>CM062816.1:604080178-604454878 GCA_031772625.1 Pinus tabuliformis
ATACCTCACAAATAGTTATCATGAAGAGAAGAATTTGATTAACCTTGATTTCCCTAGATTCTTCAACATGGTATCAGAGCTAAGGTGTTGAAGTTAAAGGAAGGGAAACAAAGAGACATTCAAGGATATAGTTTCAAGAATGGCATCAAAGCAAGTTGAAGGGCTTCATGTTTCAAAACCTACAACAAATATTGAAGGACCAGTCTACAAAAACAAGGGATTTTGTCTATATAATGAAGGAGACAGTCTACAACAACAAGACAATTTAGTCTTACAATAAGACTGATTTGGATCCTTATATGAAGAACTTGGATCAAAGTCAAAAGAAGAGAAGGTTGTTTTCAATACCTCTCACAGTCTCAGTGCTAATTTAGTCTCTCTATTTAGTCTTGAAATAACCACAATGCTAGCCAAAAATTTGGTGTCATTACAATCTCTATCATACCACAGTGATCTCAATAACTTATAGTTTGGAGAAGTTTTGGTGCTTGGTGTTGGATAGTGAAAGAATGTCTCAAAGGATATATTTGAAAAAGGATTTCAGTTGTTCAACTCAAGAAATGATCTATAATAAAATCACATCAACTCGAAGATCACTTGGAGGAAGCATCAATGCATCTTCAACATGATCAAGGTGAAGATTTTATCTTCACATATCAAGTAAGTATTTTCATTAATCAATTTAGTAAAATGAATTCATGATTGCAAGGAGATCTATAGGTTGGATGGATCATCAAAGGTCCTTGCATGTAATAAGGAGGATTTCCATAATTCTCATAGATAAGAGAAGTCAGTGAAAAAATAAAGGAAAAAGGTCTCCTTTGAATTCATGGGAGGGAACTCTTAAGGTCCTCTCATCCCTATGTAGAAGGAAAGGAGACATAAAAGAGATATATGAAATGCTAGAAGGTATACTCTCTGAAATGAAATGAAAAAGGTCATATCACTTAGACCTGATTGAAGATATCAAATAGTGAAGGAATATCTTCATGAGTTCTCAATTGGGAGATCCGGGAGAGATGATAAGAAGATAATCATCATTGATCTAACTAATAAGCAAGGTAACAAATTTATGTGAACAAGAAGTCTACCTCATTCAACAACTTGTGGTCTCTATTCTAGATAGAAAAAGACAAGTTGAGGGAAAAGTGTTGAAGGTTAAAGGACTCAAACATTTGCAGAAAGGAAAGAGAAGTTTGGTCCTCAAGCAGGACAAAACATTGCTATTATGAAAAGAAAGTTCATATCATTGGAAAGATGGAGGAGGTTGAAGAAAAGGTCTAAGGAAAGAGTGAGTAACAGATGTCTACTATTAGTGATATGGTATCCCTCACAAAAGGGTCCTATCATAAGCTCCTAAATCTTATGTTATAGACATGACCATGATAATAATATGCATCGTGGAATCATGGAAGCATTGGAAACAAGAGCTCGTGACATCACCATGAGAATCATGAAGAAAAAAATCTATGATAGTCAAACATGAAGGATATAGCTCTTGGGAACCTCATTGGACATTGAAGGAAAGGAAGAAGTCATGTAGGACAAGGGTCATCATACATCAAGTCAAAAATCAAACATCTGCCAGATGGAGATATACAAGATCCTCAAGATTCTCTGATAGAATCCTCATCGGAGGGTTCACTAATCTAGAAAGGAAGCAAGTGTTTCATTAGGAACTCAAACTTATGGAATTCATGGGATGATGGTGTGGTGACATGAAGTAGATCAAGGGATTAAAGATGTTTTCAATCAAGGAAGCTGTTGGAAAAAGCCTAGATGACCTAAAGGTAAAATGAGGTATGTATGCATGTGTTCAATATTATAATGTCATGTCTTATGGTTGCAGGTAACATGGATCATCACTTATATCTTAACAAGCATGATAAAGAGAAAAAGGATCTCCTCCTTTGAAAGGATGCAAGAAGGCATAAGTCACATTAGATGAAATCAACATAATATGTCCTCATATGAAGTATGAGGTGGTTGACTACAATTAAGAAACTTCGATTGAAAAATCCTGGGAATGGAATGTTTGAGGAAGGAATAAATCATGAGATATGCAAGCATGATGAAGGTGATCAACATCCAAAAGAACACGAAGATTTGACTAGGAAATATCCCAGAAATATATGAAGACTCTGATGGAAGTCTGAAAAAGATGGAGACCCTTGACAATGGATATCTTTAGGAGATTTTTCAACATGTATACAGGATGATGATACCTACAAGAAGATTTCATGATGAAGAGCCATCTCGAAAGGTACTATTTGATTTAATAATGTGTTTTGATTTCTTGAATAATATTTAGATGAGTTCATGCAGGACTACTCGAACGAGAGTTGTAAGTACAAGTACAACTAGCATTCATGTGGTGGATGGAAATTCCTGAAAGAAACATGACGAGGAAGACATAGCCATATGATGAAGGTTCCAGATATGTATCAAGCAGGCCACTTTCCATGAAGAAAGGAATGACATGACAAACCAAGAAGGAAAGTGATCAATGGTTGATGCCTACAAGGAAGAAGCTCAACTAAATTTCATGACATCAAGGAAAGAAAGTGATCAAGTAGTTGAAGGACCCATGAAGAAGAATATACTGATGAAAAGGAGAGTCCCCAGTTAAGAGGGAGCTTTGACAAGTCCCTAATTGAGAGGGAGCTTGGGCAAGTTACTGGTCAGAGGGAACTTGGGTACATTCCTTTACATGAATATGCATATCTTCCCTAGATAAGAGGGAGAGAGAGACACAACATTCTTGTCTTCCCTTGGGAAGAAATAATGGGGGATTGGGTAATGATTTGGCATCCGATTCTCTTTGAGGATGTGCAGGGCATCCACGATAAGAGTAGGCAAGAGGACCAATAGTCTTTGAGGGTTGGGAACCCAAGATAAGAATAGTCCTAAAAGGTCATACTCAATGAATACCCAGGTGGGTATGTACCTTGAGAGACAATGATGAAGGTGTGTATAGTCATTGGTCTCACCAACATTCTACTCTAATATGATGAGAGATAGAGCTTTCAGTCAAGTCCTTGCCATGGAAAAATTGTTGGTTACTATGATGCGATATAGATGAGTTACCAATCTGATTCTTCTTATGAGAAATTATTCAAATAGAGAATGAGCAAGTACCATTATGAATACCTCGCTTGTTAAGCGGGAGTGTTGAAGAAAATGTAACTAGGTTCAGTCTTCATAATGCCATGATATTTTTAAATGATGAAATGAAAGAAATATAATTATTTTTATATGCCTTGCTGCACAGGTTTCATGGGCAAGATGTTTATTTGGTAGTGGCTCCCATTGAGAGCTTCAGGATTTATTAATAATTCAATCGACATGAGTTTATTTAATTCGATTTGATGGTCAACTTCTTCAAAATGGATTGTGCTTGTGTTTGGAGGGCTGAATTGAAATGACACATCTCTTAATGAATACAAGTTGGATTATTATGGAGACGAAACCACTATAAATACCCAGCTAGGGTCTACGCAAAAGAGAGGTACAGGAACTTAGATTCTCTGAAATTTCAGATGGGTACAAGGGTGTGAAATCTGCATTATAGGAGGGTAAAACAATATCAGATACCTCTACAGCTTCGTGAGTAATTACATTGAGTAATTATAATCTCAACCTCCTTTGTGGTAATAGTCTCATAATAATTGATGATACAGAGATCGATGCAAGAAAAAACGTAGTCACAACCTTGGCATATGTGTGATGAAGATCTCTAAGTAATACACTCTTGGCAGACACAGTCACAGTCTCAGATGAAGAGGATATTGGTGATCCCACAATGGTACTCTGTCTCGGTATACATGTCTTAGCATACATTATGAACTCAATCATGATCTTAGCATAGTGGTGATGATGATCTTGGTCATAATCTTGGTGAAAACAAGGTCATGATAAAGATCTTGGTGCAACTCTCTCTCTCTCTCACACACACAGACACACATATATGTATATATAAGTATATGTATATATATGTATATGTATGTATGTATGTATGTATGTATGTATATATATATATACACACATATGCATATATATAAGTATATGTATATGTATATGTATGTATATGTATATATGTGTGTGTGTGTATATATATATATATATATATATATATATGTATGTATATATGTATATATATGTGCATATATATATGTATATATATGTATATATATGTATATATATATATATATATAAATATATAAATATATATATATATATATATATACATATATACATATATATACATATATATACATATATATATATATACATATATATATATACATATATATATATACATATATATATACACACATATATATATATACATATATATATATATATACATATATATATATACATATATATATATACATATATATATACATATATACATATATACATATATATATATGTGTGTGTGTGTGTGTGTGTGTGTGTGTGTCTCATTGGAAAGTTGATATGTAGACAAGCTAATATTAAACAAGAAGGGCCACACCATGAACGATCAAATGAGGCTAAGATGATCAAAGGATAATCAAGATGAGGTATGTATGCATCAAAGTTTAGTCATGTTATCTTATGTATATTATTGAGTCATGGGAATAGTTCTATGATATGGTCAAGTAGAAAAGAATCCCTTTCACCAATGGCATGCTAGAAGGCATGTAATACAATGCAATGAATGTCAAAAAAATAAATACTCATAGAAGGAGTATAGGGTTGCTGACTAAGAAGCAAGTAAAGAAGGACTGTTGACTAGTCCTAGAAGCAAGCAATGAAGTGCTCTCACAAGGAGCATAAGGTGGTTGACCAATCTATCCAAGAAGAATCAAATGAAGAAAGAGATCAAGCATGTGAAGAACACCATGATCACTAAGAATCACTATCTAACAAGATACTTTGAAGACATCTCCCAAAATAAGGCAAGACAAATCTAACTAAGAAAGGAAAATATCAAAGGACCCTTGACACATATGAAGGCCTTGGAGATATGAAAGATTTAGATAACTAGTTCTATTCTACGAATATGTCATGATGAAGAAACCATCCAGCAAAATCACCATTTAATGTTGAAGAAATATCAGGATGAAGTCATGAAGGGCTACTATATCAAAGCATGGGAACAAGCAAGTACAAAGAAGCATCCATGTGAAGAGTAGTCTGAAGCATAGACAAGATGACAAGAGAACTTGATATGTGACCAGAAGGCCACTTTCCACAAAGGAAGCAATGACATGACAAACCAGGAAGGAAAGTGATCGATGGATGGTGCCCTACCAAGAAGAAGTTAAAACAAAGATTTCATGACATCAAAGGAAGGAAGGAGATCAAGAAGCTAAAGGACCCATGAAGAAGAAGTTTATGATGAATAGACAAGTCCCTAGCTAAGAGGAAGTTATAACAAAGGAGGTTGGACAAGTACCTTGTTAGAGGATAATTGGGCATGTCTTCCTCAATTGAGAGGAAGAGATAGATGCAACATTCTTGTCTTCATTTGGGAAGAAAGAATGGGAGGATAGGGTATCATCTAGAATTTGATACTCTTTGAGGATGTGTATGGAATCCAAGAGAAGAGTAGGCAAGAGGACTGATATTCTTTGAGGGCTGGGAACCCAACATAAGAATAGTCCTAAAAGGTCATACTCAGTGAACACCCAGGTGGGTATGTACCTTGAGATACAATGACCATGGTGTCTATATGTCATTAGACTCACTAACATTGTGCTTTGATCTATCGAGAGATAAAGTTGTGAGTCAAGGCCTTGTTGTGGATACAATGTTGGTTACTATGGTACTATAACAGATGGATTGTCAATCCGGTTTCTCTTATGTGAATTCTTCAAGATTGATAATAGCCAAACACCTTGTAATGTTGTATGAATACCTCCCTAGTTAAGAGGGAGTGTTGAAGGAAATGTAACTAGGTTCGGTCTTCATAAATATACTTTTGGTTTTTGTATTTATTCAAGAAAAGAAATGTTATTTTTATAATATATGTCATTGAGTTTCTTTCTCATTGAAGTATGTCTAACACATGTTAAAGTGTTATAGGTGAGTCAAAGAGTCAAAATAATTATGTTGAAGACCTTAAAGGCATGTTACACATTTTATATTTATGTATGAAAGTCAAAGAAGACACCTCCAAGGAAATTCAAGTCTCCTCCTAGAAAAGACACCATCAAATGAAGCAAAGTCACCATTAAAAGCACCCATTGAAGAAAAGGAAGTCAAGTCGGCTTCAAGGTGTCAAGTCGGCCTACAAGTTGGCCTAAAGGAGGTACGATCCTCTATATATAGAGGTTATCCACTCCCTCAAATGACAAGTAACTCACTTTGAAATAAGTGAAGATAGAGGACTGAAAAAGAAGTTGAGAAAGGGATGAAGAAGGAGCCTCTGGTGCACCTAAGAAGAAAGAAGGAAGAGTGAAGGTTTTGAGACTGTTTTAGGGACAATACCAGCCACACATGCCAAGAGAAGGAAGGGTTATCTATGGTTAGGACAACATCAAGTCACCTCCCATCATACCTCATCGTTTGGGCTACAAACTAGGCCTACTAGGCCTCCTATCCAAGCAAAGAAAGAAGGACCTCAAGCGAAGGAAAGAGGAGCCATATAACATCAGCAAGACCTCTCACACATGTGAGAATTAGGGCTACAGTACTGCCACACTAAGCCTACTACTATACATCAAGAAGGGACTCGGTTGATCAAGAGAAGGAAGGAGTATCCTTAGCTTAAGGATATCACTAAATAAAAAAGATAAGTATCTCTTCTAGAAGGTATACTAATAGTGGAAGGGAGAACAAAGTGCCAAAAGAAGGATGAAGTGCTCGGGAACGAAGTATCGGAAGGAGGTGGACAAAGTTTCTGGGAACATAGTGCAGACAAAAGGAAGGACTTGTCTTCTACTTGGAGGATCTTATACTCAAGGGTGTATGGTTTGGCATTGATCAAGAAAGAAGCTTCAATAAGAGAAAACTTACTGAAAGGTTTCCCTCTTAAGAGAAGAGAGGTTTTGGTCCTGGTAGAGAGCCAACATCTTATGTTCTTGTTTTATGTTTAGATAGCAGTTTGGTGAAGCACATACACATGCATTAATAAGAGAATGAGAATATTAAGATAAAAAATACAAATTCTAAAAATACTTCACAAATTGTTATCTAGTCCTAGAGAATCACTCTACATCTCATTTCCCTAGATTCTTCAACAAATTTTGTGTGTCTTTGAGTTTCTTTTTTTTCCATTATTTTTTGTTGCTTGATAACTTTCTTGGGTGGGGGTTGTTTGTTTGAGTTTGTTTCTTATTTATTGTCCATTTTTAGTATTATTTATAGTTTATGCACTTCATTTTCAGAAACATTGGAATCATCAAAAAAATCTTAATTAACTCATCCACTTGAAACATTTGCCATGCATGCAAACCCTAAGAGAACGTGAGCTTGGTTAACACCACCAATCCAAGACTAGAAAACATCCACCTTGATAACTTAACTCACATAGATTAATCCCAGTTGGGCACGAGGGCCAAAACAATATTTGTAGTTAGGTGTAGGATGAGTGGGATAGGATTCTAGTAACACCCACTAATTGCTTACATTAAGACATAGAAAGTTGATATATTAGGGATCTTAAATTCCTTCACCATCCCATGGTCCAAAGTTGGAGCACATCAGGAACTCGATCCAAAGGGGGTTAGACTAGATCATGGTACGAGGGATTCCCCTCAAGGCTACCTAACTCATCATAGGAAATTTTGTTTCATCGTTGATCATCAAGAAGCTCGAGACTCGACCACTCCCATGGGATGAAGGTAACCTTAGTGGAAAATTTTAGGAAATAACCCTATAGTACTATCTATGAGCAATTAATTGATCTTATACCCCACCTTTCTCTACTTGCAGGAATCATATACGTCAAGTAAGAAGTCCCTTGGAAGGCCATCTAAAATAATAGAATTAGTACACGTTTGAGGATTTGTATAACCTTTAGGCTAGAGGTCGTTTTTGCTTTGATAGGATGTGTTTTCTTGAATTAGAGTAGCATATCATTACAATTAGTTTACACTTGGCACCACTGCACTTGATTTTTTCTTATTGTTTGTGTTGAAGAATCTAGGGCAATAAAGGTTAATCAGATTCTTCTCTTCATGGTAACTATTTGTGAGGTATTTTAACTTTTTCTTATTAGAAAAATATTCTTTTGATATTATTAGAGTGTGTCTTCTTAGTTCATCAAATATCTACCAAAACAAAAGAGACAAGGACACAAGATGTTGGCTTTCTGTCAGGGCCAAAACCTCTCACTCTTTGAGAGGAAAACCCACATAAAATTATTCTTATAGAGATTCCAATTGACAAATATCAATACCATGACACTTGACCTATTAGGCCACTCCAAGACCAAGACACCAATCCTCTTCTTTGTCATTGTTGAATTCATCATCATCATTGCTTCTTTATTGAGGTCATTATTATTGCACCACAAAGTTCATTACAGTTGCTCCATTGGTTTACCTTCACGTAGATCATTGTTGCACCCTCACTAAGATCATTATCATGTCAATGACGTCTATCTATATATATATCTATATATATATATATATATATATATATATATATATATATATATATATATATATATATCTTTGTATATGTATATGTATGTATATATATATATATATATACATACATACATATACATATACGTATACATATACATATACATATACATATACATATACATATACATATACATATATACATACATATATATACATATGCATATATATATGCATATGTGTATATATATATATCTATATCTATATATATATATATAGATATAGATGTCATTGACATGATAATGATCTTAGTGAGGGTGCAACAATGATCTACGTGAAGGTACAATGATGGAGCAACTGTAATGAACTTTGTGGTGCAATAATAATGACCTCAATAAAGAAGCAATGATGATGATGAATTCAACAATGACAAAGAAGAGGATTGGTGTCTTGGTCTTGGAGTGGCCTAATAGGTCAAGGGTCATGGTATTGATATTTGTCAATTGGAATCTCTATAAGAAGAATTTTATGTGGGTTTTCCTCTCAAAGAGTGAGAGGTTTTGGCCATGACAGAAAGCCAACATCTTGTGTCCTTGTCTCTTTTGTTTTCATAGCTATCTGATGAACTAAGAAGACTCACTCTAATAATATCAAAAGAATATTTTTCTAATAAGAAAAAGTTAAAATACCTCACAAATAGTTACCATGAAGAGAAGAATCTGATTAACCTTGATTTCCCTAGATTCTTCAACACAAACAACAAGAAAAAATCTAGTGCAGTGGTGCCAAGTGTAAACTAATTGTAATGATATGCTACTCTAATTCAAGCAAACACATCCTATCAAAGCAAAAACGACCTCTAACCTAAAGTTTATACAAATCCTCAAACGTGTACTAATTCTATTGTTTTAGATGGCCTTCTAAGGGACTTCTTACTTGACGTATATGATTCTTGTAAGTAGAGAAAGGTGGGGTATAAGATCAATTGATTGCTCATAGATAGTACTATAGGGTTATTTCCTAACATTTTCCACTAAGGTTACCTTCATCCCATGGGGGTGGTCGAGTCTTGAGCTTCTTGGTGATCAACGACGAAACAAAATTTCCTACGATGAGTTAGGTAGCCTTGAGGGGAATCCCTCATACCATGATCTAGTCTAACCGCCTCTGGATTGAGTTCCCGATGTGCTCCAACTTTGGACCATGGGATGGTGAAGGAATTTGAGATCCCTAATATATCAACTTTATATGTATTAATGTAAGTGATTAGTGGGTGTTACTGGAATGCTATCCCACTGATCCTACACCTAACTACAAATATTGTTTTGGCCCTCGTGTCCAAGTGGGATTAATCTATGTGATTTAAGTTATTAAGGTGGAGGATTTCTAGTCTTGGCTTGGTGGTGTTAACAAAGATCACGTTATCTTAGGGTTTGCATGCATGGAAAATGTGTCAAGTGGATGAGTTAATTAAGAATTTTTTGATGATTCCAATGTTTCTGAAAATGAAGTGCATAAACTATAAATAATACTAAAAATGGACAATAAATAAGAAACAAACTCAAACAAACAACCCCCACCTAAGAAAGCTATCAAGCAACAAAAAATGATGGAAAAAAAGAAACTTGAAGACACACATAATTTGTTGAAGAATCTAGGGCAATGAGATGTAGAGTGATTCTTTAAGACTAGATAACAATTTGTGAAGTATTTTTAGAATTTGTATTTTTTTATCTTAATATTCTCATTCTCTTATTAATGCATGTGTATGTGCTTCATAAGAGTCAAGGCACTCTCAGTCCAATTACTCTTATCTGCCAATTCAATAAGAAATATCAGGATGCGCAAGCAGGCTCGACCATAAGCCCCCCCACCCAATAAGTAAATTGAACCTTACTGGCTGGTTCAGGACCTAACTAAACTTCTATCTAAACATAAAACAATAACATAAGATGTTGGCTCTCTACTAGGGCCAAAACCTCTCTTCTCTTGAGAGGGAAACCTTTTAGTAAGTTTTCTATTATTGAAGCTTCATTCTTGATCAATGCCAAACCCTACACCCTTGAGTAGAAGATCCTCCAAGTAGAAGACAAGTCCTTCCTTTTGTCTGCACTATGTTCCCTGACACTTTGTCCACCTCCTTTTGGTACTTTGTTCCTGAACACTTCGTCCTTCTTCTGGCACTTTGTTCTTCCTTCCACTGTTAGTAGACCTTCTAGAAGAGATACTTATCTTTTTTACTTAGTGATATCCTTAAGCTAAGGATACTCCTTCCTTCTCTTGATCAACCGAGTCCCTTCTTGATGTATAGTAGTAGGCTTAGTGTGACAGTATTGTAGCCCTAATTCTCGCATGTGTGATAGGTCTTGCTGATGTTATATGGCTCCTCTTTCTTTCGCTTGAGGTCCTTCCTTCTTTGCTTGGATAGGAGGCCTAGTAGGCCTAGTTTGTAGCCCAAACGATGAGGTATGATGGGAGGTGACTTGATGTTGTCCTAACCATAGATAACCCTTCCTTCTCTTGGCACATGTGGCTGGTATTGTCCCTAAAATAGTCCAGAAACCTTCACTCTTCCTTCTTTCTTCTTCGGTGCACTAGAGGTTCCTTCTTCATTCCTTTCTCAACTTCTTTTTCAGTCCTTTATCTTTGCTTATTTCAAAGCGAGTTGTTTGTCATTTGAGGGATTGGATAACCTCTATATATAGAGGATTGTACCTCCTTTAGGCCAACTTGTAGGCCGACTTGACACCTTGAAGCTGACTTGACTTCCTTTGCTTCGATCAGTGCTTTTAATGGTGCCGTTGCTTCATTTGATGGTGTCTTTTCTAGGAGGAGACTTGAATTTCCTTGGAGGTGTTTTCTTTGACTTTCATACATAAATATACAATGTGTAACATGCCTTTAAGGTCTTCAACATAGTTATTTTGACTCTTTGACTCACTTATAACACTTTAACATGTGTTAGACCTACTTCAATGAGAAAGAAATTCATTGATATATATTTTAAAAATACCATTTCTTTTCTTGAATAAATACAAATACCAAAAGTATATTTATGAAGACCGAACCTAGTTACATTTCCTTCAACACTCCCTCTTAACTAGGGAGGTATTCATACAACATTACAAGGTGTTTGTTTATTATCAATATTGAAGAATTCACATAAGAGAAACCGGATTGACAATCCGTCTGTTATAGTACCATAGTAACCAACATTGTATCCACAACAAGGCCTTGACTCACAACTTTATCTCTCGATAGATCAGAGCACAATGTTGGTGAGACTAATGACATATAGACACCATATTCATTGTATCTCAAGGTACATAAGCACCGGGTGTTCACTGAGTATGACCTTTTAGGACTATTCTTATCTTGGATTCCCAGCCCTCAAAGAATATCGGTCCTCTTGCCTACTTTTCTCTTGGATTCCATACACATCCTCAAAGAGTATCAGATGCTAGATTATTACCCTATCCTCCCATTCTTTCTTCCCAAGTGAAGACAAGAATGTTGTGTCTATCTCTTCCTCTCAATTGAGGAAGACATGCCCAATTATCCTTTAACAAGGTACTTGTCCAAGTTCCTTGGTAATTGGGAACTTCTTATAACTTCCTCTTAGCTAGGGAATTTTCTATTCATCATAAAATTCTTGTTAATGGGTCCTTTAGCTTCTTGATCTCCTTCCTTCCTTTGATGTCATGAAATCTTTGTTTTAACTTCTTCTTGGTAAGGCACCATCCATTGATCACTTTCCTTCCTGGTTTGTCACGTCATTGCTTCCTTCGTGGAAAGTGACCTTCTGGTCATATATCAGGTTCACTTGTCATCTTGTCTATGCTTTAGACTACTCTTCACATGGATGCTTCCTTTTACTTGCTTGTTCCCATGCTTTGATCTAGTAGCCCTTCATGACTTCATCCTAACATTTCTTCAACATTAAATGGTGATTTTGCTGGATGGTGTCTTCATCATGAAATATTCATAGAGTAGAACCAGTTATCTAAATCTTTCATATCTCCAAGGCCTTCATATGTGTCAAGGGTCCTTTTATATTTTCCTTTCTTAGTTAGATTTGTCTTGCCTTATTTTGGGAGATGTCTTCAAAGTATCTTGTTAGATAGTGATTCTTAGTGATCATGGTGTTCTTCACATGCTTGATCTCTTTCTTCATTTGATTCTTCTTGGATAGATTGGTCAACCACCTTATGCTTCTTGTGAGAGTACTTATTCATTTCTTGCTTCTAGGACTAGTCAACATTCCTTCTTTACTTGTTTCTTAGTCAGCAACCTTATACTCCTTATATGAGTATTTATTCTTTTGACCTTCATTGCATTGTATTACATGCCTTTGAGCATGCCATTGGTGAAAGGGATTCTTTTCTACTTCACCATATCATAGAACTATTCCCATGACTCAATAATATACATAAGATAACATGAATAAACTTTGATGCATACATACCTCATCTTGATTATCCTTTGATCATCTTAGCCTCATTTGATCGTTCATGGTGTGGCCCTTCTTGTTTAATATTAGCTTGTCTGCATATCATCTTTTTCTTGAATCCCATGAATGGGATTCCCAATGAGACATCTACTTTTGTTTATGAATCTTCTTTTTAAGATTCCATCATAGGATCTTAAAGACTCTTACCATGCAAATGTTTCTTTCCTTTTGATGATGGAGTTCTTCTAAGATTCTTAATCATGATCAATTTTCTTTCATTGTGGATGAGGTCCTATACTAGGTATGCTCCTTATACATGAATATCTTGAGCTATATCTATCATGCTCCTATATTCTTGAAGTTATTTCTAACCATGAATTTTGCTCTCATTTATAATTTCTCTTCTTCCTACATGAGTTTCTAGAACTCTATGTACTTCATGCTTCTAGATCTTAGAAGATGTTTCTAGCCATGAAATCTTATTATATTCCCACATGCTCCTATCCTACTCAAAAATTTGAAAGAAGACTTTAAGTGAGGAGTTTGACTTAGTCATAGTAGAGATCTGGAGGATCTTCCTTCTTTTTCTTCTTCTTTCACCTCTTGAGTCATGTGATCTTCTTCCCTCCTTCTTTTGTTGTTGTTGTCCTTCTTAAGTTTAGGACAATTCCTTTCTTAGTGTCCATATTATTGGAATCCATAGCATTGGATTTTGGTCATATCTTTGTTGTTTTTTCTTCATGGGCCAAAATTTCCCTTCTCTTGGCCATGGTAGAAGATGATTGCTCCTTTGACCCCACATATTTTTTTTCTTTAAGTCTAGTTTCCTCTATCTTGCATAGAGACCACATTCCAATAAGTTTGGTAGCTTCCTTCTTGGCATATATGCTTGATGTGAGGTTACCCTAGTCCTCAAGTAGAGCATTGAGTACTATGGTTGTCATTTCTTTGTCATATATGACTTCCCCTAGCTCTTGAAGTTGATCCCTCATCTCAGAGATTTTCATTAAGTAGGGATCTATTCCTTCCTTTTTTATCTTCATCTTGTACAATTCTTTCTTTATAGATATCATTTCTCCAACTGTGGATAGAGAGTCCTTGATAGATTATATTAGAATCCTTTGAGCTCTTGTCTCATGCTTATTATACTTGGATAAGGCTTGAGTTTGTTCCTTAGAAGGGATAATTATATTCCCTTTGATATGTTCTAGAAGTTCATTCTCCTTAAGAAGTAGATCAGTCCCCTTCTTCCATGCAAGAAAGTTATTGGTACCTACCAATTTGTTGTTTTCCTTGCAAAAATACATTGATGTATATTTAGAAGGGGACATATACTTACTTGATAGATTTTGAAATGTAATTGACTTATTTTATCCTTTAAATATTGATGGCTTGCTTTCCTTGAATCTTGATGTTCCTCAAGTTGTTTTCTCCAAGTGAGCTTACTTGATAATGAGACTTTCTTGATGATTTTTGGCTTGCTGTAGGTACCTCTTTGATCTAATCTTCTTTGTAGGTGCCTTTATATAAGGCTCTTCTTCTAGCTTTGTAGTCTCCCTTGATGAATGATAGATGATAGAATTTTTTGTCCTTGATGCGGTAGAGACTTCTTGGCTTGATGCTTCAACTTTTGTAGATTTCCTTCCTTGATGAGTGTTCTTGAGATGCCCTTTCCTTGATGTGTCACCTTAGCTCTAATACCATGTTGAAGAATCTAGGGCAATGAGATGCAGAGTAATTCTTCGGGACTATTTAACAATTTGGGAAGTATTTTTACAATTTGTATTTGTTATCTTAATCTTCTTATTCTCTTATTAATGCATATGTGTGTGCTTCATCAAACCACTATCAAAACATAAAAGAGGAACACAAGATGTTGGCTCTCTTCCAGGGCCAAAACCTCTCTTCTCTTGAGAGGAAAACCCTTCGGTAAGTTTTCTCTTATTGAAACTTCTTTCTTGATCAATGCCAAACCCTAGGCCCTTGACTAGAACATCCTCCAAGTACAAGTCAAGTTCTTCCTTTTCTATGCACTATGTTTCCCCGACACTTTGTCCACCTCCTTCCAGTACTTTGTTCCCTGAAACTTCGTCCTTCTTCCAACACTTCATTCTTCCTTCCACTATTAGTAGACCTTCTAGAGTAGATACTTATCTTTTGTAATTAGTGATATCCTTCACCGAAGGATACTCCTTCCTTCTCTTGATCAACTGAGTCCCTTCTTGATGTATAATGGTAGACTTTGTGTGACAGCACTGTAGCCCTAATTCTTGCACGTGTGAGAGGTCTTGTTGATGTTATATGGCTCCTCTTTCCTTCCCTTGAGTTCCTTCCTTCTTTGCTAGGATAGGAGGCCTAGTATGCCTAGTTTGTATCCCAAACGATGAGGTATGATGGGAGGTGACTTGCTACTACCCTAACCACATATATCACTTCCTTCTCTTAGCACGTGTCGCTAATATTGACCCTAAAATAGTCCAAAAACCTTCGATATTCCTTATTTATTCTTCGTTGCACTATGGACTCCTTCTTCATCCCTTTCTCGGCTTCTTTTTCGATCCTCTATATTCGTTGATGTCAAAGTGATTTTCTTGTCATTTAAGGGAGTGGACAACCTTTATATATAGAGGATTGTCCCTCCTTTAGGATGACTAGTAGGCCGACTTGCTGCCTTGAGGCTGACTTGACTTTGACTCTTTGACTCACCTATAGCACTTTAACATGTGCTATACCTACTTCAATGAGTAAGAAACTCATTGACATATATTACAAAAATAATATTTCTTTTCTTGAATAAATACAAATATCAAAAGAACATTTATGAAGACCAAACCTAGTTACACTTACTTCAATAAAATGGCCAAAAACTCCAATGTCTAAGGGACCGGGATCTACCAGATAAAATTCTGTTGAAAATGGAGTAGAAAACCATAAAAAAAAATAGAGGTGAAAATGTTGGAAAAAGATAGGAAAGAAGTTGCAAAAGCAAGGATACATAAGGGGATCCTGAGGAGGATAGGAAACAAAGGATTCTAAAGGGAATAAAGTGGTGTAAAAACTTGTCTAAAATTATTGCAAAATAATGGACAAAACACTCAAAAAATGTAGTTGAAAATGTTGCATGCTAGACTCCTCAACTCAACAATTCTCTCCCTAAATGGTAGAGGTGCACTCCAAACCCTAGGGGACTTTTTCCTTCCTCCATGAGAAACTGCTAAGTGGATCAAAGCATAGAGGTTACTTAGGAAATAATAGAAATCCTTCTTTCCACACACGCAACAGTTTTGACAAAACTAGAAAAATATGAAAATTTTTCTGAAAAATTGTAGTGTGGAAACTGACCTGAAAAGTGCATTGGCTATAGTTTATAGGCTAAAAAGTGCTCTAGGAGCAACTTCTGGGCCAAAAAGTGTGTTTTGTTCCCGTTTCTATCGCTCAGAAGATCTAACCTAGATTGTGTTGTCTCCTACTCGTATGGTACCTGTGACCTACGAAAAGATGTGAAACCCCAACAAAAACAATTTTTTTTCTTCAGAAAATAGAAGAGATCTAAAAAAATAAATTGAAAGGAATAAAAACTATAAAGAAACACTGAAAATAGCTGAAACAATAGTCACCAAGGTTCTGAATTACTACATCGTCGGATTCTCCATTTGTTAGTATGGAAATTCTTAGTATGTGTACCAAAAATGCTTCACTTAAGTCACTAGTGACTAGTGACCCTAACAACAAAATATGGTTGTCTATGCTTCAGATCTACAATAAAAAACAAAGAAAAACCCTGCAACACAATAGATCTTTCAAACCAAAATATATAACAAAAAGAAATTAAAGTGAAATAACCCAATGGAGGACATAATCAAATAATAATTTTATTAAAACACCTGGTGAAGAGAAATTACAACACAGGTCTGTAATTCCCCCCCCATTGAATGGGTCCTTTTCTTGTCCTTGTGCTTTAGTTGCATGCAAAATGGGTAGAAAACAAAAAGATGGCTTGAACTCAAGTGGGAGCTCAAATGAAATGAGACAATAGTGGTGATGATGAAAATGGTCATGGCAGAGAATGAATAGAAAACCCTCTATTTATAACAAAGAATTGAGCCAAATTAGAAATTAGAAAATAATAAAATATTATTTACTTTAAATCAAAATCTACCTGTTGAGAATACTTTATTATATTTTTTGAGGGAAAACATATTCAAAATGGTCAAATATCTTTATTTAGAAAGTGGTTGAAGTAATTAACAAATAAAAATGATTTCTTAATCACTTTGTGAGAATTAAGGAAAAATATGAATTTGAAATAATTATTAAATAATGATTTAACAATTATTTCAAAAGGAAAATATGGAATAAATAAGGAAAAATAAATAAATAGTGATTTATTTCATTATTCCAAGGAGATTAATTCAAAAGTGATAAGAAATAATTATCAAATAATGATTTAATAATTATTTCTAGAGAATATTAAATAAATAATGATTTATTTAATTATTCTCATGGGGTTTTGGATTTTAATGAGAAATAATTTAGAAAAATGGTTTACTAAATTATTTCATATGGTGAAACTGGATTTTACCATGGGAAAATTAACCATACATGGTGCATGACGATCCACCAAGTAAGAAATGGGTAGGTGATCATTTTTTGGGTGATAACAATGTTTCTATGAATTATGTGTGTTTCAAGCCCTATATGCAGATGGGTGAGCCCCCAAGCTACTCGAAGAGTAATATTTTACTTATGAGCCTAGATCAAATGTTACCTATCTGAACCATTAAGAAAATTGTCCAAGCTACCTTTCGACATATAATCATAGGCCAAAAACACTTCTCCTATCTTTTCCTCATAAGTGCCCTCAAAGGCACAAAATTATTATGTCAAAGATGCCCCAAATCAGTAACCGCAAGCAAGAATACATATTTTCTACTAATAGTTCCTTCTTTAAGCAACCTAAGCACAATAGTACCTCCTTGAACCATCTTTTCCTTATACATAGTACCATTTCTTGTTTTTCCCAATACTTGTCTAGTAGAATTCAGAACATTTTCGATAGTGAGATGCTCCCAGCCTTCAAACAAGACCAACCCGCCCTCCCTAATTTATTCTTCCTCAAACTTCTTCCTAAACTCCCTCCTTATCTCCTATCATGAGAGATACAAAATTAAATCAAAACAGATAATGAAACAACCATATAAGCCATCATACTAATCACTATTCGATCCACCACACTAAGGCTCTCTTCTATCATGACCCTAGTAAAAAGCTACCCATCATTCAAACAAAATATAGATTTGATATGTCTATCTCATTGTAATTCTTATAAGTTGATATTGATGATAAGAATTCAAATATAGGAAATGATTTTGATGATATGTAGTTATTTATTGTAGCATACCTTCCTTTTGATGCTATTAGCCATCTAGAGCATCTTTGTTGATGTATTTTTGTTTCAGAGATATATTGCACTAAGTGTTATTTTGGTTATATGAACTCTTACTTGCAATATAAATGAAATATTTTTTATATTTGTGTATAAATGGTTTGGATTCATGTGGATGCATATGAGTATATATGTTTTTCTTTAAAATTTGAATATTTCATATAGTTTTTGTTTGATCATTTTTTTTGTTCTAGTGTTTTCCCTTCCTATTCAAGGGGTCAATAAGTTTGGTCATTAGTTCGATTCTTATTACGTTGAGAAATATTGAAGAGAAGTGAGTTAGAGTGATATTGGAGGATAAAACTTGTTTGGAAATCATATTGGGTTGATTTTTGCAGATATTTGGCATATAAGGGAGGAGGCTACAACCCATTTTCAAGCTTGGAGGAGCCCACTATCCATTCTTTTTATTCCCAAGTATGTAAACAATCAAATGACAAGTTTGTCACTATTTTTTTCTCTCCTTAAAATGTGGATTTGATGTTCGATCCCATTTTTCTCTCTCCTTAAAATGCAGATTTCAAATTTGTCTTTTCATTTTTGTACTTTCAACCTTCTATAGTTCATAGTTCTACTAGTTTGAAACTTGAACTTTGAAGTTTAAAGTAGGTTTTCAATGTTGCATATTTGGAGATTTATTTACATTTACCATGGTGCCAAGAGTGAAAGACCTTGCATGGATCCATTTTGATGTTTTGGATAATGAGATAAACTACAACTTTTGCAAGAAACATAGGGATTCATAGGCTAAAACAACACTTGGATGGTATAAGAAGCCAATTTGTCCCATGCAAGGCACCATTAGAGTAGAGTGGCCATATTATATTGGAGATGCAAATTCAGTTTGAAAAAATTGAAGAAGACACGACTAGGGAAAAGGAGATTAATAATGAAATAGAGAGGAAGAGGAAACTTGTTTTAATGGGAGAAAATATTGATTTTGAATTTGAGGTTGGAGAATCTTACTATATCCCCTATACTAATGTCTTGTAACCCTTCCATTATGTTCCTACCCCTGCTTGTGATGATAAGAAGCCTAATGAAGAACATTCAAATTTGTATTACACCAAACCCCAACTTTGCTAGTGGCTCTCAACTAAGTAAAACTCATCCCACCTTAGATACCCATGTCATATGATGGAAATGATGGAAAGATTCGTATAATCATGAATATCTAGAATTTGGCGAGCCTCTTGTTAAGGTGTTGTAGTTGGTGGATGGGGAAAAGTTGGTCATGGGATACATCTATGAGGCTATGTATCAAGAAAAAGAGAAAATAAGGACAACCTATAAAGATATAGTATCTAAGTATGGGCCTATCTAGGACATCATTGATAAAAAATGCAAAAATTAGTTCCATCAGCCTATACATGCAACTGAGTATTGCTTGAACCCAAGGTATCATTATAGAGCTCACTTAGGGGAAGATCAAACTACAAAGGTCAAAGATGTATTATACAAGTTCTTGGATTGCATGGTCCCTAACGAGACAAAACAATTGGAATTACATCGATGGATCAATACTCTCGCTACAACAAGTTGGGTACATTTGTTAAAAAGCTAGAAAGGATTACAAAAGATGTGGACCAACTACGTAAGAAATTCTAAAGTATTTTTAAGATCAGTTGTTTAAAATTTATATACTTGAATTTTTAGCCACATTCACAATATAATTTGTTGAACTAACTTTGTATTTGCAACACATTGGTGGGATTCAGTTGGTAGCTAGTGTCATGAATTGAAAAAGTTTGCAGTTGGAGTCCTTATCCTAACTTGCAATGCTTCTAGGTGTGAGCACAATTGGTTTGTCTTTGAGTGGATTCACACAAAAAAGAGAAACCATTTGGAACAAAAACAATTAAATGATCTCATATTCATGCAATACAACCTTAAACTAAGACAACCAATTGCTAAACAAAAGACATGATACAAATCCCATTATGTTGGATGATATTGATCCAACCTTAAAATGGGTAGAGGAGTCTCACCTAGTAGAGTTTGATCTTGATTTTGATATTGATCACTTGGAGTTGGGGGGAATTGGTTTGGATCTAGATCCAGTAGTAGGAGCAGACGTAGCACCAAGAATGGTATATGCAAGCACTAGTTGTGCAACTCAGTTATCTTGTGCTTATACTAGTACTACTATAATCACTTCAATTGCAAATGTCTCATAGGAGTTTGAGGATTTTGAAGACTTGGAGGTAGAGAATGATTTTGTAGCTCCTCTTGAGGATCCCATTCCAAACAATGGTGATGAGTTTGATGGTTGATCATGTTGATCAATGATATGTACTATGTAATAATGTATTATGTAGTAGGCCAGACTCCAGTAGCTTGTTGCATGTTTTTTGGACTTTTGAGGCCACTTAGAGAGGAAAAGCCTCATTGATTATGTGTTTTCTTGCTGATATGCATCCCACTTAATACCATTTTTATATATTCACTGTATCATGGTATATAAATAAGTAGACCTTTCATTTTTTTTTATTTTTTTATTTTTTATTTTTTTTTATTTTTTTTTATTTTATTTTTTTTATTTTTTCTGTAATGATTTGAAATATTTGAAAATAACTTTTCATTAAAATTTACATATTTTTTTTAATTTTTTAGTAAACCAAATCATTGAAATCAGATCAGTCCTAGTCAATCTAAGTCCAAGTCCAAGTCCAAATTGACCCATTATTGATTCCAAGGCCAAGTACAAGTTTTAAAACATTAGAATGCACAAAAAAAAATATGGATACACTTTGAGCAATGACACCAAAGATAACACATTGCAGTCTCAATCAATAAAAGATTCCAACTGCTAGGTTATGGGTTCAATTACATGGAGTTGGATGAATTTATAAAACAATATAGGTCTATGTGCCATCAAAGTATGTATTGAATAATATTGAAATTCAAACTCATGCATCAATATCCTTCAAAAGTTTGGGCTATAACAAATTTAATTTTATAAGCCTCTTGGAAAAATAGTGAATACAATCGATGCATCTCATTTATCTCGTAATAAGATGTTAATCCAAGTGGATATTGGTGGTCACCCGCCTATTGCGCCTAGACCCCCATTCAATTTCATCTGTTTCCTTGATTATAGCAACATTTGCTATTTTTAGCACTTTTTTGGGTCCTGAAATTTTTAAGATGTTTTGACCCCCTAAACAACATTTTTTTAGGTCTGCAATACATTTTTAGCCAAATCCTATATTACTTGGAGGTATCTTTCTAACAAGGTATCATACACACCAAATAGATATCATATGACCAAGTTATGACCTGAGGAAGTTGGTTGCCAAACTAACCCCAATGGGGCCCACAAACTCTTGGCATTTCATCTCTTGGGGTTTGTGTTTTCCCTTGTTGTTCAATAATAAAAATACCCTTGAGACTCATTGTAACATAGTTCAGAGGCATGTAGCCACCACATCTCTTCTCAAAGATAAGCTACCATCACACGAGCTAGTTTCTTTCCATTCTGTAAGCACATTTCAATTCTTTGAAATTAATGAAATGACGTTTTGTTTCTACTACATCTCTGTGTTTATGTGTATATATGTATATTGTTGCATTCTTGCATAAGTTCATATCAGTGGTATCAGAGTGTTCTTCTCTTTCTCTATTTTTCTTTACATGTCCCCAATGAGGTCAAGGTATAAGGAGTAAGGGCTCGAATTGGTTGAACCTTTGGAAGACCAACCTCGCAAACCCCAACGACCTCCCATGGTGGAAGAGAAGAAAGATGAGGGGATAGGAGATCCTTTCAAAATATTTCTCAAGAAATCCTTCAAGGGACAAAGGAATGTGATGATGGATAACTTTGTCTCCTTCAACAACTACCCACAGGTGATACATCTTCAACCAACAACCACTTTCGAGGTGCCACTCCTTTTAAGGTACACATTAACTTTGACATTACCATATTTGAAGGTCAGATGGATGCAGACGCCTTAGATAAATTGTTAAATCTATTGGAAGGATATTTTTTAGTTCATGACTTTTACAATCTAGAAAATATTACTTTTTCACTCCTGAAATCCACCCCACATGTTAACGACTGGTGGGAAACCTACTATGAAGAAAAGGATGAGAGGGAATCCTCACTCTTTTTAGCCACACCCACTTGGAATTATTTCCGAGACACCATCAAGGAATAATATTATCTTGTCAAGAGCTATGAATATAAATACATAAAGTGGACCACGCTGCAATAGGGAAGGTACCAAGATTTTCCAAAGTTAACAAATATTTTCAATACCCTTCACATGAAGCTGGGTATCAAGGATTCTGAGCGACATTTGCTACTCAAGGAATGTGACTGTCTACATAGGCACATCTAGGATGATATGGAGTTCCTATTAATCTCCTCGCTTGGTGCCGCCTGTCTATACACTATCAATATCAGGTATAAATTTAAACAAAAGAAGCAAGCTTTTGGATTTGTGAATCCAAAGCAAGGGAAAGGCACCCCCAAACCATAGAACAAAAGACAAAACTAAGGACGGGTGACCCAAGACAAATTGGCTAAGCCAAAATAAAAGAACAACACCACGAAGCTAAATAAGGACATAGGGAAATGGTGTGAGTTCCATAATATCCCCACTCACAACACAGGTGAGTGTCAAGCCAAGTAGTCACTAGTGCCCGAGCTAAAGGCTTTTGAATCAGATGCATGTTCTAACTTTGAGTCAGAAATCAACAAGCAGAATGACAAAGACAAGCACACTATTGATGTGGAGCCTAGTGCCACCATTTCCACCACGAAGATCAAGAAGGTTGAGCTAGAAGATACAAGGAGAAAATCTTACACTCATAGATGTGGGTTAAGGGTTCTCCGTTGTATTTTATTGTCGACAACTGGAGCCAAAAGAACCTCATTTTAGGAGAGGTCATTAAGCAGTTGGGCATACTGACCACACCACACCTACAACGTACACCATCAAGTGGCTTCACCAAGGGCGAGATCTCCACATCAGCCAAAAATTTCTCCTTCCCTACAACATAAAGCCCTTAATAGATGATGTATTATGTGATGTTTCTCCTCTTGAAGTTTGTGATGTATTATTAGGTCAACCATACTTGTGGAAGAATCATGATGTGTATGAGTCTAGGCCTCACACTATCATTATTTCTTTGGGAAATAAGTTATACAGGATATTAGAGGTAGCACCACCTACCACCATCATCCCTTTGATTTTTACGAAGCAATGAAGTAAGATCATTTCCTAGACCAGGAAACCTATCTTCCTTATGATTCACCCTCAGGGGAAGAAGAAGACTGTAGCCACATCCACAAACTCTAGACAAGGCTCCTTTGCACAACATAACAGATGGAAAAGGTCGTGGAAGAGTACAGGGACATCTTCACCTCACCCACATGGGTATGCCTACACTCTCAGGTCAAGCACTCCATCGATCTAACCCCGGGTGCACTGCTATCCAACAGACCAATCTATTGATGCTTCATTATGGAGAACAATGAAATTAAGAGGTAGATTTAGGAGCTATTGCAGAAAGGGTACATCAGGCCAAGTTCATCACCCTGTGGAAGCCCGATCATGTTGGTACAAAAGAAATATGGTACCTGGAGACTCTGTATTGACTATTGGGCAATGAATAATATCACTGTCCAGAATAGATTTCCAATCCCACGGATTGATGACCTTCTCGACCAACTCAAGGGGGCCAAATACTTCAGCAAGATTGATGGAAGTCTAGGTATCACCAAGTACCAATTGAACCCTCTAATGTGTGGAAGACTTCCTTCAAATCTAAGGAGGGCCTTTTCGAATGGTTGGTCATGCCTTTCGGGTTGATGAATGCCCCCACAACTTCATGTGGCTGATGGAATACATGTTGCAACCCTTTACCAACTCGTTCATGGTAGTGTACGTAGAGGACATCTTGATCTTTAGCCAGAGTTGGGAAGAGAACATATGCCATATCCAATAGGTCCTCCAAACCCTGCAATAACATAAATTGTGTTCCAGTTTGGAGAAATGCACTTTTTATATGACCCAAGTTCAATATCTGGGGTACATCATTAATTAGTAGAGTGTGTATGTGGACCCAACCAAGATACAAGTTATTCAAGATTGGTCAGCCCCAACCACTCTTATAGAGCTCCACAAATTTTTTGGTCTTGCCAACTTTTATCATAGGTCTGTGTTGGGATTCTCTCATATCACTTGGCCTTTGAGTCAAGTCACCAAGGGAAAAGCGAAAGCAAAGTTCAGATTTTTTCAAGTTGAAGCATCACCTCTACTTTGCACCAATGCTCACATTACTAGACCTACAACAACCATTTGAAATTGAGACATACACCTCCGAATATGCTATTGGTGAAGTTCTTACCCAACAGGGGAATCCGTGGCATATCACAATGAGACACTTTCAGATACAGTCTGAAAGTATCAAACTTGTGACAAAGAGATGTATTCCATTATGCAGGCCCGTTAACAATGAAAGCATTATATTTTGGGGAAGGAAACAATCATCCACATAGATCATAGACCTCTGCAGTTCATAGAGACACAAGGGAAGTTGCAGAACGATCACCATTAGAAATGGTCCACATATCTACAACAATTCCATTTGAACATCAATTAAAAAAAGGGTAGCATCAATAATGTTGCAAACTATCTAAGCCAACCATTGGTCATGACATTGACCACTATTCTCAACTCTTGTGGATAGGAGACTTTGGGGTGGCCGCATCTTTAAAAGAGCAATCCAGAATTTGGCAACACCTACCAGATGATCCTGGAAGGCAAGCAAGTTCCAGATTTTCATCTCTAGGGCACACTATTATGCCACACATTAAGGGAATTCTAAGGTATAAAATGGTTCTCCTAGAGAAATGATAAAATAATAGTGAAAATAATAAAATAAGATTAGACTACATCATCAAATTTTAGAGGGAAAAAGGAAAAAAGTAAATTTTCAACTCATATTTTCAACTTATCTCCTTATGGGTTTACTCAAATTTTGAGAAGAAACACTCATTAGATCATAATTTGATTCCTCATCCAAGGAGTACCCATGTTGCATACTTTCA
The DNA here is from genome assembly GCA_031772625.1 of Pinus tabuliformis. NCBI lineage: Eukaryota > Viridiplantae > Streptophyta > Pinopsida > Pinales > Pinaceae > Pinus > Pinus tabuliformis. The sequence continues at coordinate 604,105,714 of CM062816.1, forward strand.
ATGGACTCTACTACATGAAAAATGAGAAATACATTAAAAATGTGATTGCAATCAAATTTTTTCATGTATTTCTTATTTTTTGTGTAGAAGGGTCCATCAAAAGTATGAAAAATGGGTACTCCTTGGATGAGGAATTAAATTTTTCATCCAATGAGTACCCGCGCTCGAAATTTGAGTAACATTTTAGGGAGATAAGTTTAAAATACGAGCTGAAAAAGTAGTTTTGTTATTTTGTTATTTTTTAATCTTTTTAATTTTTACTCCAAAAATGGTGAATCATCCCCCATGGGTGACATCATCACCTTCAATCCTATTGGTTCTTATAAAGTTTATTTTGTTTGTACATTTTTCTTAGGAGGCCCATTTTAGACCTCAAAATTCCCCTAATGTGCAACATCCTTGTGTTTCTACAAGACAGCATGCCAATATGATTTGGGAAGCACACTATAGTTAGGTTGATGGACACTTCAGGGTAGAGAAAAAATTGGCTGTGCTACAGAAGTAATTTTATTGGCTGAACCTTCGATATGATGTTGGGAAGTAAATCATATCCTGCACTGGCCACATCATTGCCAAACTAAAAATCAAGAAGAAAGGCCTATATACTCCTCTTCCTACTTCTAGTCAACATTAGGAACCCATCTCCATGGATTACATGTCGGGCCTTCCTTATACTAAGCATGGCAATGACTGTGTGTTCGTGGTTGTCGAAAAATTATCTAAGATGGCCATTCTGGCGCCCTGTAAGAAGAGTATCATAGCAGAAGCCACTACTAAGCTCTTATTTGAACAACTGTGGGTACATTTTAGGATCCCACAATCCATTATCTCAAGTCGGGATAACATATTCCTGAGTATGTTTTGGTCAAGCCTTCGTTCGATGCTAGATACCAAGCTCACTAATTCAACGACCTTCCACCCCCAAACTTAAATGGCCAAACATAGGTCATAAATAGGATGATCATGCACATTTTTCACTTGTACAACTTGAAGCATCCACAAACATGGGATGAAAGCCTCCTCTATGTCCAACATAGCTACAACATAGCTCTCAATAGCTCCATTGGCCACAACCCTTTTTAGGTGGGGTTGGGATTCCAGCCACAATGTCCTATTAATGTGGTCGTACCATTTGCAACTACTCAAGAAAATTTAGCTCATGTATATTCTGGAACTGACTGGGCTAACAACTTCATTGAGCACATTCAACACATCCACCAACAGGTCCATGAAATATTGGACAACTTCAATGCTAATTACAAGCAGCGTCATGATCAACATCGAGTGTCACACAAGTTCCAGGTGGGCGACAAAGTTTGGTTACATTTGCAGAAGGAGTGCCTCGCTGGGCCCCACCATAAGCTTTGCCCGCTCCAATATGGGCTATACACCATCACCAAGGTTTTAGGGGGCAACACCTTTGAGCTCATCATTCCACTAGGCCTTGGTTTACACCCAGTATTCAATGTTGACCAGTTGTGACCATACATTCTTCCATTGTTGGACACATCCAATGCTGCGGAGCAACTAATACCAACAAAACTAACCTAAAGTTGCATTGAGCGGGCCAAAAATAATAGGATCATGGACACAAAGATTAAGAACACTTGACAACCGAATATCCAACTACATCAAATTGTCAAAGAAGGCCAACTCCACCAAGGCAAGTGGTTCATCTGGGTTGAGGTTCAACAAAAATTTCCTCACCTCATGGAGGATCTGTACGCAATGGGGACCATTTCTTCCTAGGGGGAGGATTGTTCTAGGTGGATATTTGTGGTCACCCACCTATTCCATGTATACCCCCATTCAGTTTCATATGTTCCTTGATTATATAAGTATTTACTATTTTTTGCATATTTTTCGAGTCCTGAACATCCGAAGCTATTTTGACTACGAGAGATCTTTCCAACAAGGTGTTGTACTTGCCAAATGGAAATCATATGACCAAGTTATGACCCCAGGAAGTTGGCTGCTGAACTAACCCCAACGAGGCCCACAACCTCTTGGCGTTTCATCTCCTGGGGTTAGGGTTTTGGTTGTATAGGGTTTTCCCTTGTTGTTCAATAATAAAAAGGCCCTTGAGCCTCATTGTAACACAATTCAGAGGCATGTTTCCACCACATCTTTTCCTAGAAATAAGCTACCACCATCCGAGCTAGTTTATTTCCATTCTGTATGTAAGTATATTTCAGTTCTTTGATATTGATGAAATGAAGTTTTGTTTCTACTTTGTCTTTATGTTTATGTGTGTATATATATTTTGTTTTGTTCCTACATAAGTATGGATTATTTTTTCTATATATGATTATCTGCAATAAATCATAAACAAGAAATATTATATCCAGTCTCAAATAAGATCATAAGATGTCGATACTTTAACACGTGTTTCGTATTCTTTATAAAAAATTATAAGGAAAATATTTTTTCATAGCAAAATGAAATTTAATAAATATAGAAAAAAATGACTTCAAAATACAACTATCCACAAGAAAACACAACAAAAGTAGAATAAAGGGAGGTAATTTTACATCACCCTATCTGATTTTTAGAAGCTCTATCCAGACTTGTAGATCGCACCCATGAAGCTCCACAAAAGAAGTTCCTCCCTCTTACAACAATTGCAACCTGAGAAAGATCATTATGTTTTGAGTCAACTGGCAAGCATGAAATGTATATAACATCATACAGTAGTCTTTCCAACTAGTGAATGTCTATGAATGATGTGTTTGTATAAGAAAAATTCAAATAAATCAATAATTACGAACAATAAAGATTCCCTCCTCCAATACAGATTCGTTTGTAAAATCTGGAGAAAATGATTTTTTTTGTAAATGTTAAAAATTAAAATAGCTCTACACCAAGGCAATTAATTGCTATAGTTTCTCTGGCTATTGATGATATCACCTGTGCAAAAATAATATGAAGTTCCAATTGTCAAATAGTCTTCATGAACACCAAACCCCTTAATATTTAGGCAAAAAAGAGGGTAATTATAACACCCTCCTCCCACATTTGCCCAAGATAATTAGTCCACTAGGGTAAACATGTGACGAGAGGCTACTATGATTTGATTCAACTCCCCATGTACAATTAAGGAAGTTGAATCAATAAAACAAACCTAATATGACCTTACTCAAGAACTACAGACCCTTTAGGAGACAACCAACCTTTCCAGGTGTCTAACCCCTGAGACAACTAGTCTTTTTGCTGAGCTAGACCCCTAACCATTCCCATGACAAGTCATGCATATGACCGAGGCACTCTAGTCACTCCCACAACAAGGCATGCCAATGACTGTGGCCCTTTTCAATAAGTTATGTGCTAGTGACCTCAGAATTTGTGCCGCTTTTTCAGGGCCATGACTCAGGCCACTGCCCAAAACTTCAAGGAACTTCCATAAGTGTTAAATAACCATGAATTAAAGATACTAATGCAAAAATTGGTAGAAGGAATTTTCTAGACCCCTACTAGCCATCACATGCATTTCGTCAAACATATTGCAAATATGAATGATAGAGGTCTTAACAATAGATCTGAGCATAGGGGACTCATACTTACTCGAGATTTGTAAAGAAGGATTGATGCCTTATCACAATAGTTACATTATCATATATTAGGACATATATGCATTCACATCCCATGTACTAATCAAATCATGATGAGAGCCATAACCAAAGTCTATCATAAACCACACTTTTAAGAACATATAACCAACATAATTAACAAGGATATAACCACCATAAGACCACATATGAACAAGTAGATTTACACATGAAATTCCAAAGGAGAAGGAGATCTTATTAATGAATGCATAAGCCAACCAAGACATTGACTTCCCTCAACCACCCAACCATAGATTGGTTGAACTAAATATTTCTTTCATCCAATCACCCCTGTGCCATATTCCAAGCATGAACGTGGGACTCACAATAAGACCAATCAGGGCTTCCTCAAGATTTAATGTATATCCCACCAAGGGATTCCTGGGTCTGAAAGCCTCATCAATACAACCATGATTTACCTCAATCCCACTGGATCACCAGGCCTATACAAGCATGGATGCTTTTGGATCTCTCCACCTAAATTGGGAGGAATTTGTCTATCTCAATCTCTCAACTTTACCGTCTATCCTACCATTACTAGTCAAGGGATTCTTAGGTCTACAAGATCACCACCCTCTTTGATTTACCATGTATTATGCCATTATGAGTCAAGGGATTCCTAGGCCCAATCAAGGGTATTCACAATTAGTCTTTACCGTATATCCTACCCCGAGATTCCTAGGCCTTGTGATCAATCTTGAGACCACCCCACTCAGCTTCGAATCCATCCAACAACCCAACTCAACCAAAACAATAGAACCCCATCACACCATGGCTATTTGGAAATGGAAAGGAAAAGTTGAAAAACACTGTCACACCTGGAAAGACCCATGCCAATGACAACCGTGAGAACCAAAAACACACATGCATGTACAATGCATGTTAAAACTAGCAATGAAATCATACATGCACCTCGATAGTTGCAAGTAATCCCACTGTAGCTACTTGAATCCTGCTCTTCCTTCCTTGATCTTTGCTTTTCATTGATTTCTTGTCCTTCCTTTGCCTTCCTTCCTCCAATGCTAGAGTGATCTACGAATTCTCTAAGTGTCCAACAATATTAGATATAGAGAGTAGAGAGAGAGAGATCCAAAAATGAAATGACAAAAGGTTGTGAATGAGGCCTCTATTTCTTCATTTTTCCATTATTTTCCTTCATTTTCCTCACATGAAACCTATGACCCTTCACTTTTAGTTTCTCCTATTTCCATTATTTTGATAAATAAAATGCTAGTTAATTCCACTTTGCCTTTCCAAAGCCTTTGCCACTTCCTTTTCGAATTTTCTTAGCCATAGTAAACCAAATGAACACCCACGCCAGGATGTTTTTCCCAACATTCAACTTAGAATACGTGTCCCATGACCTTGGTTATTAATTTTCTTTTATTAACTTTATTACATGGATTTTTGACTATGGTTTTTATAGAACCCTCCCCTTTGGGGAAGACCGTCCTTGATGTTCAATGACACTTGCCACCAACAAGACTGCTAAAAAGAAAAACGTATTGCCCATGGGGATTTATAACTTAGCTCGATTCAGTATTTACAATGATCATCCCGATGAAAACAAAAAACCATGACAACATAATAACATGACACCAATACCACTTATTAGAGCTTTGTAACACATCTCATGGTCGTTTTTACATCGATATACATATACTAAAATATCACACCAAAAACATTCGCTCAACCAACGAATAGAGAAGGATATATAGCCAGTATCTGATTAGCCATCTCCCATGTAGCTTCATTGAGCCCAAAATACTTCCACTACACTTTAACCTGCTTTATTTCTCAGTTCCAGAGAATGAGCATCTTTCTCTGCAAAATACACGGAGTTTTCGGCTAGAGTTCTCCATCTAGCTCCACCTGCAATACAAACTAGTCAATCACATGATCAACATACTTAAAATACTTCTTAAGCATGGAAACATGGAAAACATCATGGAATTTCAATATCATAGGTAGTTTAAGTCGATAGGCTACTGTTCCAATCCTTTCAATAATCTTGAAAGGTCCACAAAACCGAGGTGCCATCTTGGCACATGATCCAATGTGCAAGGAGCTCTTCTTGGGCTTGATGTAAAAGTACACCTGTTCCCCAACTTGAAACTCCTTAAAAATCCTGTTATGATCTCCATAACATTTTTGCCTATCCTGTGCTACCTTTAGATTCTTCTTGATTACCTAGATTTCATGTTCCTTCTCTACCAACATGTATGATCTTATCAAATCCCTATTCACTGGATCACTCCAACTGATGGGAGTATTACAACTTTGCCAATATAGTGCCTCGAAAAAACTCATCTGCATAAAATCCTTTTTTATTATCAATTTTATGAATGTAAATGCTAATTTAACCAATTTTATCCTTGGCAAGGAAGACAACTATGGGGAAACATGCCTAGAATGGTGTTGAGGGTATGGAAGCCAATTGGAGGCCTAAAGTAAGCTTAGATGATGATTTCTGCCCAATTCAAGCTTAAAATAGGCTACTACAGGGTTTCCTATAGTACTAGAGAATGTCATAGTTCTACTATAGGATGCCTTGTTTTACTACAGGAAACATGCCGAAAGCTTATAGGGAGGTAGGAAAGGTAGAATGAAGTGCAGGAAAGGTGTCTGATGGGGGAATAAGGAACAATGGAGGTGCACACTACCCAAGGCTTAGCCCAAGTCTTCAAGATGGTTGGAATTTCTCAAGGAAAATGTCCACTTTGCTACAAAAAAGATATTCCGATTAGGGTTTGGTGAACTTTGGCAGCGTAGGTGGAGAAAACTTGGATGAGGCTAGTGAGATGAGGCCCCCCTGTAGATTAGAAGCTCCTACAAAAACATATATTCTTTTCTTTATTATGCATAACTTCATTTATATAAGGAAAATATGAGTTGAACTAAGGAAAAATAGAGTTATTAATAGCTAATGGTTAAGTCTATGAATGGAAGTGCTTCTAAACCATAGTAAACTCAAGAAACCAAAATGAAAATTGTAGGTAATTCTAAGGAATTGAGAAACAGTTATCTATGCAAAAGGAAATCCTAAGTTATGTAGTGATAAAAAAATAAATATGTTTTTGGGTAGTGAGAATGGAACCCTCAAACTATGATCCCATAAGGGAGATTAGGCAGAGGCCACTACCACAAGATTTTCTGAATTATTTACTTTCACATTGTACCACTGATCTATTTGTCCACAAATGGAAGAAAACTAAGTAATCATCCAAATACTTGTAGATTAAACAAAACAAAAGTCACTTCAACAACTAACTATGAATGTAATCTAAGCATACATATACAAAAAATAGGAACGCCTACTACTAGGGTTGGGCCCTAACCCAAGAGGTTCAACCCTCTGAGTCAACTCAATGATGGATCAAAGGAATGCTTCTCATTCTCATGAAAATGTCAAAAATACATAAGAGTAATTAGTCACAATTTCTTAGCTTGAAAATTCCTCTTGGCTATGAAAAAAAGTCGAATATAATGAGGCCCTAGGCCTTCTTATTTATACAGCTTAATCTACCAACAGCTTCCTTAAAATCAGGAGGCTTGGCTCCCAAAATCAAGATTAACGTTTTTCAACTATCACTAGCCTGGTTGCCAATGACCTCGGTGGGCTTGGTTGCTTGTAACTCCGAGATGATGAGATCTGGTGGAGGTATATTTGAGTGATTGAGGGGTTAAGGAGGGATATCCAATCTCATAAAATCACTCTTTCTTGTCTACTTCTAGTTCTTTCACTTATATTAGCCAAAATTTCTCCAAATCTTGCAATTAATGCACATTAGGCCACATGAGATAACATCTCATCTTTAGCCTTCTCACTAAGAAAAATATAATAAAATTTGTGAATAAATGTGAGAAAAGTTGATTTTAATAAGCTATAGGGTGGAATTAAGGTCCATATAATTTACCTATTTATGAGCCTCATCATCACCCCCTACTAAAAGTGTTTCTCATCCTCTGAGAAACTTCATATATGTCCATGTCTTTCATCGCTTTTGTGGCCTCTCTGACATCACAATCTTCTGTTGATGTATTCTCCTCTTGCGGATAAAAGCCTACATGCTTCTTTATTCCTTCAACTACTTTCTTTCCTCTTCCTCCTTTCTTCCTTCTAACATACCCAATAGGAATGGTGGACTGAGTTTCAAACCAATCCAATTGATTTTGAGTCTCTGTAGTGCCTTCTTATACAATGGGATCCTTTCTAGTGCATCTATCATTCTTTCATGGGAATGATACTCCTTGATACTTAGGTTGTATGGTAGGGTAACCCATCTCCTTTGGCATGCTTGCTGGCTTTCATCCCCTAGCAAGCTCAAGGTGTTTTCAAAATGAGTGATTGCTTGCTATTGTGTAGCTAGGTATTTTGGTGCAAGCCGGGGATCATTGGTGATGATGTTGTGGGTGATAATGACAACCATGGAATTGATTTGTTCCGCTTTGATGTAAGGGGTCTCTTTTTCTTCTCTTTCCAACACCCTCTTTACTTCCTTAGCCCTAGCCTTCTCATGACTCATCCATGATGCAAAGGCCATTAGTTGTAAGTCCCCCAGCTTTGCATTGGGGTCCCACACATTCAATTATGTTAAGACTAAGTCGTGTAAGTAGAATTCAGATATCTTGGCCTTATCCACTATTAGGGTCCTATAATAATAGGATTCATAATTTTGAATTGGATATGATTAGTCTTGTAATATTGTACATACTTTTGATTTCTGCAAAATTTTTTCCGTATTAAAAATTTAAAAATGTCAAGAGGGTATGTCCTACAAGAATAATCAAAGGACAAAAAGAAAGAGAAAAAGATAAAAAAAAGTGAAAAAATATGAACTCCAAAAACAAATAAAATAGATCATGACAGTGTGCAAATTCAAATGCCACTACTTTTTACATTTTTATGTAAAATAAGGTTGTGTGCAGCTTGTCACAAATGCCACAATCCATGATGGTCAAATAGCTTAATCTTGACTTATTCATGCTTTAAATTTTATGTTGATAGATAGAGAATAAAGATGTAGCCAAACTATTTAACCTTGGTAGATCAGTAATTAGGTAGAGAATAAAAATGAGCTCTATAGCTTAATCTAAGCCATTGGAAATTATAAGGTTAGAATTAGATAGTTTTCTTGTCAAAAGAAAAGGAAATAAAGGATCAGCAAGCTCAAATGCACCCAATAAAGTGAAGAAAAAATGTTAGGATAAATAAAGGGTAGGTAGAAGAAAGGTTGCAAATGTACAAGGTTGTTGAGTCAAAAGCACATTTATCATGCTTAATCCTATGTTTCATGTGCAAGAGCATTTATGAGAAAGAAAAGATGTTCACAAGCTGGTTTAACTAATTTCCCCTCATTTCACTATGCTCCCACATGCTTATTTTCTAATTTCCCCATTATCCCTTTATCATTTATAAGTCCCCTTTTCCCTTCATTTTGACCCTTACCCCTTGGTTTCACACATTTCCCTAGTAATTACCCTTCAAAAATCATTTCCCTACCCACAACCCCCTTTCCCTAGTGTGAAACCCATTCCCCATTGCAAATATTAACTCCCCCCCATTAATTTCCCTATTTCCCTTCAAAAACCCATAAAACCCCCTTATCCTAAGTTTTTATCCCCCCCCACATTATTTAATTAATTCCCCGCTTTAGGTTTCCCTGACAAACCCTTTTAACCCACCAACCCTTGGTGCAGTTAAAAAACCCTGCCACATAACCCCTAATCCCACTTTATTAAACCAGCTACTTATATTTAATCCCTACCTTATTTAATAATTAATTACAATTATTTTTAATTAAACCCCAGGCCCTACAAATATCTTTCCCAATTCCCTCCATGCATCTTAACCACGCGACATCCGTCTAATCTCCCACCCCCAGATCCAACAGTGCGCATCCATATCGTGCGCATTCACTGTTTGACCGATAGCAGCCCGAGAGCACGTGAGATTTGCGATTTTTCTTGGGCACTGTTCTGCTACATGGAAGCCCCAAGCTAGATCACATGCTCATGAAAAATACCGCCTGCCCTCCAAAAGCGGTGTGATGGCCCAAAAAACCGCCTCCCTGCCTAGACCAAAAACCACCTACTATTCATTTATAGTTTCCATGCCAAAATGTGACCGTTACCCTTTAAAAGGCCGAAAAAGCCCTAATTCACTCTTTTCGCTCATTCTTCATTGTAACTGCTACTCAAGCCATTCTGCGACACCCTAAACTTCTGTGACCAAATTGACCACTGTCTGCCGCCTAAAGAAGCTTCGGAGACCTTATTCAAGCAACCAGTTGACAGTTTAAGCTACCATACCCTCTGCATTCACCATTGAACTGAGTTTGAAAGCCAGGCTGCCAAATTCCAGGTATTCTTGAGAAAAACCGAAATGGCCCTCTCAATTTGAAAATGTATAGTTCAATTGAAAGCTTAAATTGAAGAGAAATTTACTTGTATACCCCAAACCCTTCTTTTACAGACTGTAAATACCATCCCACTATTCCAGGGCTTCCAGACCTCACTTATACAACCACTACAAGCCAAATTAATATCCATAAACTCATTCATGGCTTCCCAGACCTCTCTGGACATGAGACCTCTGTCAACCCCTCACTTGGACATCGACCACCTAGCATTAGCAGATATAGATTTTCAAATAAAGGATACTGGTTCCCCAACTTGCCTTCTTAAGCTCCGCTGCTAGAGTAAGGACAGATTCCTAAAACAGAATAATGATATCCACCTTTGGGAATCTAATTTACCCAAATATTTGTTTTGAGAAGTACACCCTTTCCCAGAAATCATCCATTTCTGTCATGCTTGCTACATTCCTAGCCAAAGAGCTATTATCACCCCTAACCAACAAGTGTTATTTACCATCACTGCAAAATCTATCAACCAAATGCTGCAGGTCCAACCAAGCCCTAATGAGACCCCACTGTTTATTGGTGACTTGCTGGACCTATATGTCAAGTTAGACTTGGTAAAAATAGCCCAAATATTCTAGACTTTCATCATAAAGGACTGCCGTACTCCCACAGATAGTCCCCCTTATGTTGCCAATTTTTTTCCAGAGAGAAGTAGACAGATTATTACCATGCTCTCTTGCATCCTAGGATATACCTCAGATGAGCATGTGGATGAGGTTGTCTTGGCCTTTATTTCCATATTTAGCCCAGGAAATCCTCCTGCTATCATTTACAACTATGTTGAGTTCATTGCAGACAGGAAGCATGAACAGCTCACCAAACTACCAACTGAGAGAATCTTCAAGTACTCCTCTGTGTTATTTCATATATTTTTATATTATCAATAAGACAAATTCCCTCTCAGCATCCAGAAGTTGGATACCAAAGGGAATCCAAGGTCAGTTATTTATTAGACACCCTTGATCCAGAAATACTCCATTGCATTCACCTATAAGGACTTCATCGATTCATTTGTCCATCTAGTCATGAACATGCTAATCAGTAGCCCTCAGCCCAGTATCAAGCAAGAAATCAAAAGGGTGTTACAGTTGGCCAAGAATAGTAAGGTGGGAGACTAATATTTATACTAGAACCAAATAGAGATTAGAATTTATGGATGCCGACTTGCCCCTTACAAATTGCCCAAATACCTCCCTATGAGGATATTTGCACTAGAATATTTTAGGTAGATCATCAATTCTGATGAAGTCAACTTCCTAGCAGCTAAGAAGAAAACCCAATTTAGAATGAAAAATCAATTGAACCCCTTCATTTGTAATAACAAAGAGGCTAGAATAGAGGCTGACAAGATGTTGCAGGAAATGAAACTCAGGAACAACTTTATGTGGTAGTATGACCCTCATGGGGTCATAAATAAGTTAAGGATCAAGGTCAAATTGGGACCTTTCATCCACCATCCTAGATCGGATATTGAGATGTTTTCAAACCAATCAGAATGGTTGGAAAACAAATTAACTAACATGGATATCACATTAGTGGATGTAGGAAATAAATTGATTGATGTAGAGAAACAAATTGATGAAAGTTCTTTCTTGCAGGTTCCAGAACTAGGGGAACCCATGAATATTCCTCCTGTTTTACAGACCCCAGCCAATGAGGGGAGAAATCCAAAGAGAAATAGGGAGGAGGTTTCCAGTTCTTCTATGATGACCACAGATGAGCATTTTGAGCTCAGGAAAGGCCCAAGCTGAATCCTGTAACAAAACAGGAAGAAACCATTGAATCAGTGGAAATAATTGACACTGATACAATGGTGGAAAGAAGCAAAGGCACAAATACTTCAGGAGAAACACAACAACCATAAAAATCTAACACTCAGCTGATTGAGAGACAACTAAGTGTTGAGGTTTCTTCTTTTATTAGGCCAACAAATAAGGAAAAAGATATCAATGACAGGTACCAAGAGATCAAGTTGAGAAATGAGAAGTTGAAGGCTAAAAAATATGCTCAATACTTCAAGAACACACCAACTAATCAGAGCAGGTTGATGTCAACTTTTGACATCAAAGTAGGGAAAATGTAGGTGTCCTTCATGCAACCAACTGTCCAGCAGCCAAAGACATTAGCTGATTATAGAAAAAATTATTTTGAGCTGTTGGCTAGGGATGTTCATCCCATTGACTAGATTGAATTCCACAAGCAAGGTGGAGAGATGATCTACTCCACCCTGACAGGGAAGGCCATGGCTGCACATAAGTTGCAAAATTCATTGGATAACATTACAACCCAATATAAATTGGAAAAGGCCTCCTCACAGGCCAAGGACAACAAAAGAAAGTCATTGGAGGACTTGGTAATTGAGCTGGGACATGATCCCAATGACATCAAAGCTGCTGAGAAGTTGATCAAAAAGAAGAATGAGGACATTTAAGCTCTTAAAAAACAATTAAAACTTCCTCATTCAGAGAACCCATAGGCAAAAGAGGTCCTGGAGAGGGAAACACATCAGGAAGAGATGATGGATCTGGTTTTAAAATTGAATGATCAATTGAAGGAAATAGAAAAGGAGTTAGATAGCTTGATACAAGTAAAACAAACTAGTTTGGAGAGTTCCCCTGCCACTATTATCCCAACAGTTACTACTACAGTACCTTCCTATTTGGCAGCATCATTAGCTCCTAAAGCTCCAATGGCTACAACACTGCCAACTTCTACGACGTCTACATCAGCAACAGGGTCAACAACAACAACGTCAACAACAACAAGGTCAATAGGTGATGAGGCAAGTAAGTTGGTCAAAACAATGGAAGACATGTCCATTCAAACCATAGAAATGAATAAGCTCAAGGAAAAGGTAACCAACGTAGAGACTGACTACAAGCTTGCCCAGATTATGCATAAAGAGGAAATACAGAAATCAACCAGAACGAATGAAAGAATAAAAAACTTGGAGAAGGAATTGACTTTAAAGGAACCACTTGGCCAAGCCAAGGAACAATTGTGGGCCAATATCATTGACTCTGTCAATGCTATTTGGCCATCCTTTCAAGTAAGTTTTTAATAGATTGACTTCATGAAGTAGGCTATAGAAGCCATCTAGAGAGTAAAAGCAGAACTGGGAGACATGCCAGAGGAGGCCACTAGGATCATTCACTTCCTCAACTCCAAAAATAAGTATGAATTGTAGGAATTAGAGATACCTGACAGAACATGTACAATACTAGAATTAAAAAGGGTCCTCACCAAGAGGAATTTAATGTTAAACCTTGAAGATAAGTGAAAAACCATGCAACTGGCTGTAGACAGGTTCATGGTTAAGTTTGAAGTTTTGAGGAAAAAGGGTCTACCCAATTCCTTGGTAATAAACAATAAGTTAATGACATAGGAGGAATACAACAGAAAGATAAGAGAAGTGGCTAGAGATCAAGTAAGCACTTCATCTATGAAGTGAATCCCAACTAGCAAGGTCCTATACCAAACTTTTTAGAATTTGTTTTACCTCCAGCATGAGGTAAAACACCTTTTTGTGAATAAGCCTAATTTTACCAAGTACATGGACGCAGATGAGATTTACAGGAAGATGATAAATATCCAATTACCAGATGTTGAAACATGGGAGAATTTAAATGACTTACTATGCAAATACACAATTAAAATGTAAAAATGTACAGTAAGATTGAAAAGCACAGTAAAAGGATAATGACAGGCCAACCAGATGAAAGTGTATCAGTTGAAAGGTCAGAGTGAATAGAGCATCCAGCGTGAAGACCAAACAACGAAGCAGAGATTAAAAGGAAAAATATCAAAGATTAAAGACAACACAACCTAATAAACAAGGACAACAAACAACAGTTCAATGTCTATCTCTATCTTCTTGCATGAAGACATTTATTTCTCCTAGATTAATTCCCAAGACAGTTTGGGATATTTTGTAAATTATTTTTGTATAAATACTTCATAATTTGAAGTATAGAGGGTGGATTGCTATACATTTGTAGATTTATTTTGATCATAAACCTAAGGGTTATTGTACCAATTTTTCATGTCAATAGACTGGACCAAGTAATAAAGGGATTGCATTACAGGATTCATGTGTTGAGCTATTACAGTGAAGTATTTTATTTGTCAAATTTTCTATTTTCTTATGTTTTTACATACTTGAATTTTATCTAAAGTTTAATGAATTAACTAGATAATTATTTCAAAATTTGGTTCAGTACACTCTGTTTTGAATAGTTGATCATTTACATGTTTTCTTCTGATATCCGGATATGAGAATCCTTAATCGCTCTCGCATCCCGGTTGACCTCTTTCACTTTCTTCATAATTCGGCCTAAGGAACCCTTAATTTCTCTTTGGATCCGATTGAAAACCACTTCACCACCCAGCCTTGAGATCTGATGTAACTCTGCTATCTTGCCCTTTAGACACTATTTTTAGAACTTGATCCAGTCCTGTTTGCTTGATGTTTGACCCCATAGCCTAATGGTAAAAATCATCCCTTTATTCATCTAAGTAAGTGATCCCACCACCAAATCCAAATCAAAACCCAAGTACAATCATAACTAGCCTAAAATCAAATAATTAAACAAATTTAAATCATAAAGAGAGAGCCCTCTCTGAGAATTAGGAAGGCTAGATCCTAATCTCCAAAGTAGGTTTGTGGTTACCTCTAATCATTTCTTTCTAATCAACTCTTGAGAAATATTGGAGTGATAACATATTGGCGACCATACTGAGAACTTCGATCCTCAGTGTAATAAAACTTTAAGGAAACCTTAAATTTCATCTTTTACCCCTTAAGGTCATTTTAAAGATTTTTTCTTGAAAAGTTTCATAAAAACAGTTAAGAAGTTAAAATTTTGGCTCCCAAGAAGACTCAATATACCAAGGAAAATCCAGATCCAAACCCTGCTACAATAGTTGATAACCTTGAAAGAATTTTAAGAAAACCAAAAAAGGTAGAAACTCAAGCAAGTGAAGCAAGTAGTAGCCAGTGAATTAAAGCAAATTCACTCCCCAAGGAATTATCAACTTTAGAGGAAATTCCATTTGATTTTTCATTTGACCTCTCATTGTTTAGAACTAAATCAGATAATGCAATTCATGGAATTGTGTTAGACCCTAATTTTATTCAATTCATTGAGTCAAAAAAGGTGCATATACATCCAGATTTAGATAAACTTGTGTTGGATACTTTTGACAAGTTAGAAGCTTTAACCTCCACATTGATAAGCCATCTAAATGATGCTTACCTTCAACAATCAGTTGAATTAGCTGCCCTCATTGTTGTTGCCTCTGAAATTTTTGCACAATCTTCAAATACTGTAAATAAACCGTCATTTACTACCACCTCACCTATAATATCCACCATAGTCCATTCTCCTAAACCTGTTATTCATCAGCTTCCTATGCAACCAAAATCCTCATCCTCATTTAGTTCATCTCCATCCATTTCAAGCCCTTCCTCAGGCACCAACACTTTACCCCCTAGTCAAGCCAGAATCTCAGCCATGGCAGACAGATATGCACCTTTGGTTTTATTGGCACAGCTCCATGCCATGCCTCAAGATTATCAAAATAATTTTTTTTTGTTTGATGCTACTAGTCAGTATACTGCCCAATAGCATGTGAACAAAATAACTAACTATTTTGAGTTGCATGAGATTGATGAATATGATGTCAAAATTAGTTTTTTTGCCCAAACATTAACTGGGGATGTTAAGAAATGGTTCAAAGCTTTACCTGCTAATCATATTGCAGACTTAGCTGCTTTTCATAGATTGTTCATTGATAGATGGGAGAGAAAGAAAAACCCTTTGCAAATACTTTCTGAATATGATAACATTAGAAGAGCTCCTAATGAGTCAGTTCAGGATTATTGTACTAGGTTCAATAACATCTACAATGCAATCCCTGCTAATATTAAGCCTCCACCAGACCTAGCATTGATCAAATTCCCTGATGGTTTTGACACTGATATGTCATACCAGTTAAGAGAAAGAAACCCTGAAACATTGGAACAAATGCAAAGTAATGATTTTAGTGTGGAAGCCAATCTATTAGCTAAGAAAGCTAGGATGAGAAAAGGAAAAAGTGTTGTTATTAAAGAGGAAACTTCAACTTCTGATGGTAAAATAGATAGTTTAGCAAAAAGTGTAGAAAGAATAATGGATAGATTAGAAAACATGGAAAGAAAAACTCAGTGGGAGAATCAACAACCACCCCAAATAAGAAACCCCAACTTCAGGAAGAACAGTAACATTGGAAAGAATGCTATACCAGATCAGCAAATTAGATCACCCTTCCGAGAAAACTTTGCTGAGGGTTCACAAAACCATGAAGGAGAGGATGATACCTAGATAAATCTATTAGGGATAAAAATGAACATGTTGCTTTTCTTACTCAAGAAGAACATGAATTGTACATGCTGCAACAATTGCACTTAGAATCTGGAGATTCCTTTGAATTTAAATAGGGCTATGAATCTGCCATATATGAGGTTCACAAATAGCATAACCTAAGAAGTAAAAATAACATGAAGCTCCCACTAAGAGATCAATCCAAACTCAAACTAAAAAGATAACATAAGCTCCTGTAATGAAAGTCCTGCAAATCCTCCCTAGGGGAATTCAGGATACTTCTAGCCTAAAAATTGTAGATATAACTTCATCTAAAACTAAAACTAAAACTATTACTCAAATCATTCCAAATAAGAGAATTTAAAACAAAACTGTAGAAACACAAACTAAAGTGCCTAGTATAGAAAAATAAGATCAAAAACACACAGACCACATTTGACAAGGAAGATCTCATCCAATCAAGAAAAACTCAATTGCCTTTCAACATTAAAACTAAGATAGCAAAATTGAAAATATCAGTCCCTTTGACTGAGCTAGTGAAAAATGAATCATATATATCACATATCACTAAAACATTGAATATAGGTGAACGGGAGGATGTTGTGAATTTGAATGATGATCAACTTGAATTATTGTTTGGTCCTGAAGTAAATGGTACACATCAGCAAGGGGGCATTCCTCCTTTCTACATTAGCTTGAACATTCATGAAAAAATCTTACATAATGCTATGCTAGACTTAGGGGCATCCCACAACTTAATGCCAAAGGCAATCATGGAGAGACTAAACTTAGATATCACTAGACCATACAAGGACCTCTTTTCCTTTGACTCTAGCCAAGTTAAATGCCTCGGCCTGATCAAGGATTTGTGTGTAACTCTAGTCTAGTGCCTAGCAAAGAGTATTGTGATGGACATAGTAGTTGCTGACATCCCACCCAAATATGGAATGTTGTTATCTCACTCATGGGGAGAAAAATTGCAGGGATCTTTACAATTAGATATGTCATATGCCACCATCTCTATTTTTGGTCAACAAAGAAAACTTTATAGAGAGACCTTGATGAAATACATGGTGAGTAGTGCAGAAAAACCATAGAATTTCCCTATATACTCCATGCATTCTGATATGGACTCTTTTATCTTGTACAATTCAGAACATGACAAAAAGGAAATCACAGTTGTAGAAGAAAAATACAAAACACCTAATAGTGAAAACATTTTTCATGAGTCTCTATGGCATTTGGATTTTGATGGATCTGTGAATAGACTAGGAGCAGGTGCAGGAGTGTGGATTCACAACATGGAAAACAATCATTCTGAGGGTCATGCATTTAGATTAAACTTTAAATGCACAAATAACATGGCAGAATATGAAGCTCTAATCTTAGGACTACAAATGGTTAGAAAAATTGGAGCCAAGAGAGTTTCTATAATGGGAGACTCAGAATTGATTATTAAACAAATCAAATGTGAATACTCTGTAAATAATCTGTTGTGGTGAAAACACAACCCCCCCATTATTGACTTGCTCACTTCAAATAATGGGGACTCTTTCTATAAAAATTTTGGCTAAACACCTTTTTGGATTTTTACTTAGTTGATTGCCCTACGCATCTGTTAATTTTTCATTTTCTTTGGATTCTTATTTTGATTGCTTTGTTAGAATCGATTTTTTATAAGCTTCACATTGATGCTTGTTTCGCCTCATTTGGTCAATTGGTTTGAAAATGGCACTCCTTTGAAGTCTCATCATTTATCTAGCCTGGGTTAAAAATGCATAAAATGTACAATATTGCATTTTGTAAATAAATTAGTTCAATAACGCATTCATTTTAAATATTAACCCATAGCGAGTTTTTACTAACATTTTTCCATTTTTAGTTATGCGGCCAAATCATTAAGTATCGGGATTTAAGAAATTTACTCCAATTTCCAAATCAATTATTAATCTCGAAAACCCAAAATTTTCAAAGTGGCTGTAGTTTTTTTTTTTTTACTTTTATTAAGAGTGGCTGTAGTTTATAAAATAATCCTCATTAAAATAAAATCAAAATAAAAAATGATATTAAATCTTAAATTAATTAAATTTAATTAATATATAATTAATTTAATTAAATTAAAATTTAATATATATATATGTATATATATATATATGTATATATATATATATATATATATATATAATAAAACTTAATCGCATCTGAGATTTATATCGGCGCATATCATTCCATACCCCTGATACCTCCATATCCCCGATCGCCGAAAAGCTTGAGACAAAAAGGAATGAGCATTTATTTGAATATTGCATCGGGAGTTTCATATGTCGCAAGTTTAAAACCCCCGATACCCACCATACCCCGATGCCGATATCGGATCGGGGATTTTGTATTGTGCCAAACTTTAAAAACCCCGATACCATATCCTCCTGATTCGCCGATGCAAAGGGGCATTAACTAAGTCTTAAGGCTTATGTTATGTTTTGTTTTCAAAACTCATTCGAAATGATTTAAAACGAATTGAGTTAATAAAAGGTAATGGAGGTAGGTATATACTTATTATTTTTAAATATTAGTTTATATTAATATTTTATATATATTATATTAATTAAATTAATTAATATATATAATATTTAATTAATTTAATTTAAATTTAAATATCATTTAGATTAATATTAATTAGTTTTTAATTAGATTAAATTTGTTTATAAATAGCTAATTAGATATCAATTAATTAAATTAATAAATAGTTTATTAATAATTAGTTTAGTTTATAATTAACAGTTAATTTAGAATTAATTAGAATCCTAATTTAGGATTAGATTTTTAGCCCAGCAACAGAATTTCCAGATTCATGCTAGATTTGATCCATCAACTTTGGAGGTTCATAGATTGAGTTATACTTGGCCAAATGAGGCCCAGGACGGCTCATTGGAAAGAGAAAATCAAGGAGAACATTTTGGAGGAGGTTTCACTAACAGATTTAATCATTTATTGGGTCAAAAATCAGGCAGAAGATCAGGCTCCGAATTTTGAAAACAAAATCAATTTTCTGAGTTATTTTCTTCATTTTCATTTGTCCAAAGCTTCTTCTAATTGCAGATCCATTCATCAATAATATCCTTGGCCATTCGAATCATCCCATGTACCAATAAAAAGCTTACATTTTATTTTCAATTATTTATTTAATTGAATTCGATTGGATTTATTTTAAATGCTAGAAATAATATTTTGATTTTATTGTTGCATCTTAATTTATTTTGATTTCTTTTTGCAGAAAAACAGTGGAAGAAATATGGAGAAAATGATTTCAATCAATGAGAAGGCTCCAACAATTAAAGATTGGAATTTTGAACAAATAAAATTGTATTTGGCAGATTTCTCTTCAACAAACTCTCATCTCCAAAATTCCTTTGCAAATAGTATAAATAATAGATTGCAGAATGTAATTAGGGGCTGCTCTCCTCTGCAATTCTATACTTCTAAAATCACTATTGTAATTGGAATTTAGAGTTGTAGGAGGGAGGAGAGAAAATCTCAGATCTGGGGATTATTGAGGATTTTCCTTTTGTATCTTGAATTATGTATGAGGGGCAGAGTTTGTACTATTGTGGCTCTAGTTTTGAAGGCAGAAGTTCAAGCAATGTAAAGGGCTATTGGAGACCAAGGGCAGAGAAATGGGTGCAATAAATTGGTATTTCTAATACTACTGTTTTCAAATATCAGTTTTATTTTATGGTAATAGGAATGTGTCATTTTATTCATGTTTGTGCACTATTGTCAAAATGGGTAATTTGTCTCAATCTTGTTATTATGTATCTCTGTTTTTATGGATTAATTTCTGATTTTTGAGTAACTATTTACTCAGAAATCTATCTTATAAAACTGATTTGTTGAATGGTAATGTGCTGTGAACTATTTCCACATATCATTATTCAATTATTAGATTTATTGATTTGATAATCAATATCATTTTTGTGAACTACTTCCTGGAATGTTGTTGGTTTATTATTTCAAGTTATAAGGTCTCAATAGGATGTGTTTTGGTAACCATAATATCAGTTAATTCAACTACTTCATTAACTTGATATTCATTATAAACAAGACATATCTAAATCCCAATACTTTAATTATCTTGCTCTTAGTTGGGTTAGATCTATATCTGCCTAATTAAGATAGGATTTAGATTAGTTTATTTTGCTTGCATCATAGAATAAGCTTGCATTTAGAGTAAATTCTACATTCTTTTAAGTCCTCTCCTCAAAGAGGCAAAATTTTAGTTGTGGCTTGGCTGAACCCAAATCAGCTTAAGGGTCATTCTCTTGCCTGATCAGCAAGAAGAAGTGATCTGATATCCCTATCTATTGGTAGGTAAAGATACATCATAAACCAATAGCAATAGGGAGAAGGTAACTGGACCTAGTTAAACCAGTCGGAGCCACCACACCAAACGGAAAAGGAGCTGCTTTAAGGTCCAGACCGGGTGGTTATCCCCCAATGTTGTTGCAACGATTTTCGAGGCATCAACATTTTTGGCGCTAGAAGGAGGGCCTGAGATTTTTTGTCTCTTGGAGTCTTTTCAATTTTAATATTTTATTTATTGTGATGGCTCCTCTTAAACTTCCAATTTGGAGTTGCATCCATGGACGTGCATCTTCCAATACTCCACCCGAAGTGGTAAGACTTTTGTCTCAAGTAAAATTCAATGGTAAGAGAAATTCTTCTGCTTTTAACCATGTATTTCAATTTACTCAAAATGTTTCAAAATATGATTTTCAAGGAATTGATGAAGGCATTTTATGTAGGATTTTTACTCTCACATTTGCGGCAAAAGCCAAAAGCTGGTGTAGAACTCTTCTAGTTGCTTCAATCCACAGCTGGGATCAATTTGTTACAATTTTCATTTGTAAATTTGACGGCTATGATTATGAACAGGTATGTGAAGAAATTGAATATCTACGAAGGTTTGAAAATGAGTCTGTTAATGATTTTAATATTCGATTTCACTTGAATTGTTTAAGATTTAAAGTTGAAGATAAACCTATGGAAGAAGAATCACTAGATTGGTTTGAATATATTTGTTCTCTTCCACCCATTCCCAATCCATATGAAATTAATTCAAGCTTTGTTCCATCCCATTACAATATAAATAAGAATCCCAATTTGGATGTGCAAATAAATTGTGATGAAGTGGTTTCACAAAGCTTGGAAAATATTTCTAATCAAATGCAAGAAGACAACAACAACAATTTTGGAGAAAGAACTGCTTTGGAATCTGAAAATTACTCTGCGGTCAATTCAGAAAATCAGATCACAAATCAACAAGTACAAGCAACAATCAAAGTAAATAATAACATGCAAACTGCTGTACAAATTTCTGAATTTTTCCATGATGAGCAAATGCCGAAATCACAGCAGCAAAGCAACCTTCTTCAAGAAAGCATGAGTATGCAAAGGAATGATCTGCAATCTGAAATTTACAATTAGCATAATGCACAAGAGTTCTCAAATATAGACACTTTTAAATACATTGTCTCAGGTTCACATTTTTCCCTTTATCCTGATATTTTTAATGATGGTAATTTTTCTCCTCTTGGTATTAATGATATTTCAGAAAATACAGAGGCTGATCTAAATGAATTACCGTTAAGTTTTTATCAAGATAGAGAAGCAATAAATGATCATTCTTTTGCCACTAATGAACATGAGATTTTTGTTCCTCCTTGTTTTGGTATATTGGATGAAATCGAAGGGAATTCCAGGCAATCTTGTGAGGTCATTTATGATGATTACTCTGACATTGAGGATGTTGATTTTTATTCTTCTCAAGAGAATCCTCATGATAAAATTCAAATAAAATCTGAGGATGAAGAACGCTTCAATTTAGGAATTATCTCAACTAATCCTCATTTTAGAGCAGCAAATTATCTTCATGATTTCACCATTCAAGAAATCATTCCAATTTATAATTCATATGAGGATTAAACTCCCATTCCTATTCATAATCATAATTCGTTTTCTATTTCACAAGTTGGAATTTGAAATTACTCAAATTTCATAATTCTAGCCAATCCTTGTGAAAGAGAAATTATTTCAAAACAATCACAATTGTGCTGTAACATTAGTTGTACAAATAGTGATTTCATTTTAGTTTTTCTTTCACAGCTATTTTGTTTAAACTTAGATTAATTTTCTGATTTTATTTTGCAAAATTTTCACACTTTTCGCTGGCATATTGAACACCTTACTATCAAACACTCAATTGATGCATTGCCCGATTGGGAAATTGAAGTTTCATATTATAATCATGAGCATCAAAAGATATCAATATTTCAGTTTCAATCAATGCTAATGTTTCATCAAAAGCTTCTATTTTTTCAAAGGCAATGTCAACAAGAGAATGTATTTTTGCAATCTGGTCAGCAATTCAATTCAGTTAATAATTTTCCATTTCATTTGAAAGATTTCCATCCATTTTTCATTAATTCATTTGAAAAATATTTGGAAATTTTTCTCTCAAAGGAGATTGTTAATAACTTAACATTTATACATAACACTAACAATTTTTTTCAGGCTTTTGAATTTGAAAACTCATATCCACAATTCGGCCTGTCATCTCCTCTTTTGAACGTTTCCCAATCATTAATGGAAATCCATCCATATTTTTGTGATCTAATTGGTATTGAATTAGAAAGCAAATTTCAAGAGAAGGAGATTTTGATCAACTTGCTAACAATCACTGTACATTTTGATTTCATATTTAATTTTCTTAGTTTAATTAGATTTTTATTTTTATTACTAACATTTGAACTGTACATAAATGCAGCAATTAAAATGAGAAAATGGCTACACTGGAAATATGACTATACCTAGTCATTTTCATTTATATAGTTAGAATAGGAGTAGAATTAATTTAGTTAGTTTGTTTTATATAGTTAATTTATTTTCAACAGTTCTGTAGATTAAAAATAAAACAAAGCAATTAGCCATTCTCATACATGTTCAGTGAAAACATTTTTCCCTATCAGGAAATTTTTAATTCTTGCTTTCCTTTTTAAATTTCTTACAGCAATACCTCTACTCTGCCTATTTTGAATAATGTCTTGATTAAATTCAATTGAGGTTGCACTTGGCATCGATCGCCTCAAAGCCACTTTTCTTCATTTCAGGATTTCCTTCTAAGATTTTCTGTTGAAATTTATATGGTAAGGTTGAGGATATAAGAGCTTCATGATCTCATTATCCCATGAAATGTATGACTATCTATGATAAGCTTAATTCTGACTAAATCATTAGTAGTCAGTCTAAACTTTCACGGTAATCATATGAAGTTCATATTATCTTCCTCGAAATTTTGTTAAGGATGTCCATTCTGCTGTGTGCACACCTTCAAATCTGTTTTGATATTTTTCCACAATTAGTGGCTTTATCCCATTCTAATCTTTAGTTGATTATTTGATGCTGCAATACACATCATACTCATTCACTAAAGACATTATTGAACAGTCGCTATAACAATACAGATTCTTTTCAAGTTATTCAAAATAAGCAGAGATAATAAATTGTTGTTTCAATTCAAAAGGGGAGCCTATTTTTATATTTCTGGTAAATTTTATATTTCCTGAACATGAATAAACAGATTTTATTTAGGCTGATTGCACACTTAGATTTAGAATAAATAATGAGATGATTTTAAACGAAGGAAAAATTTTGATAAATCAAAGGAAGAATTTGAAGATTTATGAGGTAAAATCTGCAGACAATTTCCTTCCAGGTACGCATTTACAAGTTCGTCCTCATCTCTTATTAGTTTCTCTTTTCCTTAATTTATTTTTTATTCGTGTTCTATTTTATTTACAGGTTTTCATTTGTTTTCAAAAACTTGAAGTAAGCAGTAAACCCATTTCAAATTTGCAACAGGTTCAGGGAAATTTTACTTTTGATTCATTAGAATTTAAGCATTTTTAAATTTGCTTTTATTCACTTAGAAAACCCAATTGAAATTTCCAGAAATATCATAAGACCATTCGCATCATAAGATTTCATCGGAAGTAGTTCTTAGCATTTCTTTTGATAACAAATTGTTCATCAAAGACCTCCGATGTATTATCTTACTCATATGCCATATCAGATTTCGCATGTCAGAGCTTTGCAGTCGAAGTATACTTCCATTATTGTGAATCACCAATAATCGGCTTTACCGATATTGCGATAAATACATAATCCCGGACCCGATATGAAATTCAAATCAAAATCATAAAAAATATCGCGTCTGTTCAATCGCAATAAAAGTAAGAGCATAATTTTAAAAGGGCCAATGTCTCAGATCCGATATGTTACTGAAATCCCATCATAAAAAGTTATCGGGTCCGCTCTTCATCGCATATCGGCATCGCAAAAAATACATTGTGTTACATCAGGTACCCAAAGTTTGCCGATTGCCGATTAGCTACGTCATCCATCGCATCGCCGATAGTGCAATCATTTCATCACATTTTTTATGCTCACGTCATTTCTCTGAATCTACGATGTGCGTTTTGCGATACGGGAAGTGCAATGTAAATATTCTCCGATCCCCGATATAATATTTCTTTAATGATGTGATCGCTTCATTTCATTGCACATGTTCTTATCGGCAATTTGCCATTGCAATCTCCGATGCGATAACTTCCAATGCATGCCTTTGAGCCATTAACATTTAATCGATATATGGCATAGCAACAAAAGTGAAGTCTTGCAAATTAAAATTGAAGCATGGTGAAGAAACATGTTATGGGAATCATCCGATACGGCGATATGTTATTTTAAAAGCAAGCTTGGGAAACCACTATGGGAAAAAAGCAATTGTTGACAAAATTGCAACATACAAAAATCATTTCAATTTCTCATACATTTTAGTTTTAAATATATAATTCCATAATTAAAAATGGAATTCAAGACCTCTCTATCTTCATATTTGAATTCTATTATCTTCGATTTGGTCTTGATTTTGGATTTTATAAAATCATGGAGTTTATATGAAACTTATAATATTTTGAGAAACATTCGTTACTGCAAATTCTCATTCTCATTTCTAATGCATTTTTTTTTTTTTGAATTTCAACTCTCTTGAGCATTAAGCATTCCATTTTTACATTTTACTGCTTGCTTTAGTGTAAATAAAATAAATAATGATTTTGGGTTACAGGATTTCGGTTAGTTTGACTTCTTTATGTTTTGAATGCTAATTAAAATTAGAAGTCAGCTAGTTTGGAGAAACTGATACTTTCAGGTAAGATAAAAAAAAATTATCCAATGGTAAGATTCATGTACCCACTTTCATTAATTTCCATTTCGTTGCTTTAGTTTCAGTTTTGTTTTTCTAATATACAAATTTGTTTTGCAGCTCTTCATAAAGACTTTCAATCCTCTGCCGGATCATATTCTTGAAGTCCATACTCTTCTTCTGGCTTAATTTCAAGAAGCAGCGATAATCTTCGTCGAAACAGCTACATCAGGAAGTTTCTCAACCTTTAGTTTGTTTCTCTGAGCATTCCTGTTATTTAAAAATGATCAAGACGATGCTTTGAAACAAGAAGATTAATATCAGATAGAAAATTTTCATTGTGGCTAAATTTTATCGTCACTGCTATCCAAAGAAAAGCCAAAAACACTTACAACCCTGCAAGGTATGATTTTTCTAAATCTCAACATAAGAAGGAATGATTACATGCTTATTTTCTTTTTCTTCATATTGTTGAAGAGATTGGTATAAACATTCTTGTTTGAGTTTATCTTTCAAACTTAGATTTTCCTTTCCATTTTTTTCAAATTTCTTCATCTTTTTTTTTGTTCGCTGATTTCTTTTCTCACTTTAGCATAAGACTTCTTTTCTTTTGTTTTTCAATGTTGATTTTGGTGACTTTGCCATGATTTATATGGAAGGCCTACTTGTTACCTGACAATGGTCAGCATGCATGGAGAAAAATGGTTAATAGTCACCTATTAGCTTTTTCTTAAATCTCTTAGTAAAGTTTGATTTTCTTATTATAAAAGTAGACATACTTAAAGAAGAGATTACCAATTCAGAGAAGTTGACAAAGTATCATAAAATCTGCAAAAATTCATTTTTCATCAAAATTGTAATCATTTTGAGATTTCAAAATTTCATTAGGATCTTTCAGAGTTCTATTATCAGTCAAGAAAAGTTATTTTTAACCAAGTAAAGACACTTTACAGCAAAGCACCTTTAACTCTGAAATTGTCATTCTTAACTCTTAAGGAGTCAATGATTCTTCCTGTTCCAAAGAGTCTTATTTTTCTAGAGTATAATCCAGAAATATATTTAAACTTAAAAGATAAGAGGTCTCATCATGAGCCTGCTTACCATGATCATAGGGGAAAAATAGGCTGACATTACCAACACTGTTAAACAAACCAGGGTAATGGCTTATGATTGCAAACAATTATAAGACAAGGGGTCTCATCACGAGCCAGCTTGTTCAGCCCAATTTTAACCAGTGAATGGCATTGTCAACTATCTGGCTACCATACCAGGACAATGGCTTTTAAGATTTACTTAAAAAATAAAAATAAAAAAATAAAATAAAAAAAAAAAAGAAAAAGAAAAAAGAAACATATATAAATGGATTTATCTCTAGGTCAATAATTCTTGAACAGATGGGATTCTGAATCATTTATGATTAAAAGGTAACCCTGTCGAAACTATAAAGGTTTGCTGGCAGCAGTGGCTCTACCTGTGACAAACGAATATATTTTAAAAGCTAAGCTGTAAAGTGACCCCTGCTTTATCTCTACAACTAATTAAGGACTGATATAGAGTTTTGAAATATTTTAATTTATGAGAAGTTTTAAGAAAAATTACAGTTAGATGATTCTTGTTTGTATTCAGATTAATGAACTTAGTCAAGTATTCCAAAAAAATAATTTTCTCTTCTTTAATTATTTTTACTTTAATTTTAGGAAAATCTCATTCATATCAAAGAGAGATAACTGGTTCTTCTCCTGTGTGTTGCCATTGTTGTGGTGAAAACACAATCCCCCCATTATTGACTTGTTCACTTCAAATAATGGGGACCCTTTCTATAAAAATTTTGGCTAAACACCTTTTTGGATTTTTATTTAGTTGATTGCCCTATGTATTTGTTAATTTTTCATTTTCTTTGGATTCTTGTTTTGATTGCTTTGTTAGAATTGATTTTTTATAAGCTTCACATTGACGCTTGTTTCGCCTCATTTGGTCAACTGGTTTGAAAATGACACTCCTTTGAAGTCTCATCATTTATCTAGCCTGGGTTAAAAATGCATAAAATGTACAATATTGCATTTTGTAAATAAATTAGTTCAATAACGCATTCATTTTAAATATTAACCCATAGCGAGTTTTTACTAACATTTTTCCATTTTTAGTTATGCGGCCAAATCATTAATTATCGGGATTTAAGAAATTTACTCCAATTTCCAAATCAATTATTAATCTCGAAAACCCAAAATTTTCGAAGTGGCTGTAGTTTATTTATTTTTTTTACTTTTATTAAGAGTGGCTGTAGTTTATAAAATAATCCTCATTAAAATAAAATCAAAATAAAAAATGATATTAAATCTTAAATTAATTAAATTTAATTAATATATAATTAATTTAATTAAATTAAAATTTAATATATAAAAAAAATATATATATAAAATAAAACTTAATCGCATCGGAGATTTATATCGGCGCATATCATTCCATACCCCCGATACCTCCATATCCCCGATCGCCGAAAAGCTTGAGACAAAAAAAGGAATGAGCATTTATTTGAATATCGCATCGGGAGTTTCATATGTCGCAAGTTTAAAACCCCCGACACCACACCATACCCCGATGCCGATATCGGATCGGGGATTTTGCATTGTGCCAAACTTTAAAAACCCCGATACCATATCCTCCCGATTTGCCGATGCAAAGGGGCATTAACTAAGTCTTAAGGCTTATGTTATGTTTTGTTTTCAAAACTCATTCGAAATGAGTTAAAACGAATGGAGTTAATAAAAGGTAATGGAGGTAGGTATATACTTATTATTTTTAAATATTAGTTTATATTAATATTTTATATATATTATATTAATTAAATTAATTAATATATATAATATTTAATTAATTTAATTTAAATTTAAATATCATTTAGATTAATATTAATTAGTTTTTAATTAGATTAAATTTGTTTATAAATAGCTAATTAGATATCAATTAATTAAATTAATAAATAGTTTAGTTTATAATTAACAGTGAATTTAGAATTAATTAGAATCTGAATTTACGATTAGATTTTTAGCCGAGCAACAGAATTTCCAGATTCATGCTAGATTTGATCCATCAACTTTGGAGATTCATAGATTGAGTTATACTTGGCCAAATGAGGCCCAGGACGGCTCATTGGAAAGAGAAAATCAAGGAGAACATTTTGGAGGAGGTTTCACTAACAGATTTAATCATTTATTGGGTCAAAAATCAGGTAGAAGATCAGGCTCCGAATTTTGAAAACAAAATCAATTTTCTGAGTTATTTTCTTCATTTTCATTTGTCCAAAGCCTCTTCTAATTGCAGATCCATTCATCAATAATATCTTTGGCCATTCGAATCATCCCATGTACCAATAAAAAGCTTACATTTTATTTTCAATTATTTATTTAATTGAATTCGATTGGATTTATTTTAAATGCTAGAAATAATATTTTTATTTTATTGTTGCATCTTAATTTATTTTGATTTCTTTTTGCAGAAAAACAGTGGAAGAAATATGGAGAAAAGGATTTCAATCAATGAGAAGGCTCCAGCAATTAAAGATTGGAATTTTGAACAAATAAAATTGTATTTGGCAGATTTCTCTTCAACAAACTCTCATCTCCAAAATTCCTTTGCAAATAGTGTAAATAATAGATTGCAGAATGTAATTAGGGGCTGCTCTCCTCTGCAATTCTAGACTTCTAAAATCACTATTGTAATTGGAATTTAGAGTTGTAGGAGGAAGGAGAGAAAATCTCAGATCTGGGGATTATTGAGGATTTTCCTTTTGCATCTTGAATTATGTATGAGGAGCAGAGTTTGCACTATTGTGGCTCTAGTTTTGAAGGCAGAAGTTCAAGCAATGTAAAGGGCTATTGGAGACCAAGGATAGAGAAATGGGTGCAATAAATTGGTATTTCTAATACTACTGTTTCAAATATCAGTTTTATTTTATGGTAATAGGAATGTGTCATTTTATTCATGTTTGTGCACTATTGTCAAAATGGGTAATTTGTTTCAATCTTGTTATTATGTATCTCTGTTTTTATGGATTAATTTCTGATTTTTGAGTAACTATTTACTCAGAAATTTGTCTTATAAAACTGATTTGTTGAATGGTAATGTGTTGTGAACTATTTCCACATATCATTATTCAATTATTAGATTTATTGATTTGATAATCAATATCATTTTTGTGAACTACTTCCTGGAATGTTGTTGGTTTATTATTTCAAGTTATAAGGTCTCAATAGGATGCGTTTTGGTAACCATAATATCAGTTAATTCAACTACTTCATTAACTTGATATTCATTATAAACAAGACATATCTAAATCCCAATACTTTAATTATCTTGCTCTTAGTTGGGTTAGATCTATATCTGCCTAATTAAGATAGGATTTAGATTAGTTTCTTTTGCTTGTATCATAGAATAAACTTGCATTTAGAGTAAATTCTACATTCTTTTAAGTCCTCTCCTCAAAGAGGCAAAATTTTAGTTGTGGCTTGGCTGATCCCAAATCAACTTAAGGGTCATTCTCTTGCCTGATCAGCAAGAAGAAGTGATCTGATATCCCTATCTATTGGTAGGTAAAGATACATCATAAACCAATAGCAATAGGGAGAAGGTAACTGGACCTAGTTAAACCAGTCGGAGCCACCACACCAAACGAAAAAGGAGCTGCTTTAAGGTCCGGACCGGGTAGTTATCCCCCAATGTTGTTGCAGTGATTTTCGAGGCATCAACATAATCCTAGCCTGAGCCAATATAGAGAGACTGTCCTAGATTTGATCAAGGGCCTTCTGGAAATAGACTTTGCTACCATTCCTAGTAAACAGAATATGCAAGCCCATAGTCTGGCCACTTTTGCTAGTACCTAAAAATTTCCTTTTTAGCCCAACCACCAATATACTGCAGAAGTGAGACATAGGCCTGTCATACCTGACAATTTGAAATATTGGCAGATTTTCTCACAAGATTCTCAAATTTATGATTTCATGAAAGCTGAAGGTGATTTTCAAAATTGTAATATAGATATAGATTGTACAGTAGACAATGACATAGATAGTGGGATAGATGTAAATATTTTAGATATAGGTAAACCCACTAATTTCACTAAACTAGAGATAGATAACTTAGAAAATGTAGAAATAGAAGAAATAATGAATGATGATCCTAAAATTTTGAACCTTAAAATTAATTTTTTGCCTAAGCGATTAGTCCCCTTAGAATATTTGTTTGATTCAAATGATGTAGTTAGGAAACAAAAAAAGGAGCCTTTAAGAGCAGATATAGAAGAATGTAACATAGGAACTGAAGAAAGACCTAAGTTCATTAAAATATCAAAAGTCTTGCCTCTAGATGAAAAGGTTAAATATATAAGTCTGTTCAAAGAGTTTCAAGATGTCTTTGCCTGGAGTTATGAAGACCTAAAGTCTTATGACACTAGCATAAGTCAACACAAGATACCTACCAAAGAAGATCATCAACATTTTAAACAAGAACTTAGGAGAATTAATCCAGTTCTTATGCCAGCAATTGAAAAGGAAGCCAAAAGGATGTATGATGCCCAAATAATAGCTCCCATTAGATATTTAGATTGGGTCTCAAACTTAGTCACTACTAGGAAGAAAACATGAGAAATCAGACTTTGCGTTGATTTCAAAAATCTAAACATAGTATCATTGAATGATAACTATCCTCTCTAAAAAATGTACCATATTCTTCAAAGGGTAGTAGGTTCATCCAAAATTTCATTGCTTGATGGATTTTCTAGATACAACCAAATCTTAGTTCAACTAGAGGACCAAGCAAAAACTGCATTTACTACTCCTTGGGGTGCTTTCATGTATTTTAAAATGCCTTTTGGACTAATGAATGCAGGAGCAACATTTCAAAGAGCTATGGATATAGATTTTTCCAAAGAAATCCATGACTTCCTAGTTGTTTACCAAGATGACATTACAATCTTTTCCAAATCTGATAATGAACATCTAGATCCCCTGAGAAGAGTTTTCATGAAATGCAGAAAATTTGGTATTTCGTTAAATCCCGAAAAGACACTCTTTGGTCTAGAAGAAGGTAAAATCTTGGGACATATAGTACCTAAATATGGAATTAGAATAGATCTAGCTAGAATAAAGGCTATCCTGACCATCACCCATCCTAGAAACGTCAAAGAATTACAGTCATTTTTAGGCAAAATAAATTTTCTTATGAGATTCATTTCAAATTTGGCGGAATTAATTAGAGAACTAAATAATATGTTAAGAAAAGATTCAACACTTAAATCGACAATGGAAGCTAAATAGTCGTTTGAGGCCATCAAACAAGCCCTTACCAAAACTCCATTCCTCATAAGTTCTGACTTTCAAAAATATCGTATAATTTTTTATTTTGCTTCAGAACATACTATTGCAGCAGTCTTGTTACAAAATAATGATCAAGGATATGAACAACCCATTGCATTTTTTAGTAAATCTTTAAGAGATGCAACACTAAAGTACAACATAATGTAAAAACATGCATTAGCTTTAGTGAAAGCTATCAAAGATTTCAGAGTGTATATCTTGTATTTACACATCATTGCTTATGTTCCAAATTCTGTGGTAAAGGACATTTTGACAAAAAATGGGTCTGAAGGAAAGAGAGGCAAATGGATTGCTACTATTTTAGAATATGACATAGAAATAAAGCCTAAAAAACTTATCAAAGGCCAAGGTTTAGCCAAACTCATGGCTGAGTTAAACTGTCAGGCCTTAGATATAAATTTCGGTTGTGCCTTAGATGATCAAGAAGAGATCATGACTCCACGATCAGTGAACCTTTTACATATTCACCTTGGTATGTAGATATCATATTTGTCTTACTAAAATTACAAGCTCCTCTTGGTTTATCTAGAACTAAAGCTAGATTTTTGAAAATGAAATCAATGAGGTATTGTATCATAGATAATGCTTTATTTTGGAAAGATAATGGTGGTATTTTATTAAACTATTTACTAAAAGATGAATCTGATAATATTATGCAAGAATTTCATGCAGGAGATTGTGGAGGACACTTGTATTGGAAAACAACTATTGACAAGATTCTGAGGGCTAGTTGTTACTGGCCCACTCTTTTTGTAGATGTCAAGAAACATGTGACCTCCTGTCATCTGTGCCAAATATTTTAGGGTAAAAGGAAGCTTTTACCTTTACCTCTCAAACCCATATCCACAGAAGTGCCATTTCAACAATGGGGTT
This sequence comes from Pinus tabuliformis, assembly GCA_031772625.1. Lineage (NCBI taxonomy): Eukaryota > Viridiplantae > Streptophyta > Pinopsida > Pinales > Pinaceae > Pinus > Pinus tabuliformis. The sequence goes on from CM062816.1 coordinate 604,138,612, forward strand.
TAGAATTCATTGGAGAAATTCACCCAACTTCCTCAACCTAGCATAAATGGATTTTGATAGCCACTGATTACTTCACCAAATGGATAGAAGCCATCCCTTCTAGAAAAGCAACTGACTCTATCATTATCTCATTCCTTGACAACAATATCCTGTCAAGATTTAGATGCCCCCAAAATCTCATTACTGATAATGCAGTTGCTTTTAAATCCAAGAAAATGGTAGACTTTTGTAACAAATATCACATTACCCTTGGTCATTCCACTGCCTATTACCCTCAAGGTAATGGAATTGCAGAATCCTCTAACAAAAGCCTTGTCAATATCATTAAGAAATTACTGGAACACAACAAAAAGACATGGAACAAAAGGTTGGTCAATGCCTTATGGGCAGATAGACTGAATACAAATAAGTCCATTGGTACATTTCCTTATGAGTTAGTATATGGAATGGATGTTGTTTTTCCATCCTCTTTAGGACTGCCAGTGATGAATATCATCCAAGAGTTGCAGGTAGAACCAAATGATATCCAGAGGAGGATAAATCAAACAATACACTTGTAGCAAACTAGAGAAGAAGTTTATGTCAAATCACAAGTAATCCAAGACAAAATCAAAAAGAGTTTTGACAAAAAGACTAAAGATGATGATTTTTACATAGGTGAAAAAGTAATTAAATGGGATTCTAGAAGACAAGATAAGGGTAAACATGGCAAATTTTATTTTTTGTGGCGAGGACCTTATGTCATTTATGGTTATAGAGGTAACAATGCATTTTTATTGAGAAAGTTAGATGGGCCGGATCTACCAGGAGGACCTGTCAATGGCAGAATTCTGAAGCATTACTTTTCCACATATTAACAATAGTTCACTTTACTTTAATCATTATATATAACATTGTATAGTTTAGATTGGATTGGATGGTAATATTTTGAAGTTGAAGCTCGGCGAGAAGGCCCTGAGCTTTGAAGGTTCACCATAATAAGTATGAATAAAGAAGAATCACAGAAGACCAGTTTACAAGTTAACTTCAATCATAGTTTTGAAGGCTAATGATCTTAAAGTTCTTGACATTTCACCAAGAAACGTCATCCCCATGTGGAGCCATTGTTAGGGTCCTATAATAATAGGATTCATAATTTTGAATTGGCTATGGTTAGTCTTGTAATATTGTACATACTTTTTCTTTCTACAATTTTTTTTCCATATTAAAAATTAAAAATTTAAAGAAAGTATGTTCTGATAGAATAATCAAAGGACAAAAAGAAAGAGAAAAAGATAAAAAAAGTGAAAAATATGAACCCCAAAAAGAAATAAAAGCAGATCATGAAAGTGTAAAGATTCAAATGCCACTACTTTTTTTTTTTTTATGAAAAATAAGGTTGTGTGTAGCTTCTCACAAAAGCCACAATCCATGATGGTCAAATAGCTTAATCTTGATTTATTCATGCTTTAAATTTTATGTTGATAGATAGAGAATAAAGATCTAGACAAACTGTTTAACCTTAGCAGATCAGTAGTTAGGTAGAGAATAAAAATGAGCTCATGAGCTTAATCTGAGCCATTGGAAGTTATAAGGTTAGAATAAGATAGTTTTCTTGTCAAAATAAAAGGAAATAAAGGGCTAGCAAGCTCAAATGCACCCAATGAAGTGAAAAAAAAATGTTAGGATAAATAAAGGGTAGGTAGAAGAAAGGTTGCAAATATACAAGGTTGTTGAGTCAAAAGCACGTTTATCATGCTTAATTCTATGTTTCATGTGTAGAAGCATTTATGAGAAAGAAAATACGTTCACAACCTAGTTTAACTAATTTCCCCTCATTTCACTATGCCCCCACATGCTTATTTTCTAATTTCCCCATTATCCCTTTATCATTTATAAGTCCCCTTTTCCCCTCATTTTGACCCTTACCCCTTGGTTTCACACATTTCCCTAGTAATTACCCTTCAAAAATACATTCCCTACTCACAACCCCCTTTCCCTAGTGTGAAACCCATTCCCCATTACAAATATTAACTTCCCCACTTATTAATTTCCTTATTTCCCTTCAAAAACCCATAAAATCCCCTTATCCTAAGTTTTTATTCCCCCACATTATTTAATTAACTCCCCACTTCATGTTTCCCCGACAAACCCTTTTAACCCACCAATCCTTAGTGCAGTTAAAAAACCCCACCACATAACCCCTGGTCCCACTTTATTAAACCCGTTGCTTATATTTAATCCCTACCTTATTTACTAATTAATTAAAATTGTTTTTAATTAAACCCCGAGCCTCGTAAATCCATTTCCCAATTCCCTCCATGCATCTTAACCATGTGACATCTGTCCGATCTCCCGCCCCCAGATTTGATGGTGTGCATCAATATCCCGCGGGTTCACTGTCAGACTGACAGTAGCCCGAGAGCACGCGAGATTCATGGTTTTTCCTAGGCACTGTTATGCTACGTGGCGGCCCTAGGCTCGATCGCATGCTCACGAAAAATATCGTCTGCCCTCCAAAAGCGGTGTGATGGCCCAGAAAACCACCTCCCCATCCAGACCAAAAACTGCCCATTATTCATTTATAGTTTCTATGCCAAAATGTGACCGGTACCCTTTAAAGATTGGAAAATCCCCAATTCACTATTTTCACTCATTTTTCACTGTAACTGCTGCTCAAGCCATTTTGTGACACCCTGAACCTCTGCGACCAAATTGACTATCATTTACTGACTGAAGAAGCTCCGAACACCTAATTCAAGCAACCAGTTAACAGTTCTAGCTATCGTACCCTCTACATTCACCATTGAAGACAATTTGCAAGCCAAGCTACCAAATTCTAGGTATTCTTGAGAAAAACCGGAACAACCCTCTCAATTTGAAAATGTACAGTCCAATTGAAAGCTTAATTAATTGAAATTAATTAATAAACTTGCCTAAATTGAAGATAAATTTATTTGTATACCCTAAACCCTTCTCTTACAGACTATAACTGCCATCCCATTATTCTAGGGCTTCCATACCTCACTTCTACAACCACTACAAGCCTAATTCATATCCATAAACTCAATCATTGCTTCCCAGACCTCTCTGGACATGAGACCTCTGTCAACCCCTCACCTGGACATCGACCGCCTAGCATTAGTAGACAAATATTTTCAAATAAAGGATATTGGTTCCCCAACTTACCTTCTTAAGCTCCACTGCTGGAGTAAGGACATTCCTAAACCAGAATGACGATATCCACCTTTTGGAATCTAATTTATCGAAATATTTGTTTCCATAAGTACACCCTTTCCCAAACATCATCCATTTCTGTCATGCTTGCTACATTCCTAGCCAAAGAGCTATTATCACCCCTAACTAGCAAGTGTTATTTACCATCACTGCAGAATCTATCAACCAAATGCTACAGGTCCAACCAAGCCCTCATGAGACCCCATTGTCTATTGGTGACTTGATGGACCTATATGTCAAGTTAGACCTAGCCAAAATAGCCCAAATATTCTAGACTTTCATCATAGAGGACCGTCGTACTCCCACAGATAGTCCATCTTATGCTACCACCATTTTTTCATAGAGAGGCAGATACATTATTACTATGCTCTCTTGCATCCTAGGATATACCTCAGATGAGAATGTGGATGAGGTTGTCTTGGCATTTCTTTCCATCTTTAGCCGAGGCAAGCCTCCTACTATCATTTACAACTATGCTCAGTTCATTGCAGACAGGATGCATGAACAATTCACCAGACTACCAACTGAGAGAGTCTTCAAGTACTCCTCTGTGTTATTTCATATGTTTTTATATTATCAATCAAACAAATTCCCTATTAGCATCAAGAAGTTGGATACCAAAGGGAATCTAAGGTCAGTTATTTATTGGACACCCTTGATCCTGGAAATACTCCACTACATTCAGCTATAAGGACTTCATCGATTCATATGTCCATCCAGTCATGCACTTGTTGACCAGTAGCCGTTAACCCATAATCAACCAAGAAATCAAAAGGGTGTTACAGTTGGCCAAGAATAGTAAGGTGGGAGACTGGTATTTGTACCAGAACCACACAGAGATTAGAATTTATGGGTGCCAACTTGCCCCTTACAAACTGCCCAAATACCTCCCTATGGGGATATTTTCACTAGAATATTTTAGGCAAATCATCAATTCTGATGAAGTCAACTTCCTAGCAGCTAGGAAGAAAACCCAATTTAAAATGAAAAATCAGTTGGCCCCCTTCATTTGTAATAACATAGAGGCTAGACCAGAGGTTGACAAGATGTTGCAAGAAATGAAATTCAAGAACGGCTTTATGTGGAAGTATGACCCTCATGGGGTCATAAATAAGTTAAGAATCAAGGTCAAATTGGGACCTTTCATCCACCATCCTAGACCAGATTTTGAGAGGTTTGCCAACCAATTAGAATGGTTGGAAAATAGATTAATTGACATGGATAGCACAATAGTGGATGTAGAAAATACATTTATTGATGTAGAGAAACAAATTGGTGAAATTTCTTTCCTGCATGTTCCAGAACTAGGGGAAACCATGAATATTCCTCTTGTTGTACAGACCCCATCCAATGAAGATAGAAATTCAAAGAGAAATAGGGAGGAGGGTTCCAGTTCTACTATGGAGACCACATATGAACATTTTGAGCTCAAGAAAAGGCACAAGCTGAATCTTGTAACTAAACAGGAAGAAACCATTGAATCAGTGGAAATAACTAACACTGATACAATGGTGGAAAGAAGCAAAGGCACAATTGCTTCAAGAGAAACACAGCAAGAGTCCTGATGATGGATCCCTATTGGGATTTGAAACGTTGACAGAAAAATGGTTTTTACTGTGGGTTCTCCGGTTACAAAGTTAGAAGATATTAACCACAAAAGTCTTGAATCCAAAACCATCAACATCTAACACTCAACTGATTGAGAGACATCTCAGTGTTGAGGTTTCTTCTTTTACCAGGCCAGCAGAAAAGGAAAAGGATATCAAGGACAGGTACAAGGAGATCAAGTTGAGAAATGAGAAATTGAAGGCTGAAACATATGCCCAATACTTCAAGCACACACCAGCTAATAAGAGCAGGTTGATGTCAGCTTTTGACATCAAAGAAGGGAAAATGTAGGTGTCCTTCATGCAACCAATTGTCTAGCAGCCAAAGACATCAGCTGACTACAGAAAAAGCGAGTTCAAAGTGTTGGACAGGGATGTTCATCCCATTGACCAGATTGAATTCCACAAAGAGGATGGAGAGATGATCTACTCTAGCCTGACAGGGAAGGCCATGGATGCACATAAGTTGCAGAATTCATTGGATAACATTATAGCCCAATATAAATTGGAAAAGGCCTCCTCACAGGCCAAGGTAAACAAAATCAAGTCATTCGAGGACTTGGTAATTGAGCTAGGACATCATCCCAATGACATCAAAGCTGTTGGCTTGAGGGGGTTTGACCCAGGTTCGAAGTTAATTAGCCAAACAAATCCCTACACCACTAGTCCTTTCGGCAACAGCCTGTGGAGCACAGATTGAGGTCTCACCCGAAGCAGTATGGGGGGATGTTGGAACAAAGTTTTCGCATGCTTGAGATTTCTGAGGGGTCAGTTTAGTCCAACTGTGAATACCTTCATGCAGGTCACTTCACATGTTGTCCTGACCTACGAGACCTTCGTGATCTATTACAATCGCCTTTGCGCCACCCTCACCAGGGGCTGAGATGATTTCGCGCTTCCCTAGCAGCGATCTACGCTACTTCCCCAAGTTACACCAAGTATCTTACTTATCTTCTTATAATAGTTAGTTATCTTCACGTAAATAGATACTTTATCTTATATTCACTTTATCAACATATTCATATAAGTTCGTGCATCATATAAACAATAGAAATGCAATTTATGTCTGATACATTGAATGCACAAAACAAGAAAGAGATACACAAAAATGATTTAAAACTTCTCTTTATTACTTCTCCAAAGGTTACAAACTTGACTTGTCTTATGTACTTAGCTGTAGGGGTCCGCGCACTCAGCTGCAGACTACTAGGCCTCTGCATACTTACTTGCAGAGCCTTCTCCTACTTTAGAACCCAAAGACCTGACTCTACTCTTAGATAAGACTCAATTCTCCATCTATTGCTTTCTTCTCCTTTTCCTCATTTACAACTTAGAGCCTTGCTCTATTTATACAATCCCATGGTCCATGGACCATGGGTAGATTTCTAAAGCCGACATTACATTACAAAAATGAGAGTGGACAACCCTATGACTCATTTACAATCTTCGCGCTCCGTGCCCACAAAATGCGGAGTCTTTAAATTGGATTTGGTCAAAATCTGGGCTTTAAGCCCCAAAACTTGCCTTGAGGGATCCCGCACCCAATAGGCCCCCAACAAAAACATCGTTACTCGCCCTCGAGTCACTCTGTCAGTGCGGAGATCTTCACATGGAGACCTCCCAAGTCTGCATGAACCACTACAAGGTTGGCAATGCACTGAGCGACTTCTTGTTGTATCTCCTGGATGCGTTCTTCAGATACTGTTGTATCTGAACTACTTCCCTGCATCTTTTTATAGTCCTACGCCTCCTTTTAGCTACCTGGAGCGCTAAGGCTATGCTTCAATGAGCTAGTCAGATTTCTAGGCAACCCATGTATGGCCTCAACTTACTAACATTCACTCTTCCTTGGAAAGGTTCTCCATTTAACTTTACCAATTGCACGCGCCTCCGTTTGTGACCTCTTTAATAACATACAATCCCAACCAATGCATTCTGAATTTTCTTGAGAATTTATCAAACTTACTATCATATAGTAACACCAAATCGTTCACCTTGAAGGTGCACAACTTAATATGTCGATCGTGCAAGGCCTTTTCGCATTGCTTTTTTCCCTGTTAGTGAAAGCCAGCCAAAAATAGTTCTTCCTTGAGTTCGTCCAACTGCGCGAGTCTCTCCTTAGGGCTCCGTGGTCTGTCATACCTGTGAGCATTGTTATGCATAGACTAGGCACGATGTATTCCATCGACATTATGTCTTCCACTCCATAGACCAGTCGGAAAAGTGTCTATCCCGTCAGTTTCTTGCACGTTGTCTTATAAGCCCATAAAACCGCTAGTACGCATAGGTCCCAATCAATTCACTGTGCACTACATAACTTTTTCAGTGCTTCGCACACCTCGTTAAATGCTTAAGTGTGGACAACCTTCCACACAATCGTTCTCTCCACATTCTGTCGTTCTAACTTGAGGAGCCATTTGCACAATTTCTCCCCCAACACATTCTTATTGATTGTATCTCCCAACACGAAGTTCATGTGCATCTGTGTAGGTTGTTTTCCATATGTCGACATCCACTTGGCTAGATGTGCATGTGGTTTATCCTGCCCATTGCATATATCTATCAATCACACTCTAGGCTTCCAAAACTGCGTATGCATCATTCTTTTGCATTCACGCCAGTCCTCAAATCTCCCTTTGTGCATATCCCACCACCTTGCAGGAGTAGCGCGCAATACCCAATTCAAGTCCTAGAAACGTTTCTTTTCGGGCACCTCCATTTCAAACTTATCTAGGAAAGTATCTACCTCACTTAACCCATCATAAGTAGGCAAATCCCTCACTTCTGTCGATACATAGCACAACGATCTTGTCATCATATTACAGTTTAGTGTGGTTACCTCGTGTAACTGATTCTTCCATCGCTCTATCTCCTCATCAAAATCCGATGTACAAGAGCTTTCGTGCTCCCATGAGATGCGTCCGTCTATAGTGGGATTTACCCAGTCTTGCTCTCGTGCAGTTATTTTGTCAATGCAGTCCAAATCGTCGTCGCTTTCATAGTCATGCACCGGCTTTGTGTAGTGCGATCCCTCAACAGGGTCTAAGGGCATAACTACGCACAGAGACTTCTTCTCAAAAAGTGTCTTGCGCTTCTTCAGATTAATCACCCCGTTCATGTCAGTGGCCCAATCAATTCCTAAGAGCGCAGGGTAGGGATTTATGTCATCAAAAATCTCTATTACCTCAAATTCTGCTAGTGTGCTCGCTCCCTCAATATCCACGGTGATTCCTTGCAATTACCCCATGGGTATTATCTTCTGCTGGTTTTCCATTCACAGCTGAATAGGAGACCATTGTAGCATAGGCCTCCCCATGCACTCCCATGTCTGCTTTAGTAGAACATTTGCATCCAATCCTAAATCCAAAATTACTTGGTCCATCTCATATTCTCCAATCTGCACAGTTAGCCTCATTTCTCTCCCTATCCTAATCTTGTGTTTCCCAATCTTCCAGACTACGCATGGTTCTCCTGGCGCAGTCCCCATGCATCTATTAATGAGTTCCTGCAATCATTTTATAGCCTCACTGTCGCGCAGTAGCTTCATGAATGTTTCCGAGAATGTCATAAGCATAGATGCGTCCATTTCCAGCTCTGGTCTATCTTTTCTTTCTGAGGTGGAGGTTTCAGCGAAGCTCTTCTTAGCTTCCATGAGAGTTTCCTTAGTGCACTCCAAATCAAGCTCTACTTCTTTCATTGGAGCCTTGTGAACCCAAGTACTATCTTCGGGTTGTTTGCATTTATCATCTCCCGTTGCGATTCCACTTTGAAGCACAGCTTTCACATTTGGATATTCCTCACGTGGCTCAGACCTCATCATGTATAGGTTCTAAGTTGGGGCAGGTGGTAGTGCTCCCTTGTCGCATATCCTAGCTATCAGCATAGGACAATATTCCGTCTCATAATAAAACAAGGTACAATACAAACATGATGACGTGTTGGGTTCGTACAATCATGGGAATAATTTCCTAGCCCTCCGCAATTGTATCATATCAGTTGTCCATGACCTCTTCAAGGTCCTCCTCCACCTCGGCCTCGTCCATGCCCCTAAAATCCGGTTCACGCCACTCCTGCATTCTCGTCTAGGGGCCGCATTTCGGCTTGAACTCTATAGGTGGGAGTTCTATCCATCATCAGCTCATAGCTTCTACAAGTGAGCTCATCATGTCCAAGCGATCTACAGAAATTACAGAACAATTGTTGCGAATTTTGCATGTACTTCTGTAACAAATGGCAGTTGTCCATAGCATGCTTTCCTCCTATTTGACAAATCGTGCACCACAAAGCAGGTGCCATGCTAGGTCCTTGTTATAGACATATTTGGGCACTGCAACCCCAATCACATATGTCCATAAACCAAGGGCTTCTAAACCCCTAAAAGTGTTGTTTCATACCCTAAAGGATCAAGGTGAACTGATTACATCATTTCCAAGAAGTTCTTCCTGAAAAACTGCTCAGAACTAGTCAAAACTGGGTCATCTCACTTGCTCCATGGTCAGGGTGCAATGCATCTCACCTACTACACACGGGAGGTGTAATGCATACTGAAAAGTCCTTCTATAGGGTGTGATGAGCGAGAATAGACAAGTGGCAGAGACAGTTTGCTAAGTGGATGATCAATGAATCTTCTAGAAACTTCTCATATGACACTTGCCTCTCAGAATTCGCCCAGGGATGAGTAAGAGATCAATGAAATCTCCAAGTGGAACCAAGAACTATCAGTGGAATGACACTAATAAAAAACCCAGAGCTGACTCACCTCTGCAAATATCTATATATGGATCCCTCATCTGAGAGATCCAGAGGTTGGAATTTGGTAATTTGCAAAGAAGTGCTATTGGTTTCTCTTTGAAGACATTGTTGGGTGATCTTGCTTTGTATGAGGTGAAGAGGGCTTTTAAGCTAGGAGGATGGAATTGGGTCAGACCAAGTGGTTGTAATCCTCTCTTCTACTACTTTTACTAATAAAGCTATTTGAGTTTTCCTCCATATTCTTGTGTATCTCTGAATATTGTTTTGATATATGCATTTGTATGGTCAATATATATCTGATCCTATATGTTTATAGTGATAGATCTCTATGCTTTGATGGTATTATGCTACTGTGAATCTACAGGTGCTCTTTGAAGCGGGACAAGTAAGGAAGCAGTGGCGAGATTTTGTCAAAGGAGAAAGAAAACAAGCAAGGAGCCAAGTGGAAGACTGAGGTTGGTACTCTCTGCTTCTTTCTCATCTCTCTCTCGTAAAGGAAAAACAAGTGACTTTAATTTGTTTGTTTCTAAGATAGCTACCTGTCTTAGTGGGACTAGCAGCTCTGAATAGACACTAGATTTCACAATAACAAAATGGCGACTCCAATGAGGAGCATTTAGTTTGATTGCTTGTCTCTATTTGTTTGATTCATAAACCACAGACGGAGCCTGAAGTTAAGCCAGCTAGCCTTCGAACTACATTTTATATGCAAGTGCAAAGTAGATCAATGTTGCATTAGTCAATCTCCAGGTTTGTTTATGAACTGAACAATTGACTTGCAAATATCCTAAGTGCCCTAGAGGTAGCCTGAGTATCCTCTTTAGATTAGCCCCTGTACTTTGTAGTTACTGATTATCATTTGCTCGGCCTAAATCCTTGAGCTAAACTGCAAACTGTGACCAAAAACAAAGTTAAAGTCTCATCCTTGGACCATCGCACCTTATCTTCTTGGCAATCTGGATGCATCACACCTCCCGTGTGCAGTGGGTGGGATGCATCCTTGTTTCCCTGTGTTACAGGTGCGATGATTAGACAAGACTAGTTCTGGCTCCAAATTTTGGTTTTTTCTTCACTCTCTTTAGCTTTATTCAGGAGTTTTGCTATCTGTGATCAGTAGTCCACTGTTGAAACCCCCTTTCTTTTCATCATCCAATCTCCATTGTACAAAGATTTGTGAATGTTTTTGTGTATTTTTCACCATTCATAGTTCTCATTTATAAAATAGTAGCTTAATCGAACTGTCGTCTTTTGATTTGAAAGTGTCGCAAGTGTCGTTTTCAGTCAAGGAAAAGAATCCTTCTCTTTTTGATAGTTGATTACACTGTTACTCTTGTATTTGATCCGAATTAGTAGTATTTCAAGTGTTTAAAGAAGTTTTCAATTCAAAATTGTAAAGTGTCGTCTTGTCTCCTTTTTGTTTTTTGAAAAGAAAATCGTTAGTACTGTCGCTTTGAAAGAAAGTGAAAACAAATACATACATGTGAATTTGCATTTAGACTGCTTGTTGATTTTGATTTAGGATAGTGCATCTAGTGTGTGCTCTCTGCTCTATGTTGAAAGGATTTGATTTCTCTTTCCTTAGTAGCTAGGATTTTCATTACAAAAAGAAGATTAAATGACTGTTTATCATCTTAGATTGCATTTTAGTGTAGAAATTTTGAATAATTTAACATATATTCAATGGAGATTATCCTGATCATGTACTATTGCGGAATACATACACAATACATAAGCTCCTCTACGTTGATCATCAATTTAGCAGCATCAATAACAATAAAACATCAAGAGCATTTACACATTAACACAGTATGTAACCCAGGGAAAGCTTACAGCTGAAAACCCCACACTATTTGTATATTCATGATTGAGAACATGTAACATTAAAAAGTACAATGCTTATCACAAGAAATCCAGTACCAGCTCCACCTGTTACACACAATACATCTTAGATCTGATCTCCAAATCTATTCCACTGCTTGCCTGCCTCCAATGCTCAATACCTGCTCAAGAATGAATGAGAATGGATTAACCAAACTCATATTTAGCTCCAACGAATCACTCACACTATGAAAGACGTGAGCAGAGGCTATAATACTAGGCAAATACTTGGGCAAACCCATTGGCATCCTCAATCCCTTGATTGTGCAAATCCTCATGCACAACTATAGTCACAACTGATAGCAATCTGATCCTCTAACACCTATCCCTGCTGAACTGAACATGCATTGACATGAAACTGAGTTAATTGATGTATTCTATAGTTGCATTATGAGTTAATAATTAGTTTAACAACTCATCATTAGTCTATTTGTAGTTAGACTAATTACAACTAGTTTAACCAAGTCAAATTGAACACAACTCCATCAACTCCACAATCAACTCCACCAAACTCAACTGATTGAGTTCTAACTGAATTCATGCATGCAACAACTCAACTGACCCACAAAGAAAGCGTACTTCCTTCTAACAGTTGCATGTGCCACATCTGTAGCTCAAACTGAAGTGCTCCAAGAGAATAAGATCAAGTTTATAGTCCAAATATTATTATGGGACAATAATATTTGACTTTTCTATTTTTGACAGCCAGTCTAAAAATAGACTTTGATCACTCTTGCTGTGATCACTCCTGCTGTGATCACTCCTACTGTGATCATCCCTGCTGTGGTCACTCCTGCTGTGATCATCCCTGCTGTGATCCAAAAATAGAACTTGCGCCATAATTTGCCTGCGGGCCCACTTAGTGAAGGCGACTCTTTTCACTAAGCTCCATCATCTTGTTGCAATCTCAACACTCTCTCTCAACAAGATATGGATTATCAGCAACCCCTATCCTGCCTTGGTGGTATTTGAATTTGCTCCTGGTGAGAGCCTTCGTCAGAATATCAGCATCCTGATCCTCTGTTGGAATCTATGAAAGCAACATGATCCTTTGCTGCACACAATCTCTGATATGATGGTACCTGATGTCAATATTCTTACATCTATCATGAATTACAGGATTAGCCGAGAGTTTAATGCAACTCTGGTTATCACAATAAATCACAGTAGGATCCAAATGAGAACCGAACAAACCAACCAGGATCTTCCTCATCCATATAGCCTCGCATGCAGCCAAACTTACTGCCATATACTCAGCCTCTGCTGAACTGAGTGCCACGGATCTCTGCTTCCTGCTGTACCAAGAAACTGCTGTTGATCCAATATTGAAGACCCCTCCTGATGTGCTCTTTCTGTCCCTTGGGCTCCCTGCCCAATCTGCATCCATGAATCCACATAGCTTCACCTCATCCTCCTCTCTGTACCACAATCCATATCCCGATGTGCCTCTCAAATAACACAATACATGCTTGCCCGCCTTCCAGAAGAGCTTGGTAGGCTTAACCATAGCTTGTGAAAGCTGGTTAACTGCATAGCATATATCGGGTCGTGTATTGACCAAATACATCAGCGACCCCACCAACTGTCGATAAACAGTGGCATCCACTTCTTCTCCCGAAGTGGCATCCTCCTTCCTCCAACCTCCAGGAAGAGGAGTATCAATAGGCTTGCAGCCATGCATGTTGAACTTCTCCAGTATCTCCCGAGCATACTTGCCCTGAGAAACAAACAGTCCACCACTGCGCTGCCATATTTCCAATCCTAGGAAATAGTGAAGGAGGCCCAAGTCCTTCATCTCAAACTCCTTAGCAAGATCATCCTTGCATGAATGTATCAACAGCTCATCACCCGTTAGAATCAAATCATCAACATACAGTACAATGATAAGCAACTTACCCTCCACCACAATCTGGTATAGGTTAGGATCCGCCTCACTCTTGGAGAATCCAAGTCCTGTGAAATAGCTGTCTATCCGTGTGTACCAAGCACGTGGTGCTTGCTTCAACCCATACAATGCTCTCTTGAGCCTGCACACATGCGACTCACTGCTGAAGACCTCAAAGCCTTCGGGTTGCTCAATGTACACCTCCTCCTCAATGACTCCATTGAGGAACGCAGTCTTCACATCCATCTGATGAATGTGCCATCCCATCTGCGCTGAGAGAGCAAGAATCATCCATATGGAAGAATACCTTGTGACAGGTGCAAAGGTCTCCTCATAATCGATCCCATCTATATGTGAAAAGCCTCGGGCAACAAATCTTGCCTTGTACTTCTCCACACTCTCGTCAGCTACCTGCTTAACTTTGTAGATCCATCTCGAACCCACCACTGATTTCCCTTCCGGTCTAGGAATAATCTCCCATGCACTGTTTTTGACAATAGAATCATACTCTTCCACCATGTCATCTACCCATGCAGTATCCTCCACAGCTTCCTCGAAAGAGGATGGCTCAGTCACAACACACTTGCTCATAAGAGCCATGTATCCAGTGTACCGATCAGGTGACTATCTATGCTTACGTTGGGTTGTAGGTGGTCCTACAACTTTCTCTGCATCTTGAGCCAGTCACTCAGCTTCTGTCAAACGCTTTCGCCCTCTGATGGTTGGCGCTGCATGAGTGGTCTCTTCCACTCCATGAACCTCTTCCTGTGGCTGATCCATGTCTTGAAGCTCATCCTTAGGAACTAATAGCTCCTCATCTGCATGCAAGTCTAGCTCCCTCTCAAGCGAACACTTCATGGCTTTCTCCTCCTAAAATTTTATATCCCATCGCACAACAGTTTTACCACTGTCTGGCAAACACACACGATAGTTGTGAGGCGTATCAGTGTACCCCACAAATATCCCAACCTCTGCGGTTGGCTCCAACTTCTTCCTGGCATCCATCGTCACATGCATGTAAACATTAGCACCAAAAATCCTCAAATGAGAAAGATCAGGCTTCTTACCAGAATAAGCCTCCTTGGGTGTACTCATGCCAAGTATCCTATGAGGACAACGGTTCTACACATAAACTGCTGTATTGCATGCTTCCACCCACAAGTGAAGGGGTAGGCCCTGATCATGCAACATTGCCTGTGCAGCACCCACAATTGTTTTGTTCTTCCGCTCAGCTACCCCGTTTTGTTGTGGGTTATGGGGAGCTATGAGCTCTCTTCGAATCCTTTCTGCCTTGTAGAAATCCTTGAACTCGTCTGAGATGTATTCACCACCATTATCACTCGTAAGAGCCTTCACCTTCTTCCCCGACTCCTTCTCGACCAATGCTTTGAATTCACAGAACTTTGTCTCTCTTCTTCTGCATGAAGAAGATCCAGCACTTACGAGAGAAATCATCAACAAAAATCACATAATACCTGTGTTTTTCTGTCAAAGCAACTGAGAAAGGTCCACACACGTCTATGTGAATTCTCTCAAGGATCATCATGGCGCGACTATCCTTCTCGTGAAAGGTGGCTTTCACAAAATTCCCCAAAGTACACCCCTTGCACTGATCTGACTGCGCAAGAGTGCCTTTAGGAAGCCCTATAGTGATCTGTTGCAGTATCTTCAAGGCTCCATGGTGAAGGTGACCCAATCTCTTGTGCCACAAATCGCCATCATCCCAGCTCACCAATCCTTTTGCCTTGCCCGCCATGGCTGCGCATCCATCTACATGCAACTGATAAAGGTTCCTCACTTGAAACCTTATCTTCCAGGTCTCACCAGTTGTCTTGCTGCATAGGAAAGCCTTTCCCTCGCTGAAAACAACATCATACCCCTTGTCTTCTAACATCGCCATAGAGATAAGATTCTTCTTCAATCTTGGAACATGCATGACTTCCTTCAATACAAAGGGTTTACTAGACTCCCTCTCAAAGGAAATGGTATCAATACTGGTCGCACTGTATCTACCATCATCACCCATCTCGATGTGCACTCCAAGATCTTTGTCCTCCAGATCAGAAAACAAATCTCTATCTCCCATCACGTGAAAAGACGCACCACTGTCCAAGAACCATACCGATCCCATCACACTTGAAACCAAGCATGTGATCAATGAAAAATCAAGCTCAAACTGCGAGGCTAGGGTCTCTCCTGCTGCAGATCCAGCAGCCTGCTTGTTCTTCTTCTTATGTGGACAATTACTGGCATAGTTTCCATGCTTGTGATAGTGAAAACACTTCACCTTGGACATGTCATGCTTCTTGCCTTTCGCACCAGACTGAGAAGCTTTCTTGCTCTTCCCTTTCTTTGCTTTGGCAGCCAAAGTGCAATTTTCTTCATCAACTCCCTTTGACAAAGATCCATTCTGACACTTATTGTTTCTGAGTTTATCCTTGAGCGCCAGGTCGCTCTTGCTTTGGAATAACATTTGCAATCCGTTGAAAGACATTTCAACAACACTGCTGCAAATTCGATTTCCACCAGCTCAAACTCAACCGCCTTGGATCTAAGATTCGTGAGAACAAAATATTTCTCATGTAGAGATTGACTGTATGGGCATTCACCAGATATCTCACCTTCCAAAGGAAGGATGAATCCAGAGGCTACTTGGCCTGATCACAGACTCTGCCTGAAGAAATAGAATATAAACACTTCCTGAATAGTAGATCTGATGATCAACAGCTCTGATACGATGTACAAATTTTGAATAATTTAACACATATTCAATGGAGATTATCTTGATCATGTACTATTGCGGAATACATACACAATACATAAGCTCCTCTACGTTGATCATCAATTTAGAAGCATCAATAACAATAAAACATCAAGAGCATTCACACATTAACACAGTATGTAACCCGGGGAAAGCTTACAGCTGAAAACCCCACACTATCTGTATATTAATGATTGAAAACATGTAACATTACAAAGTACAATGCTTATCACAAGCAATCCAGTACCAGCTCCACCTGTTACACACAATACAGCTCAGATCTGATCTCCAAATCTATTCCACTGCTTGCCTACCTCCACTGCTCAATATCTGCTCAAGAATGAATGAGAATGGATTAACCAAACTCGTATTTACCTCCAAAGAATCACTCACAATGTGAAATATGTGAGTAGAGGCTATAATACTGGGCAAATAATTGGGCAAACTCATTGGCATACTCAATCCCTTGATTGTGCAAATCCTCATGCACAACTATAGTCACAACTGATAGCAATCTGATCCTCTAACACCTGTCCCTGCTGAACTAAACATGCATTGACATGCAACTGAGTTAACTGATGTATCCTATAGTTGAATTATGAGTTAATAATTAGTTTAACAACTCAACATTAGTCTATTTGCAGTTAGACTAATTACAACTAGTTTAACCAAGTCAAACTGAACACAACCCCATCAACTCCACAATCAACTCCACCAAACTCAACTGATTGAGTTCTAACTGAAGTCATGCATGCAACAACTCAAATGACCCACAAAGAAAGCATACTTCCTTTTGACAGCTGTATGTGCCAAATCTGTAGCTCAAACTGAAGTGATCCAAAAGAATAAGATCAAGTTTATAGTCCAAATATTATTATGAGACAATAATATTTGACTTTTTTATTTTTGACAGCCAGTCTAAAAATAGACTTTGATCACTCCTGGTGTGATCACTCCTACTGTGATCACTCCTACTATGATCATCCCTACTGTGGTCACTCCTACTATGATCATCCCTGCTGTGATCCAAAAATAGAACTTGTGCCATAATTTGCCTGCGGGCCCGCTTAGTGAAGGCGACTCTTTTCACTAAGCTCCATCATCTTGTTGTAATCTCAACATTTAGGAATTGTATATCTACATCACGCGGTGAACCTTAAAGGCAAACTTCTTAAAAAATATCAACTATAAAATAAATTCAATGAACATAAAAATGCTTTGGAACCTAACACACAACATCTAGAAGTCTAGGCTAGAGATGTATTCCAGCGTCGTAAATCTTGGTAACTGTCGCTTTCATTGTAGGTTGGGTGATTTCTCATCTTTGAAGACGACAAGTGCCAGTACGGACTTGTGCTCCCACATACCGTCGAGTATATATTGGGAGACCACAATAGGCTACATCCATTATCCTTAGGAAGCCGTGTCTGCCGCCCTATCGATCACAATACATTGAACACAACATTCAGGAAGATTTACTGCCATACCGTAAAAAGTATTCTGCAGTTTTATGATTGGTTTGGTAATCCCTCTGTCTAGATTTCTAGAGTAGTCTCTTTCATTCCTTTTCAGACTCCTTAAAGGAAAAGGTCCATCTGAGCACTTGTCACTTCAGGCTCATTAAAAATTGAAGGCGACTAGAGTCATCTTTAGCTTTTTCTTGACTCTTAAAAATTGAAAAAGCAAGTTGTGTCAAAGCGTCTAAAATTTATTTTAATTAGAATAATGTCACTATTTCTCGTTGGTCTTAGGTTGAGAAATGGAGTCCACCAACCAAGGATTTCCCCTCGGGGGAAATCCTAGTCCTTTCTCCTCTTAGGGAGATGTTGGTGCACCTCATATGGCCACATTGTCCCTTCCAGGATTGACAATTGGCTTACCGGTATGGCTTTTCTCGCCCTCTATTTTTCAAAGCACCGTGATTCCTGAATAATCGAATCAGTGACTAGATGATACTAGAGTTACCCCCCAACCTTCTACTTCATTTGTCTCTGTCTCTCCTTCTTCCTCTTCGCTTGGTGAAGATAGTAAAGCTAAAAACCAAGTATCTGAGAAGAAGAAGAAAGGGAAGGAGAAGAAGAAGAAGGAGCCAATGGAAAAAAGGGGCAACCGTGCATTGTCTAGCGAAAATCCACACATTGCACCATCCAAGCCTAAATCTCCATATGTGATCTACAAAGGAGACCAGTATCATTGAGATTGTCCTTGCATCCCATGGATCTTAAGGGACTAGTCTCCCTGCTTGCACAATCCGGTGTCGTCAACCTCTGATGATCATGTTGAGAGTACACCATCAACTAGTGAAAACGAAGTCACCGGACAGAAAGGAAAATCTAAATTTCCTTGCAAACTGTGTGAAGGCGATCATGCCCTCCATCGTTGTCCCTTCCTAGATGAAGCTAAAAGAGTCTTGGATAACCATCCTGCATCATCGCAGCGACTCCCTCCTGGATACCAGAAACTCTTGCAGAGTCCATTGCTAGTTGAAAATCTGATTGGCACACCTCTGTTGTTGGTCGAAGCACCTATCATTGAAGATAAGCCCTTTGAGTCCACATAAGACCAAAGTCAACAAGTTGAGACGACACTAACCTCCATCTTGGCTTCAGAGGATTTACCTTCAGATGATACAGTCACCAAAGAGAATGAGAATGACACCGTTCAAATTCCTTTTGTAAACAAAGACTCCAATGAACATGGGGGCAATCTACCCATTCCTTTACCGCAGGAAGGAAATTCGTTAGAGTTGTATTCGGCTGTTTATTTGGTCCCACCTCCAAGCAACCTAGTCGTCTCCTTTGATTGGAATCTACTAGGTAGACCTCGTTTACCATCTAATGTACCATTCTGAATCATAGTGCAAACTTACAAAATGGTCATGGTTGGTACCATCATATATGAAGGGGCTTCTGTGAGTATCCTTTCCTCAACTTCTTGGAAAGCGCTTGGTGCGCCATTGCTTTTGCCTAAGATGCGATATCTGATAGGCTTCAACAAAGGAACCAGTCGACCGTTAGGGATCCTTGCAAGTTTTCCTATAGCTTTGAGAAGGAAAACCATTTATCTGAACGTAATGGTAGTCCAAGGACCTTTAGATTACAATCTACTCCTTGGGTGTGACTACATTTATAGCATGGGAGCTATTGCTTCCTCACTCTTTCGAGTGATGTGTTTTCTGAATGAAGGAAGAGTGGTCCAGCTTGTAGACCATATTTCATTCCCTAGGTCACACATAGCTAATAGTCAAATGCCATGCCTAACAGGTCTTTTTGCGCAAGGAATGTCTCATTAATCTCTAGTCCGTCCACCTGATGAATGTGAGTGATTTGTTGATTGTGACCGAAACCCAGGGGGCATGCACCCCGGTCTGCTTCGGCGAGGAAAACTTCAGGTATAGGGTAGGTTTCCATGGAGGATATATGATTGGTCTGACACACCCGTCCATTTAGGAAAATGGGATTCAACCAGAATAAGATACCTCTGTTAGAAGGTAGGCCTTTCCCGATAGAACAAATGTTTTGTCTGCAAATTGAAGGGTAACCTGGAAAAGGTAGGCCTTTCCCGATAGAACAAATGTTTTGTATGCAAATTGAGGGGTAACCCAGGAAACACTACTTCGCTATAACTGGGGGCATGCAAACCCTTTTGCGTGAAAGTGAAAAATGACCATTTATTTTCTTAGTTTGTAGGTTCTTAACCCTTTAAAATCGTAGGATTGGTCGTTCCTAGCTTACATAATAAAAGGAGTCGGAGCATAATTTTGAATGGTGCGAGCTCCCTAAAAAATGAACCTATTGATGAGACATCCTTATTATACGACTGGCACGAGCAGTTTTATGCAAAGTTCAAGCTCGTTAAAAATTAAACCTAAAAATGAGCATATGTTCCACCAGAGTTTAAGCTCATTAAAAAATGAACCCACCTCTCGTAAATAACCATTGTGAATGATTATCATCAGCTTTTGAGCCTTGGTCGTGCTCTTACCATCACCTCCACTATGTTTTAGCCGATCATTCACCTCCATTTGATTGTTTACCCCTTTTGAGGAACAGTTGCGACGAGTGATCCTATTAGCCACCTTTTTACACTACGGTGATTAGGAAAGTTCCAAACCTCACCTGGAACTAGCTGCTATCTGAAAACATCACTCATTCCTCAAAAAACGAGTCTCCTTTAAGCTTTTTTCATTTGACTTGTAAAATATGAGAAGATCGCCGAGCAATTGGCCTCTCCAGCTCATTAAAGTGATTGGAAGTGCTATCCCTCCTCTAGATTTTAGTATTTTTGGACCTGAGGGATCATTACAGAAAAAGATCGAGCGTTTGTCTTGTTCGGATTGTTAAAACTATCGAAAAGTCGTCCCTTTTGCATTGTTTTATGCTTTTTCGGACTTAAGGGATTATATTACGAAAAAGGAATATTGGAGTTTCCTTTCCGTCTCTTTTCAGAATCTCTAAAATTTAAAAGGACTGAGTTATCCTTGTCACTAAACTAGTTAAAACAATAGCGACAAACTTGTCCATTCAGGCAAGAGCGAGTTTCACTGTTGCTAGACTTGTTAAAACAATAGTGAAAAACTTGTCCATTCAGATAAGAGCGAGTTTCACTGTCTCTAGACTCATTAAAACATAGTGACAGGTTTTCCCGAAGGGAAAATTATAGAACAAGCATATGTTATCCTCCTCAAGCTTGAAAAAAATAAAGAGGCACTGGTCAGAAATGACTGGGGAAAATTGGGAAGAAAACTTGAAGAAGCTTTGTTGGTAGCAGGTCGCTCTTGAACATGACACTTTCACTCCATCACCATGATTGAGTCGGGTTGGGTTATTTCGTTCATTGGCCATATCACCATTGGTCCACCGTACCATCCACTTTGGGGTTAATGCTACCAATCCATTTCAGTGTCGTCGATATGTTCAAGAGAAGTTGCTCAGAGGATTCACCTACCCATCTTGTGTCTCATCCACTACAATACCTTCACGCTTCATTCTTTCATGACTGCCACCTTGAACCTTGTATCATCAAATTGTTTTCACCTCTACAAAATCATTTGCTCCATTATGTGTCATAGATGTGGGATCCATTAATGCCCTCCTACGACAAGTCACTTCTTGTCGACATCAGCTCATTATCCAAGAAGCCAACCTAGGCACAACCCTTTCAGTAATTTGAAGCTTGCATGCCTCAATGGCAAGTTTCTCACTTCCGGCGACAGGTTTACATTAATGGCCTTTGATCAAAAGATTTTGTGTGGTGTTCAACATCAACTCATGTATTCACACCACGTGAATTGTACTGCAGAACCTTGAGGGTCATCATCATCATCAGTGATTCCTGTTGCGTCTGTTAATAGCTTACATCATTGGCTGGTAATCAGGTGATGTATTTCCATGTTTGACATCAGTACATATTTTCACATGGACCGACTTGTACTTTCGGGCGAAGATTGAATGAGTTTTGAATACCCCGGATCTAGTTTCATCCATCCAGGCTGTGATATATTCAGGAAAATAAAGACATCAAATTTACATCATTTCTACACAGATAATCATCCAAACTAAGGGATGATGGCTCTACCAGAATCATCAGTCTGCACACAAACGATTATCTATCCTATGTACATGAAAATGAATTTATCAAGCTGAGCATGGGAATGCCCGCCTCAGCTCAATCATGAAAATATTATGAAGATAATGTATTTTATTGTATCTTATTACAGGTCACCTTCCAGTTCAAAAAACCTCATATCCTCATGATAAAGAATTTCACCCGACATCAAAAGATTTACGACCTCATGCTTTAGGGGGCAACTGTTAGAGACATATTTGGGCACTGCAACCCCAATCACATATGTCCATAAACCAAGGGCTTCTAAACCCATAAAAGTGTTGTTTCATACCCTAAAGGATCAAGGTGAATGGATTACATCATTTCCCAAAAGTTCTCCCTGAAAAAATGCTTAGAATTGGTCAAAACTGGATCATCTCACTTGTTCCATGGTCATGGTGCGATGCATCTCACCTACTACACACGGGAGGTGCGATGCATACTGAAAAGTCCTTCTATAGGGTGCGATAAGCGAGAATATACAAGTGGCAGAGACAGTTTTCTATGTGGATGATCAAGGAATCTTCTAGAAACTTCTCATATGACACTTACCTCTCAGAATTCGCCCAGGGATGAGTAAGAGATCAATGAAATCTCCAAGTGGAACCAAGAACTATTAGTGGAATGACACTAATAAAAAACCCAGAGCTAACTCACACCTCTGCAAATATCTATATATGGATCCCTCCTCTGAGATATCCAGAGGTTGGAATTTGGTAATTTGCAAAGAAGTGTTGTTGGTTTCTCTTTGAAGATGGTGATCTTGCTTTGTATGAGGTAAAGAGGGCTTTCAAGCTAGGAGGATGGTGCTGGGTTAGACCAAGTGGTTGTAATCCTCTCTTCTACTACTTTTACTAGTAAAGCTATTTGAGTTTTCCTCCATATTATTTTGTATCTCTGAATATTGTTTTGATATATGCATTTGTATGGTCAAAATATATCTGATCCTATATTGTTTACTGTGATAGATCTCTATGCTTTAATGGTATTATGCTACTGTGAATCTACATGTGCTCTTTGAAGAAGGACAAGTAAGGAAGCAATGGCGAGATTCTATCAAAAGAGAAAGGAAACAAGCAAGGAGCCAAGCGGAAGACTGAGGTTGGTACTCTTTGCTTCTTTCCCATCTCTCTCTCGAAAAGGAAAAACAAGTGACTTTAATATGTTTGTTTCTAAGATAGCTACCCATCTTAGTGGGACTAACAACTCTGAATAGACACTAGATTTCCCGATAACAGTCCTTCTTGTACTTCCGGCCTTAATGGCATCAATCCTCCTCTCGTGAGGTAATTCATGAACACAGGGTAGTGGTCCTTATCATGATCCTGACCCTTGCATTTTATGCACCACACCTCTTCGCGAACTTCTAGTCGGGCTGTCCTGTCTTGTTTTAGACTCTACATCTCAAGGCATAAGTTTTTCAACTGCATGTGGATCTGTTGAACTCCCAAGCTAGGATCCTACATTGGGGTTTCATGCAGCCTCATCACAATCTCTAATGCCTCTGCCCGAGTCGTTAACTTCTGCTTTGATAGTGCGCTCCTCAGATGTGGTGTTAGCAACGCAACAAACCATTCGTGGTGCTGTCCATCCATTAGATTCATATTAGCTTCGCGAATCATGCACTTCAGCCTCTGATCCAGCTCCCAAGGAGTCTTGCCTGGTAGCATTGTGATCTCTTTGAATCTAATGATCGACTGTGCTTCTGACTTCAGCTTGCTAAATTCCTTGTTTAGTGCAATTTAGATATCTGCGATTCTCACATTCAGATTGTCATTAGAATGCTTAATATACCAGGTCAACATGCAATTCTACAGAGCACTAACCAATGTTTCTTTCTTTATGTTGTCATCTTTAACTCCCTGTGCTTCCCATACAACCCTTATCATGAACCAAAAATGGTCCGGATCTTCATTTCCTACTCCCTTGAACACACACAACTTTATCGTGCTTGCCATATTGACTCGCAGTGGTGGCGAAGGTGGTATGGGTGAAGATGGAGGTGAAGGCAGTGAAGCTGGTGGTGGTGTGGGTGAGTGTGGTATGCGTGGAATCCTTTGTCTTATCAAATGGATTGCACTTCGCAGGGAGACCTTCGCAAGCTCTTCCTCGTCCCCTCACGAAGGTGAAATCAAAGGGCTATTCTCTGGTCCCTTACTTCCTTCGTTTCTATAGGTTTTTCCACTTCACATAGCTCTGGACATCAAGGTAATTGCATAACCCTCTTTTCACACAATAACATTTTAATCCAAGTATTTAGAGACTTTATGTACTTACCTTGCAGTCCTTTGAGAAAGCATCGCTATGCATTGCTATAGCTGACTGAAGTATCCACCACGAACTCAGTAATGAATCCTCCTATAGATTGATCGAGCCAGTGATCAACAACAGGCACGATATTTTCCTCTAATGCTTCCAATAGGATTGTCGAGTTTCCACCTTCTTTGGTTATCTTCTAGCTTCGTGATCCACTGGTACAGCTCAGTAGGGAAAGATGTGAAGAAGATTTCATGGATCTCTGTGTACAGGTAGCAGTCTAACCACTCTTCTTTTTTCAGTCCTGGATTCCTATAATCCTACACCACGAACTTGTGAATTCTCTATGCAGATTTTGGTCTTAGCAATGGAACCATTTGTTGGCTTGAGGGGGCCTGACCCAGGTTCAGAGTTAATTAGCCAAACAAATCCCTACACTATTGGCCCTTTCGGCAATATCCCACAGAGGGCGGACTGAGGTCTCACCCGAAGCAGTATGGGGGGATGCTAGAACCAAATTTCAGCACCCTTGAGATGTCTGAGGGGTTGGTTTAGTCCAATTGTGAATACCTTCCTATAGGTCACTTCGCACACTATCCTGAAATGCGAGACCTTCACGATCTATTACAATCGCCTTCGCGCCACACTCACCAGGGGCTGAGGTGATTTCGCACTGCCCTAGAAACGAATTGCGCTACTTCCCCATGTTACACCACATATCTTACTTATCTTTTATCTTCATGTAAACATATACTTTATCTTATATTCACTTTATCAACACATTCATATAAGTTTGCGCATCATATAAACAATAGAAATTAAATTTATGTCCAATACATTCAATGCACAAAACAGGAAAAAGGTACACATAAATGATGTAAAGCTTCTCTTTATTACTTGTCCAAAGGTTATAGACTCGACTCATCCTGCCCACTCAGCTGCAGCGGTCCGTGTACTTAGCTGTGGACTACTAGGTCTCTGCGCACTCAGCTGTAGAGCCTTCTCCTACTCTATGACCCAAAGACTCGACTCTACACTTAGATAAGATTCAATTCTCCATTTATTTCTTTCTTCTCCTTTTCCTGATTTACAACTTAGAGCATCACTCTAGTTATATAATCCCATGGTTTGCGGGCCATGGGTAGATTTTGAAAGCCAACATTACATTAAAAAAATGAGGGCAAACAACCCTATCACTCATTTACAATCTTCACACTCTGCGCACATAAAATGTGGAGTACTTACATCAGATTTGGTCAAAATTTGGGCTTTAAGCCCCAAAACTTGTATTGGGGGATCCTGCGCCCAACAAAAGCTACTGAGAAGGTGATAAAAAAGAAGAATGAGGACATTGCAGCTCTTAAAAAACAATTAAAATTCCCCATCCAGAGCACCCAGAGACAAAAGAGGTCTTGGAGAGCCAAACACATCAAGAAGAGATGATGGACCTGGTTTTACAATTGAATGATCAATTGAAGGAAATGGAAAAGGAGTTAGATAGCTTGATACAGGTAAAACAAGCTAGTCTGGAGACTATCCATGCCACTGTTATCCCAATAGTTACTACTGCAATACCTTCCACTTTGGCAACATCATTAGCTCTTACAACTCCAATGACTATAACATTGCCAACTTCTACAACGTCTACATCAACAACAGGGTCAACAGCAACAGGGTCAACAAGTGATGAGGCAAGTAAGTTGGTCAAAGCAATGGAATACATGTCCATTCAGACCACAAAAATGAACAAGCTCAAGGAAAAGGTAACCAGTCTAGAGACTGACTACAAGCTTGCCCAGGTTTTACATAAAGAGGAAATTACAGAAATCAACAAGAATGAACGAAAGAATAAAAAACTTGGAGAAGGAATTGACTTTGAAGGAACCACTTGGCCAAGCCAAGGAATGATTGTGGGCCAATATCATTGACTCTGTCAATGATATTTGGCCATCCATTCAATTATTTTCTGAATAGATTGACTTAGTGAAGCAGGCTACAGAAGCCGTACAGAGAGTAAAAGTAGAACTGGGAGACATGCCAGAGGAGGCCACTAGGATCATTCACTTCCTAAACTCCAAAAATAAGTATGAATTGCAGGAATTAAAGATACCTAACAGAACAGGTACAATATTGGAAGTAAAAAGGGTCCTCATGAAGATGAATTTAATGTTAAACCTTGAAGATAAGTGCCAAACCATGCAACTAGCAATAAATAGATTCATGGTTAAGTTTGAAGTTTTGAGTCAAAAGGGTCTGCCCAATCCCTTGATAATAAACAAGAAGTTAATGACACAGGAGGAATACAAGAGAAAGATAAGAGAAGTGGCCAGAGATCAAGTAAAAACTTCATTTATGAAGGGAATCCCAATTGGCAAGGTCCTATAACAAACTTTTGAGAATTTGTTTTACCTCCAGCATGAGGTAAAACACCTTCTTGTGAATAAGCCTACTTTTACCAAGTACATAGAGGCAGGTAATATTTACAGGAAGATGATAAATATCCAATTACCAGATGCTAAAACATGGGAGAAATTAAATGAATTACTATAGAAATACACAGTCAAAATGTACAATAAGATTGAAAAGCATAGTAAAAGGATAATGGCAGGCCAGCTAGATGAAAGTGTATTAGATGAAAGTGTATCAGTTGAAAGGTCAGAGTGAATAGAACATCCAGCGTGAAGACCAAACAATGAGGTAGAGATTAAAAGGAAACATACCAAAGAATAAAGATAGCACAACCTAATAAATAGGTACATCAAACAACAGTTCAATATCTATCTCTATCTTCTTGCATGAAGATATTTCTTTCTCTTAGATTAATTCGCAAGACAGTTTGGGATATTTTTTAAATTATTTTTGTATAAATACTTCATAATTCGAAGTATTGGGGGTGGATTGCTATACATTTTTAGAGTTATTTTGATCATAAACCTAAGGGTTATTGTACCAATTTTTCAAGTCAGCAGATTGGACCAAGTAATAAAGAGATTGCATTACAGGATTCATGTGTTAAGCTATTACAATGAAGTATTTTCTTTTTCAAATTTGTTATTTTCTTATGTTTTTCACAAACTTGAATGTTATCTAAAGTTGAATGAATTAACTGGAAATTTATCTCAGAATTTGTTTAAGTACACTCTGTTTTGAACAGTTGATCATTTACATGTTTTCTTCTAATATCCGGATTTGAGAATCCTTAATTGATCTCCCATCCCGGTTGACCTATTTCACTTTCTTCATAATCTAGCCTAAGGAACCCTTAATTCCTCTTTGGATCCGATTAAAAACCACTTCACCACCCAGCCTTGAGATCTGAAGTAACTCTGCTACCTTGCCTTGTAGAAACTGTTTTTAGAACTTGATCCAGTCCTGTCTGCCTAATGTTTGACCCCATAGCCCAATGGTAAAATACATCCATCTATTCATTTCAGTAAGTGATCCCACCACCAAATACAAATCAAAACCCAAGTACAATCATAACTAGCCTAAAATCAAATAACTAAACAAAGTTAAATAATAAAAAGAGAGCGCTCTCTGATAATTAAGAAGGCTAGATCCTAATCTCCAAAGTAGGTTTGTGGTTACCTCTAATCATTTATTTCTAGTCAACCCTTGAGAAATATTGGAGTGATAACATCCTCTAGGGTGCTTTGGTCATAGAGCTCAATGAAATACTTATAGTCATGGAAAGGCATAGTCCCTCGTTGTGCTAGGGTCTTTATCTGAAATTGCAGCCATTGATATTTTAGGTACAAGGCATATGACTTTGGTGCATCTTGCACTGGAGTGCCTCCATAGAGAGACTTGCCATAGTGGCCAATTGGCTCTCTTTTTCCTGTATCTTCCTCCTCAGCCATGTGTTTTTAGCCTCTAGTTGAGATTTCATAACTCTTTCCCTGTGTCTTATTCTAGTCAACTCCCTAACCATCTCTAGTATATTCTCTTCCATATGGTCCACATCCTCTACATTCTCTTATTTAGCGATTTGCATCCAACGATGTGTCCTTGCTCTCTCCTTCTCAAGCTCAATGAAGAGAGGGATGGAAAATCTATGTGGTATTACTCTGCCTCCCTCAATGAATTAGTAATAGGAGTTGAGATTGGACTGTGGGATAGGTTCCTGAAGCTCTTAGGATTCTCTATTTAATTTCTTTGGAGCATCTACCTCCTCCTGTACTTGTGTTGCTACTTCCTTTCCTTTCCTTTGCCCTTGCTATCGTTCCTACTGTTTTTTCTATGTTTCTTGTAGTGCTGACAAAGTTTCCTGTAGGAATTTCCATGTTTCTTGTAGTAGGATTTTCCCTTTCTAAATTGGGGTCAAAGGTTCTTTGATTTTATTTGCTAAGGTTGACCTAGTGATAGGGTTCCTAACATAGGTGATTGAAAACTTTGGGGAAGCCGATTTCAATGTTCCCTCTTCACCTTTCATTTTCGGGGAGACTAGTTTTTCTTGTCCTTTTGGTGAGTCTTCAATGATGATAGGAGTCTTGGTAGGTGTTTGTGGTCTTCGATGCTTGATCCTAGTGCTCCTCCTTGTTTTGAGATATAGGGGATTCCACCTCTGCCTTTTTCCTGTTGACTTTATGGATGTTCTTAGGGCAGTCAAGGTAGCAACTGCCTCCTTCTGTGTGGGTTTAGGAGACACTCTTGGAGATTCCTCCCCTTCCTTGGTATGTTTTTTAGGGCTTGCCTCATCCTTATGTTATTATTCTCCACTACTCTCTTCTCCTTCCTCTTCTTCCTCTGTTTTATTTGTCTTTGCCTCCTCTTCTTCCTCTGGTTCTTCCACTTCTTCTTTAGGTTCCTCCTCTCTTTCTTCGAGTTCCTCCTCTTGTTCTTCAGGTTCTTCCTGTTCTTCTTCCTCCTTAGGTTCTTCTTCTTCCTCCTTACCACTAGAGTTTGGGTCCCTCTCATATTCAATTGCTTCAATTACAACCTCCCTATCATTGTCCCTAAATGTAGACCATAGAATAGGGACTCTTAATTGGCTTAATACATCTTCTAGTATGAGCTTGATTAGTCCATGATGTGCTAGCTGCTGATGTTTTGTTTCCTGTACCTTTATTCTCATGTCTAGTATTGATTTCAACAAGAAGTAGGGCACATTGGGTATTCTATTAAGGGTTAAGTCTTATCCAAATCATAGCTCATGGAGGAGTCTAAATTGGTGACCATAGACTATACTGAGCCTTCCCTCGCAAGAAATATACTTGAGAATGTGATAGCTTACTTCATCCCAAGGATAGGGAAGGCTCCCCCTTATAATCACATTTTTGTCCTTAATTGGATCTTCATCTCTCAAGAAAAGGTTATTCTTAGCATAAGTATTGCTAGCTTTATCTTCATTTCTCCATTGCATGCCTAGAGGAAGTGTAGTGATTCTGCTAATGATTTTAGGGGTAATTGTTATTGACAATCCTCTCATCAAAGAAGTAGCACTGACTCTAGCATGAGGAGTGAGTGACATGGCAAGTTCCTGAGCTACATCATCATCATATCCTCTAATCATCTCGAAGAATACCAACCATTGATGCCTTCTAAATATATCCAGCATAGGGGGATGAAGGTGTATTCTGGATGTCCGTATGGGCTCCCTTCTATTGAAAACTCCTGCCATTTTCTCCTCTCTGTCAAGCTGAATGTAGGTAGTTTGTTGGCTTAACTCTAGAGATTTCCAATGTGAATATGGGTTTAGAGTTTAGGAGGGTGATGACTGCAATTTTCTCTTTATCCCCACATAATTTTGTCTATCCCCATGCACGCGATAATTATTATAAAAAAATGAAGATTTCTTTTCCCTTTTCTCTTTCCTAGCTATCAAGTCAAAACACAGAGGATATGGGCCACCTACCTTTCACTATGATACCCTGGGTAAGGATAATTTCTGAATCGCTGGGCCCTAGGCACCCCCTTGTAGATTTTTTTGACAATTCCCACTGTTTCCTATAGTTATTTGTGTTTCCTATAGGATGGCTGAAACAGGTTCTTTTCTTCGATGGCTCCTCTAGGTGGTCTCGTTTCTCCAAATCTCAAAATGAATGATATGTGAATGAAGGTTGGGAATTTTTTCTATTTATAGTCAATTCCTTGGAGCGTTGTGCTGGTTGGTAGTGTACATGATTTCCCCTTTTGTACCGTTGGCACATCGTTAGTAATCATGCAGCCTTTCCTTGTAATCATCGCCCACTCTTATACAACTTAACTCAACCACCTTTTCGAGTTATTTGATTTGATGTGACCTTGCCATGTGGCCTGTTGACTAGCACATTACTTTTTGTTTTTGGGCTGAGGGTGGCCAAGTTAATTGGCTACCATCAGCTTATAAAATCAGTTTTTTCATATTCCTACACTTTTATCATATTTGTACTTAGAAAAGAGTGTGGATGAGGTGCCATACCTGTGGCTTCCTTTTCTTGGTTGATGCATGTTGGAGGGTGGCTCTGTTGTGCTTCTTCTTGTTCAGGTACATGTTTTCCTTTGCTCTTGTTTTGTTGATTTCACCCAGCTAATATGTTTGTCTTCTTTGTTGTGGTGTGCATGTGCTGGCCTCTTCTGCTACTACTAAGCTCTGGATAGGTTCCATAGTGCCTGCAGGGGTGTTGATACTATTTCTCTGCATGGATGCTGAACAAGGAGGATAGAGACTACTGTTGTCATAACACAGGCTGCTACAGGGTTTCCTGTAGTACTACAAGAAATCTTGTAGCTACCTCTTTCTTAATTCTTTTGTTTTTTTCTTGGAGGAGGAATAGGTGGTGAGGTAGGAGTGGAAGGGGTGGAAATGGGGGAGATGGAGTGATAGGTGAGGTAGGCCACTGATGGTATGACCCTTGGAATTTTTTGTGTTTTCCTTTTTTCCTTTTTATTATATATATATATATATATATATATATATCTTTCTTTTTGAGTGGTTTCTTTTTATTGACACATAGGGTGGCATGGTCATGAGTTGGTGTTGGGTGAGATGTGGTGAGGTCAATGGTTTCCTCTTTCAACCCATAAAAACTTGCAATCTTCATTTCTCAACTAGAATTCCATTCCTATAGAGTTTCAAGACATCATGTAGTACTACAAGAAGCTCCTATAGTAATTACAAGAAACCCTGTAGAAATCAGAAAATTGCATGCAAACTAGTTCTGGACGCTTGGAGATGACAAGGGATTTTGGAGACATGGTGGGCATGGAAGATATGAAGTGAATGAAGTAAGAATGGGGTATTGCTTGACTTGCTCTCCTCTGGACTTGGTGTCCTCTATTGCCTTGAAAACTTGCAAAAATCACAGAATTTTATTAGTTGGTAGGTTTGAGGTCCTTGCCATGGAATTTCTGTTTTTTTTCTCCTTTTTTTTTGAAAGACATATAGGTCACCTCAAAGGAGGTTTTCAACCTATTTTCCTACCCTAGGCGCCTCAAAGGGGGTTTTCACCTAAGGATCTTTTATTTTCCTTTTTTCACCCTTGGGATGCCTCAAGGAGGTTTTCAACCCCAAAATTTGTCCTCAGGTGCCTCATGGAGGTTTTCAGCTAGGTCCCTTATTATTTTTTTTCTTCTCTTTTTTCATTTTTTTTCAAAAATAAAATAGTCGTCAAGAATTTGGTGAGTTGGAAGTCAAGACACTTCCAATCACATTCAATTCCTTATTGATGGTACTAACAAACTCTTCTTTTGACAAAGGTCTTTTGTGGACTTTCAACTTGTACCCATTCACAAGAAAGGGGATACCTTCTTCATCAATGGTTCTTATTTGAATAACCCCATTGTCATGGAACTTTTCTATCACATATGGGTCTGCCATTTGGTCATCAATTTTCCTTTGAAATCCTTGAACCTGGAGTCATATAGTAGAGCCCAACCACCCTCTTGAAAAACTTTGTCTTTGATGTTTTTGTCATGCCAAATCTTTCTTTGAACTTGAGTCACCTCTATGTGTAGGAGGGTCTACATCCTAAATTCATCTAACCCATTGAGATGGAGCAACCTCTCCTATTATTCCCTTGTAACATCCAAATTAAACTATGCTTCCATTCTAAAAGTGTTGTACTCAAACTCAATGGAGAGCAGAGCCTTCTTCCCATAGACAAAATCATAAGGGGTGAAGCTAGTGGTTGTCTTCCAAGTTGTATTATAGGCCCAGGTGGCCTCCACTAGTCTATTAGCCCAATATTTCTTGTTGCTACTCACCACCTTTGTGAGAATGATTTCCAATGCTCTGTTGGTAATCTCTACTTGTCCATTGGCCTGAGGATGGTAAGAAGTGGACTTCTTTTGCTTGATCTAATGCTGGCTCAATAGATTCTCAATTAGGTGCAAGGTGAATTGAGTGCCCTGATAGCAACTAGCTCTTTAGTTTACCCAAACTTGTAATACACATTCTCACTTAAGAAATCAACCACTTTCTCTTTTGTTTCCACCTTGACAACCTTTGTTTCATCCCACTTCGTCAAGTAGCCAGTGCACACAATTATGTACTCTTTTTGCCTTGATGGTGGATCAATGGGCCCAATGAAATCCATACCCCACTTATCAAATGGCTCAAGAGTCACTTGAGGTTGCAAATGCATTTCATTGCTGGGAGTAGGTTTCCCCATTCTTTGGCACTCGTCACATCCACTGGTATACCTTCTTGCATCTTGGTGGAGAGAGGGCCAGTAGTAGCCAACTTGTAGTACCTTGAAGGTTGTCCTCTTGGCCACAAAGTGACCTCCACAATGCCCATCATGATAGGACAAAAGGATGTCAAAAGCTTCCTCATCCCTAACACATATTGTCATAATTTGATTTAGGCCTAGCTTGAAGATATTACCCCCAATCCAAGTGAATGGTGCACTTTTTCTTATAACTCTGCTCTTTTCCTTGGAGGACAAATTTGAAGGGAACTGTGCAACCACTAAGTAGTTGGCTATGTCAGAAAACCATGGAGAGAGAATTGAAATAACGAATAAATTCTTGTATGGAAACTGATCATTAACCATTCCTTCCTCACATGTGGGCAAAGCCAATCTAGACAAAAAATTTGCAACTACATTTTCTCTACCAGGCTTATCAATGATAGTTATATCAAACTGTTGTAACAAAAGAAACCATCTAATAATTCAGGCATTGACATTAAGCTTGTTCATCAAATATTTAATAGTAGCATGGTCATTATGTACAAAGGTATAGTAACCAATGATGTAATGTCTAAATTTATTCAAAGAATGGACAACAACTAGGAGTTCTTTTTCAGTCACAATATAGTTCAATGCAGCCTTGGACATATTTTTGCTGATGAAGTAAATGGAATAAGGTAACTTGTCATCTATATAGCCTGTTAGCGTTCTGTAATTTCAAGGCTGAAGAAAAAACCACAGAGGCAACATCAAAACCACTTTCGAGTTTAGGATCTAGCCCTCCAAAACTTAGAGAGGGATCTCTATGTGAGATTTAACTTTGTTTACTCATAATTTCAGGCTAGTTATTGGGCTCATAGTTTGATTTTGAAAATGGTTTGGTTGGAAGATCAAGAGGAATCCATTGGGAAATGGATTCAAATAAAGCTGGATGTGCATCAAATATTTAAAAGAGCAATCATAGGGCAAGCTAGTTACATTTACTGGATCTTTTAAATTGAATTATGAAATGGAGAAAAAAGTGTGTTTCAGTAGTGATTGAAAAGCATTTAAGAATTTATCAATTAGAATTTAGAAGAAAACATACAGATTGTTAAAACAATCCAAATAAGGTGTTCAATTAACATATCTTATTTTTCACATCTCCTGTTTTACAATTAGATTTTAGATGATAAACATATAGAGAATAACATTGGAAACAATAATTACAATAAGAAAAACATCACCAGTAAAGTGTAGCACAAGAATCATGTGAAAAGTCTATGCATTATTGATTAGTCCATTTGAGCTCAATGAGTAGATTTACATTGGACAATATATTTCTTCATACAAATCCCAACCTCTATTACTTCAAATGATGAATTATTTATACAAATTCTAAACTAAAATATCTTGATAAAAATCTCAAGATGTTTTTACAAATATCCTAAACTGTTTTACACAAATAGAAACGAAATGTAGGTCATTCAAAACTAATGTATCTACTTGGAACTATCATTATCGATTTATGTTGACAAAGAAGAGAAATTCAAATTTGATTGCAACTCTTAGTTGATGAGGTGGCTAACTATCTTTGAGCATTTTCATCCCGAAATTCTGCAAAATAGGGTCCAGTCATCCCTTTGTATATCTCAATTTGAGATAGATATGTAACATGTGAGAGAGGTTATTGTAGATAAATATGTTCTTGAGATAAACCTCTCTCATATTCCAAAAATTCATCTCCAGATGTTCCCAATATTCTCTGCAAAAATATGTCAAAACCAAGATTTTGCATTGTCCGAAAAATAGGCTATAAAGATGTAAAGGTATCTCTCATTATAAAATAGTTGTGTAAAATATGAAGTAGGTTATTTTAATTTGGCATCTTAGGAACAAAATTCTCATCCATTTTCTCAATAGTCATCTCCGATTGGCCACAATATGTTCTGAAAAGTATGACTAAATAGGAGAATTTGGAGTTT
Organism: Pinus tabuliformis; assembly: GCA_031772625.1. Classification (NCBI taxonomy): domain Eukaryota; kingdom Viridiplantae; phylum Streptophyta; class Pinopsida; order Pinales; family Pinaceae; genus Pinus; species Pinus tabuliformis. The sequence continues at coordinate 604,173,150 of CM062816.1, forward strand.
ACAAAGCTTCATATGTATATCCAAAACCATAATAGCTGTTAGAAAAATGAGAGAGGTTTTTGTACGTGAGGATGTTGGTAGAAAAATCTCTTTTAGTTTCTAAAAATTCATCCTCATTGGTTTGGAAACCATGTTTGAAATCAATGTGGCATATAGGAAAAAGCATAGTTTCAACTGATCAAGAGACAGATGAATGACATGGATGCAGGAGGTGACATCACAGTCAAGGAATTGAGGGTAACATAACCAGGAGTGCATAGGAAAAATGGTGGGAAAGGAGAGTGGTAAGAAGGAAGGTGGTAAGCAATTTTCAAAGGGGGGTTGGAGTGGTAGGTGTTATCATGAAGGGCGGGTGCGAAATGCAGAGGGGAAGACAAGTCACATGGGACCAGCGGGGTAAAACCGCCTTTTTGAACCCCCCTAGCGGTAAAGCTAGGACAGAGAAGTGGGGCCGAAAAGGGTTGTGAGCCATCGATTTATGGAGGGAGAAGATCGAGGTGTGAGAAAGCAACAACCGTTTAACCCCATGTGACAAAATCCTTTTTTGTCGTTTTCAACCTTACAATAAAAATCAAACTATAGTACCAAGGCCCTTATTATAGTTTTATTTAATCACATTTAAATGATGTGATTAATTTAATCTAAACATACTTAATTATCCTCTAATGCTGCATTTCATCTTGAAAGCATATTTTGTTTATTTTTCTTAAGGTTTTGACCTTTTTTGGAAATAATTTACAATATGGAATATTATTTACAACATCTCAAATATAATATTCACCATCAAGTGACCCTATAATAACTATAGGACCCTAACAGTGGCTCTAGCTAGGGATGGTACTTCCTGGTGAAGTTTCAAGAACACTGTAGACTAGTAGCCTGATCGTTTGTGTTGATCCCAAAACTTGCAACTTGTTCTGCCATAAGATCTCTACTACTGAAAAAATTTCAAATTGAAATCAAAACCATTCGACACATTGAAATATGAAATATACACTGAACTGAAAAACGTACTGCAATCTGAAACTGAAACTGGAAATAATGCTTTGAAAAAAAATGCTCAAGGTACTGAGCTTATTTTCACTTTGCTACCTACTTTAATCTAATAAAATGACTGCCTTATCAAGTGATAACAAACATCCAATACAACCATTCAAGCAAATGGATACGTAATCAAAGTTCGCATTCAACTTCTTTAGGCGAAAAAATAAATTCGGAAAATGGAAACTTAACTTTTCCACTAGATCCAATAGTTGCATTAATGAATCTCGAAAATTTTCCCTTCACCAATGACTACAATAAACTGACTAAAGGATTATGGTAAACATGCAACATAAGATCTTCAGGATGATTTAAAACAGGAAAACAAACCTCATTCCAAACTATTGTTTTTCTTATGTGTTGACACTGATTCTCTTCAAACAGAAAGGGAGAAAATTGCTTTTCCTTGTTATTATCCACTGTAGTCAAGTGTTCTGATTGCTCTTGAATCTCCTCAAATATGACAACAATATCCTTTACCTGCTAATTTTCACCACTGTCCTCTTCTTGATTGGGTTCAAGTTGCTGAATTTCTTCCTTTACCGCTGGCTGATCAGTTTGTTGTGGTGCTGCAAGAATTATTTCCTATGGGGAATCTTCATGAACATATAGATAACATACATCCTCTATTTATTCCCGAGGGGGAGACAATTCAAGCAAGACTTCTACTTTTGTTCATAATGTTTAAAATGATTTCCATCTAAAGCCTCTAGTATTTCATCGTTTGTGAACTGATCATCATCATAGTAATCTTCTAGATATTGAATAAAACTTTCAAAATGATCACAACAGTTTTGAATCAAAAACAAATATGGATAATCCCCTCTGTATTTCTCATAAAAAATAGTATGAAAATGCTTTAACAAACATATACTAGCAGCAGGCAGATTTTCATACGAAGATCTAGCCTTTTCCTCCAAAGTTGCCATAAAATTTTTCATAAGACAATCCTCATGAAATTTGATTTTAATTCAGCCTTGTGTCTAATCATTGTTCACCATAAGCGATCAGATCTAGAACTTGATACACTTTTTTGAGGAAGATAAAATTTCCTTCCCAGTATGGTCGCCACTATGTTAGCATTACATAACTTCAAGGATAAAGAAAAATCCATGGAGGCAACATCAAAACCACTTTCGAGTTTAGGATCTTGCCCTCCTAAACTCAAAGAGGGATCTCTCTGTGATATTTAGCTTTGTTTACTGGGAATTTCAGGTTGGTTTTTGGGCTCAGAGTTTGATTTTGAAAATGGTTTGGTTGGAAGATCAAGAGGAATCCATTGGGAAATGGATTCAAATAAAGTTGGATGCTACATCAAATGTTTAAAAGAGTAATCACAGGGCAAGCTAGTTACATTTACTGGATCTTTTAAATTGAATTATGAAATGGAGAAAACATGCATTTCAGTAGTGATTGAAAAGAATTAAATTTTTTTCAATCAGAATTGAGAAGAAAACATATAGATTGTAAAAACAGTCCAAATAAGGTGTTCAATTAACATATCTTATTTTTCACATCTCCTGTTTTACAATTAGATTTCAGATGATAAACATACAGAGAATAACAATGGAAACAACAATTACAATAAGAAAACATGACCAGTAAAGTGTAGCACAAGAATCTTGTGAAAAGTCTTTGTATTATTGAACACTCCATTTGAGCTCAATGAGCAGCTTTACATTGGACAATAGATTTCTGCATACAAACGCCAACCTCTATTACTTCAAATGATAAAGTATTTATACAAATTCTAAACTAAAATATCTTGATAAAAATCTCAAGATCTTTTTACAAATATCCTAAACTATTTTACCCAAATAGAAATGAAATGTAGGAAATTAAAAATAATGTATCTACTTGGAACTATCATTATGGATTTATGTTGACAAAGAAGAGATTCAAATTTGATTGCAACTCTTAGTTTATGAGGTGGCTAACTATCTTTGAGCATTTTCCTCCCGACATTCTGCAAAAAACGGTCCAATCATCCCTTCGCATATCTCAATCTGAGATATCTATATAAAATGCGAGAGAGGTTATTGTAGATAAATATGTTCTTGAGATAAAACTCTCTCATATTCCCAAAGTTCAGCTCCAATTGTTCCCAATATTCTTTGTAAAAAGATGTCTAAAATAGGACTTTGCATAGTCAGAAAAATAAGTTGTAAATATGTAAAGGCATCTTTCATTCTATAATAGATGTGTAAAATATTACGTAGGTTATTTTACTTTGGAATCTTAGGAACACAAACCACATCCAATTTCTCAAGGGTCATCTCTGATTGGCCACAATATGTTCTGCAAAAGTATGACTAAATAGGAAAATTTGGGAAAATATGTCTGCAAAGCTTCATTTGTATATCCCAAACCATAATAGCTATTAGAAAACTGAGAGAGGTTTTTGTACACGAGGATGTTGGCCAAAAAACCTGTTTCCATTTCTGAAAATTATTCCTCATTGGTTTGGAAACCATGTTTTAAATCAATGTAGCGTATAGGAAAAAACATAGTTTCAACTGATCATGAGACAGATGAATGACATGGATGCGGAAAGTGACATGGCAGTTGGGGAATGGAGGGTAACATAACCATGAGTACATAGGAAATATGGTGGGAAGGGAGAGTGGTAAGTGGGAAGGTGGTAAGAAATTTTCGGAGGGGGGTCAGAGTGGTAGGCGGTATTGTGAGGGGGGTGTGCGAAATGCAGAGGGAAAGACACGTAGCATGGGACCAGTGGGGTAAAACCACCTTTTTGGCCCCCCCCCCCCCCTAGGCGGTTAAGATAGGATGGAGAAGGGGGGACGAAAACGATTGTGAGTTATCGATCTATGGAGCGAGAAGATCGAGGAGTGGGAAAGATGCAACCATTTACCCCCATGTGACAAAATCCCTTTTTGTCGTTTTCAACCTTACAATAAAATCAAACTATAGTACCAAGGCCTTTATTAGAGTTTTATTTAATCACATTTAAATGATGTGATTAATTTAATCTAAACATACTTAATTATTCTCTAATTCTGAATTTTGTTTTGCAAGCATATCTTTTTATTTTTTTTAAGGTTTTGACCTTTTTTGGAAATAACTTACAATATGGAATATTATTTACAACATCTGAAATATAATAATCACCGTCAAGTGACCCTATAATAATTATAGGACCCTAACTTAGCTTAGAGCTGCTCCTATAGATTTGTTAGAGGCATCGACATGGATGTGGAAAGGAAGATCCCAATTTGGGCCTCAGAGTATAGATGTAGTAGTCAACTTGTCCTTTAGGGTTTCTAGGTTCTCTTGGTATCTTTTTGACCATAAAATTCAAAGTCCTTGGACAATAGTCCAAACAAGGGTGAGGCTACTTTGATGAAGTCATTTATAAATATGCTATAGTATCTAGCTAAGCCCAAGAAAATTCATACTTCCCTTTTCTTTTGAGGAGTAGGGACGCTCTTTATGATAGCAATTTTATTTGGGTCCACTTGTAGTCCTTCCTGGGATATTGAGTGACCTAAAATAGTCCATGCATTCATCAAGAACTCAAACTTATCAAGATTGAGGGATAAATTCATTTCAATGAATTTTTTGATACTTTTTACAAGTTAGAGAGAGCCTCAAGGAAATCACACCCATAGGGGGTGAAATCATCCATATAAGTTTCCATAGAGTCATGGACTAGCTCTGCAAAGATGCTCAAAATTGCCCTCTGAAAAGTGGCAGGGGCATTGCATAATCCAAAAGGAAGGACCCTATAAGCAAAGTTACACAGAGGATAGGTGAAGGTGGTTTTATCTTGGTCCTCTAGGCTAATCTAGATGTAATTGTAACCACTAAATCCATCCAGGAAAGAGATGAACTTCTTTCCTACCAGCCCATCTAATACTTGGTCAATGAAAGGTAGAGGGAAATGGTCCTTTTTTGTGGCTTTGTTTAGCTCTTTGTAGTCCACATAAATCCTCTACTTCCCATTTTTCTTTGGAACCAGAAAAAAAGGAGACACCCAATCACTATCTAAGATGGGGTAAATGAACCCTACATTCAAAAACTTCTACAATTCTTCTTTGACTATATCCTTGAGGGCTGGGTTCATTCTCCTTTGAGTTTGGCACACTAGTTTTCAACCTTCCTTGATGTAAATGTGGTGAGTACACACCGAAGGTTGCACTCCCTTCATTTCCTTATAACTCCAGGAAAAGGCATCTAGATGCTTTCTTAGCATGTCACATAACTCCTCTTCCTGATGTGCAAAGAGAGAGGGGTTGATTTTCAATGTTTTTTTGGACCAAATTCTATCATCTTGACATGTGTAGGACTTGAGTTAGCTAGGCACAAATCAGTCCAAGGGCTATTTTCAACTTTCTTTAATAACTCTGCAAGATACATGGTGTTGGGGGGCTGATTTTGGAGCATTTTCTTGCTCAGGTCATTTTCATTAGGTTTCCCCCTCCTATAGTAGCATCTAGGGTACATATTAGGGAAGATTAGACTTCATATTCCTCCTCCTCTTCTAACCATAAAGGTAAGTCATGGTCTAGAGATAGTTAGGGAGGAGCGTACAAGACCAATTGTTTGGACAAATACCCATTTTTAATGGTCATATTCCTAGCCCTGTAACTTATGCACATCAGCAATGGCTAACCATGGCCATACAAGGATGAGAGGATAACCATTGAACTTGGTCTTAGGTTGGAGAACTAAGAAGTCAATAGGGTATTCCTAGGAATAAATGAAGATCATCACATCCTCAACAAATCCCTCAGGAGCTCTTGTGGACGTGTCTGCAAGCTGCAAGATTATTGTGGTCTTCCTTAATGATCCTTGGATATTTAGTTTAAGCATAGTCTCCTTAATCATCACATTGATGGTATCCCTAAGATCGATCAAGGTATGGGGGACAACAATACCATTGATGTGCACATCTACTACGGGACTTCCAAGATCTAGATACTTCGGGAAAATCACTTGCCCTAACATTAAGTCAGACAGTTATCCAATGACATTAATGGTAGGGGTGTCTTTCTTTCTGCTCCCAGGATGTTTGAAGCATTTATTCTTGTTTAACTTGTTGTAGATGGGGACATCCTTGATATCTTAGAGGAGCAGGATTTAACACACAAGTTTTTCAATTCACCTAGAAGTTAAGTCTCTTTTGGGGTGTGCTGGATAGGATGAATTAATCTCTCAGGAAAAGGAGGTGTATTGGCTTGAGGAACACTCTCCTCCTTTTCCTCTTCAATATTTTCAGGTGGAGATGGAGTTTGATTATCGGGAAGCACTCTTCTAGACCTAAGGTTGATTTATTGAATTTCCACAACATAGGCAGGGTAAGATGTTTCCACACTGTAGACCTATTGTGTCTGTTTGTTGTCTAGGTTTAGATTTGGTTGAACAAGCATTTGAGGTTGCTTAGGTGGAGCAGGGTGAAGGAGTTGTGGTGGAGATGGAGGTGGAGACATTAAGGCTAGAGATTAGTTGTCAGGGGGGTTGTACCATTGGGATGGTGTATTCCACTGAGGTTGTGGAGGAGCATATGGCTGAAATGATTGTTTGGCAGGTTGGGAATGATATTGAGGTGCAAAAGACCAGGGAGAAGGTGTGGACCATGAATGATGAGTAGGAGGGAACCAAGGGGGAATGTATGCATTCTTATTAGGGTTGTAATATGAATAGGATTCCCCCTTGCATCACTTGCTGGTATGTTCGAGGTCCTTGAGGCCTTCTTTGGTTGATGTAATAGAGGTGTTCAGTCACCCCTTCAGTTCCTTGATACACATATTTCAATATAGGTAGAGAAGGGCACTTATCTATGGAGTGTTTCTCCTCACAGACAGAGCATATCTCTATAAGATTCAATGGACATTCATTTCTAGTGTGCCTTCTAGTGAATCTAGGGCAAAAGACAACTAAGGCTCTTTATTCTTCCTCCTGCTTCCTCTTGATCTGCATGGTGTCCATTTGCAGAGTAAGGGTATGAAAATTTCACTCTTGAAGTCTTCCAACATGTTCCTGATTTCACTTTTAATGGATGTGGTGGAGGAGGATGAATTGGCCAAAAGTTGACTAGCCCTACCCTTCTTTCTGGCTGCCCTAAAATCATTTTTAAAAACTATATTAATATCATCATAGGGTAACTGACAGATGTCCCCTCCTGATAGCATTTTTAGGGTTTCTAGGAGATCTTCCCTAATCCCTCTAAGAAGGACTAGCTTAAGTGATTGAGGATTGAGGGTGCATCTGGCCCTTTTGTAGTTGAGTTGGAACCTTTCCTCATAATTTTCCAAAGACTCATCATGTCCCAAGGTCATTCTAAAAATTTCCTCTTTGTTGTCTTTGGACCTGCAATAATCCCTGTACTTATTGTTGAAGGCTTGTTGCATTTGAGCCTAGACGGTGATGTTGTCCCCAAGTAAACCCATGAACCACTGCAAGGCTGCATCTTTGAAGGTGGACGGGAAGAATTTCAACTTATAGTCATTAGAGGTATAAGCATAAGTTCTGCATATGAAAAAAAACTAAAAAAAACGGTATCTGGTTCCTCTAAGGTTAATCCATTGAAGTGAGGAAGGGTAGAGGGGCTTATGTTTTTCATCCTAGCATCTCCATTAGTTTCTCTGATGGGAAAAGCACCCTCAGTCCTGTTTTCAGCTCCATCTATGTTTCCAATCCCTTTTCTATTTTCAGCCATGTTGTAGGTTGGTGGAATGGTTTCTTCTCCTTCTTCCCCAATAGGCTCTTCAAATACGTCTAGTTGTTCGCCTAATGGGTCCTCTAGCTCACAGCCACCAAAGAAGAGGGAAGGTCCACTATTAGATGCAATGGGGGTATTTGGCAAAAATTTCCTAAGTTATCTCTACTCTTACGAGGCATGAAAGGAATTTGTTTTTTATTTTTTCAATGTTTTTCAGAATTACTTGTAGAATGGAAAGAAAGAAGGATTTTCAACTATTTACTGAATGGAACTACTTGCAGAATGGAAAGCAAATATCTGCAACTATTTGCTGAATGGAACTACTTGTAGAATGGAAAGAAAGAAAAGATTGCAACTATTTGTTGAATGCAAAGGAAAAAGGAAAGAAGAAATCACATCTACTTAGACACCTCCCTGGCAACGACACCAAAAAGTGATGAGATCCAGTATTGTAGCAAGGATGCTACAACTCCTAGGGCTACAAACTTTACTTCATCAACCTGGGGTTCATACAAACTTGGAGGTGACAATTTTGTGTACACATTAGATGCAATGGTCTACTCTTGTCACTTTTCAACTCTGGCGATAGACCATTAGGGTTTTTCAATCCAATCTTCTATTGACTAGAAGGAGTCTGACTACCAAATATAAAGGGGAAAACTATTCTTAATCCAGAAAGGAAATTCTCCCTACTCTAGGAAATGAAAGTGCTGAATTGGAAAATGATAGAAAGTGTGTTGGGTCCCTATAATACTAGCGATTACCCCATTACTATTGTATTTGTATCCCTTATTAATATTTTTGTGCCCCTATTGTCCCCATATAGTTATTACTGTGCCCCATAGAATCCCTCTATTATTATTTTTGTGGCTTTATATTATTATTGTTAGGTCGGCTGGGTTATATTGTACTCCTTAGACTCCTATATATAGAAAGGAGGTTTTGTCATTTGAATCATCCAAGAATTTTTCATTTATGTAATGTAAAGGAGGTTGTCCCTTCGAAGAGGCTGAATTATAAGGCGTTGATCTATCTTTTCTATATTTTTGTGAGCTGGTTTCATAACATTTGGTATCAAAACTTTGGATTCTAGGGTGTCGTTGCTCCAAATAGGTCATCATGGCATTTGCGCTATAACTTTTTTTCTACAATGTTTCAGAAGCTAAAAAAAGGACCCATTTGAGAAGACATTGGTTGAACCTCGGGTTTGAATTTCAAAGCTTTTTGCACTACATTTGCGGAGATATGATCCGATGAAGTTGGTCCTTTTGCAGACTCTTGAATCATATTCCAAACAGGTGACCTGAGGAAAATCGTCATAACTTTCTCTTTGAGCATCGGATTGAAATTTCATAAGAAGGTAAAGAAAGAGGATGGACTATAGTTTCTTTTATATATTTTTAATAGCTAAAGGTAGAAACAGTGACTTGTGGCACATCGTACAAGTTCGCTCTACTGAACTAGTCTATAATCAAGTCACTGTGCGAGATTTCACATAACTCTTCCTTGGAGAATCCAATTTGGATCAAATTGGTGGCATTGGAAAGAGTACACAGAGGGCTACTACAGATCATAGTTTTAGAACTGGATGATTGGAAAGTACAAAGATACTTCAGAGGCAATATCAGGCTCCTACAAAGTGAAAAAAGATGTGTAGATTTTTTTAAATTTTTTGCTTAAGCTTGGTTTGAAAATTTATTTTGAAGGAATTAAAAGAGCATAGTAGAGAATTATTATCAGTAACTGATGCCCTGAGGAAAAAAATGTAAACACCTAGTAAGCAACCTGAAAGCTCTAGCATGATTCATGAAGAAGATGAAGAAATGCTACATGATATATCAAAAATTACAAGACCAAGTGCAACAAATGTCACTGTCAGAAAGCTAACAGAAGCTAAGATAAATGACATGGAATCTAAGATAAAGGGCATTGAAGCTAATATGGATGATTTGAAGATGGATTTGAAGACAGATTTGAAGAGTGACATGGCAGATTTGAAGACAGATTTGACAAATTTTCTACAAGAAATACTTACTAATGGTGAAAAGGTAGTAAAGTAAACTCATGATGTGAACAAAAGAAATGTTAATCATGATTTCATGGACTCTAATGTGGGATCGAAGACCCACCATATTCCAAAAATCGATATGAAGAAGTTTGATGGCAAGGATCCTGCAACATGGATATTACAGATGGAGCAATTTTTCAATCTCAATAATGTGAAAAACACACAAAAGGTATGTATTACAACTTTATATTTGAACCAAATCAGTTTGTATGGTATCAATGGCTTTGCTCTCGTAAACAGATTATCACTTGGGCAATTTTTATGGAAGAATTGACAGCACATTATGAGGATACAAAAAGCAACACTTTTTTTAGCCAATTGATAAGTCTTAAACAAAAGGGTTCAATAATGGAGCACATTGAGGAGTTCCAAAAATTGAACATAAGAGTAAAAAGTATTTGAGAGGAGTATAGGATTGATGTGTTCATAGGGACTTTAAAGGATAATATCCAACATGATGTTCGCCGTTGGGAACCTGATTCATTAGAGAAGGCATTCAGGTTAGCAAGAAAAATGGAAAGCAAAATTATGGCAACCAGGAAGCATTCCACTCACAACTATAAAGATGGAAGTGTTATTGCCCCTAGTCTTCCACAACCTATAAGGTTGACACCACAACAAGTGGAAGAAAAAAGAGCAAAAGGGCTTTGTTACAGTTGTGATAGCAAATACACTAAAGGTCATAAGTGTGTTGAGAAGAAATTATTCTACATAGATTGTGAAAAGGAAGAAGAAAAGGAGCAAGAAAGGTCAAAAGAAGAGGATATACTCCAGGAACAAAGCCTAGATAAAGAAGAAATGAATCTGAACATATCTTATAATGCATTGGCAGGAATTACCACTCCTCAAACTATCAAGATAGAAGGACAAATCAAGAAGAAAAAGGTAATAGTGTTGATTGATTCAGGAAGTACCCACAATTTTATTCACTCTAAGGTAGCAAAAGAATTGAATTTCTTCTTACATCTAGCACCAGAGTGTTAAGTGATGGTTGCAAATGGAGGAACAATAAATTTCTCTGGAAAGTGCCATAATATCAAGCTATCCATGGGAGAATATGTATTGACTAGCCCAATGATTTCCATTTCAGGTCGTACAGATATCCCTATGCCCAAAAGAGTGAAATTGAACGTATGGTTGTAGAAATGCTAGAGGCTAGTATAATTCAACTGAGTCAAAGTTCTTTCTCTCCTCCAGTAGTATTGGTGCCCAAGAAGGATGGATCATGGCATACGTGTCCAGATTATAGGGGGCTCAACAAGCTCACTGTTAAAGATAAGTTTCCCATTCCTGTCATTGATGAATTACTGGATGAATTGCATGGATCAATTTACTTCAAATGAAGACTGAAGACATTCTGAAACAACATTTAGAACTCATGAGGGTCATTATGAATTTTTGGTCATGCCTTTTGGACTTACCAATGCACCTTCAACATTTCAGGGTTTGATGAATTCCATTTTCAAACCATTCCTTAGAAAATTTGTGTTAGTATTTTTTGATGATATACTAGAATCTACAGCAAGTCTTGGAAGGATCATGTTGAACATGTTGAAAGGGTGCTAAAACTATTGGATGAGAAACAATTATATGAAAAAATATCAAAATGTTTCTTTGGAGTACAAGAGGTGGAATATCTGGGTCATATTGTATCTCATGAAGGAGTTAAGGTAGACCCTAGCAAAATTAAAGCCATTAAGGAATGGAAAACCCACACATCCATAAAGCATCTGCAAGGATTTCTCGGGTTGATAGGGTATTATCACAAGTTTGTTAAGAATTATGGTAGAATAGTAGCACCTGTAACAACATTATTGAAGAAAGATACATTTTCATGGACTCCAGAAGCAACAAAGGCCTTCGAACATCTTAAAGAGGCAATGTGCCAAGCATCGGTCTTAACTACACTGGACTTCACAAAAACCTTTATTGTGGAATGTGATGCTTTAGGAAATGGAATTGGTGCCGTTTTAATGCAAGATGAAAGACCCATTGCTTTTGAAAGTCGTCCAATCAAGGGAAAGTTTTTACACAAAGCTATTTATGAGAAGGAAATGTTGGAAATACTCCATGCACTTAAGAAATAGCGACCCTACCTAATGGGAAGACACTTCAAGGTAAAAACAGATCATGATAGCCTTAAATAATTTTTATTCTGAAGAGCAACAAAAGTGGGTCACAAAGATGTTGGGTTATGACTTTCAAATCATATACAAAAAATGGAAGCAAAATGTGGTGGCAGATGCACTCTCAAGAAAGGATGAGGATGTGGAAGCATTGTTGTGCACCATTTCTATTATTCAACCAAATTGGATAAATGAAGCAAGGTAGGAATGAAAGTATGACGAAGAAGTGTGGGCACTTCTTCGAAAGTTACAACAAGATTCCAGTACGTCTGATACATTTAGTTGGAAAAATGATTTGTTATGGTACAAATATCACTTATACCTCTGTACGAACTCCCAACTAAAATGAAATATTCTTATGGAATTGTACACTTCTCCCTTAGGAGGGCACTCAGGATTTTTAAAAACTTATCACAAGGTTAAGAAGGAATTTTTTTGGGATGGCCTTAAATCAGATATTCAAAAGTTTGTGGCGGAATGTTTGGTTTGCTAACAAAATAAAGTTGAAAAACATTATTGAAGAAAGATACATTTTCATGGACTCTAGAAGCAACAAAGGCCTTTGAACATCTTAAAGAGGCAATGTGCCAAGCATCGGTCTTAGCTACGCTGGACTTCACAAAAACCTTTATTGTGGAATGTGATGCTTTAGGAAATGGAATTGGTGCCGTTTTAATGCAAGATGAAAGACCCATTGCTTTTGAAAGTCGTCCAATCAAGGGAAAGTTTTTACACAAAGCTATTTATGAGAAGGAAATGTTGGAAATACTCCATGCACTTAAGAAATGGCGACCCTACCTAATGGGAAGACACTTCAAGGTAAAAACAGATCATGATAGCCTTAAATACTTTTTAGAACAAAGATTATCCTCTAAAGAGCAACAAAAGTGGGTCACAAAGATGTTGGGTTATGACTTTGAAATCATATACAAAAAAGGGAAGCAAAATGTGGTGGCAGATGCACTCTCAAGAAAGGATGAGGATGTGGAAGCATTGTTGTGTGCCATTTCTATTATTCAACCAAATTGGATAAATGAAGCAAGGTAGGAATGGAAGAATGGCGAAGAAGTGTGGGCACTTCTTCGAAAGTTACAACAAGATTCCAGTACGTCTGATACATTTAGTTGGAAAAATGATTTGTTATGGTACAAAGATCACTTATACCTCTGTACGAACTCCCAACTAAAACAAAAGATTCTTATGGAATTGCACACTTCTCCCTTAGGAGGGCACTCAGGATTTTTAAAAACTTATTACAAGGTTAAGAAGGAATTTTTTTGGGATGGCCTTAAATAAGATATTCCAAAGTTTGTGGTGGAATGTTTGGTTTGCTAACAAAATAAATTTGAAACAATTAAGACACTGGGTCTATTACAACCTTTATCCATTCCAACCCAAAGTTTGGAGGAGGTTTCAATGGATTTTATCATAGGTTTACCCAAGTCTGAGGGAAAGAGTGTTATCATGGTGGTAGTTGACAAACTTACCAAGTATGCACACTTTTTTGCATTATCACATCCATTTAAAGCCAGTACAGTTTCTACTGCATTTATGGAAACAATTCAAAAGCTACATGGAAATCCAAAGATAATTGTAAGTGACAGAGATCCCATTTTCACCAGAAATTTTTGGACAAAATTATTTTCTTGCCTTGGTACTCAGTTAGCTCATAGCTCATCTTATCATCCTCAATCTGATGGGCAAATTGAGATAGTAAACAAATGTTTGGAAGGATATCTTCGTTGCTTTGTATATGATAAACAGACACAATGGGTCAAATGGTTGCCTCTAGCTGAATGGTGGTATAACACTTCTTTCCATATAACAACAAAAATGACCCAATTTATGGCACTTTATGGATATCAGCCACCATCCATCACATCATATTTAAGAGAAAATTCTAAGGTTCAAGTAGTGGAACATCACATCAAACATCAACAACAAGTCCTCCAACTCTTAAAGGATAACCTCGTGTTGGCACAAAATAGAATGAAACAACAGGCAGATCAACATCATAGCAAAAGAAGTTTTGATGTAGGTGATTGGGTATTCCTATGGCTACAACCATATAAGCAAATGTCCCTCAAGCAAGCTAAGAAGGATAATAAATTATCACCAAAGTATTATGGTTTTTACAAGGTGTTTCAAAAGATTGGTACTATGGCATACAAATTGGAGCTTCCTGGAGCTTCTTGATTGCACCCAGTTTTCCATGTTTCATGTTTAAAGAAGGTTATAGGCGACAAGCTCCCAGTTCAAACAATATTTCCAGAACTTGACGAGGAAGGAAAAATTATATTGGAACCGGAAGTAGTCACAGAAACAAGAACTCGACAGCTACGAAATTGATCAATTTCAGAGTATCTTATCAAGTGGAAGAACTTATTCGGTGAAGATTCCACATGGGAGGATGAGAATTTTATACAGAAGCATCCACAACTACTCAAGCATTGAGGACAACACTTTTTTGAAGGAGAGGGGCATGTTGGGTCCCTATAATACTAGTGATTACCCCATTACTATTGTAGTTGTATCCCTTATTAATATTGTTGTGCCCCTATTGTCCCCATATTGTTATTACTGTGCCCCATAGAATCCCTCTATTATTATTTTTGTTGCTTTATATTATTATTGTTATGTCGGCTAGGTTATATTGTACTCCTTAGACTCCTATATATAGAAAGGAGGTTTTGTCATTTGAATCATCCAAGAATTGTTCATTTATGTAATGTAAAGGAGGTTGCCCCCTCGAAGAGGCTGAATTCTAAGGCGTTGATCTATCTTTTCTATCTTTTTGTGAGCTGGTTTCATAAAAAGTGACATGAAATCATCTAGCTAAGTATCTACACATATTTCTTTCAAAGGGGACCTAACCTAACCTTGCATCTAACATCTAGTTATCTAGACTAAATAAGAAAGGAAATTATCCTAAAAGTATTGTGACTGTTGCATGCATGTACTAACTAGAAATTACATAACAAATTTGATCCTTGGTAGGGTAGAAAAGTAAGGGGAAACATACCTAGAAAGGTGTTGAGGGTATGGAATCCTAGTGGAGGCCTAACCTAAGCTCGGATGACCATTTCTGCTCAATTTGGGCTTAAAACAGGCACTACAGGTTTTCTTGTAGTACTACAAGATGTCATAGTTCTACTACAGGATGCCCTATTTTACAACAAAAAACACGACAAAAGCTTATAGGGAGGTGTTGTGGTATTAAAAAACCCCCGATTTGTTAATAATAGTAGTTAAAGTTACATTAACTGGGGACCCTTTAAAATTTTCATTCAAAAAACAAAACTTAGCATTTAGTCATTTCTTTTATTTTTTGAATAAAGAAAAGATAACAATCAAAAACCTTTTTGGGAACTACTAAAGACTTACCTTTTTACATATAACATGTCTAAAACCCACTAAAGAACCTTTCTAAAAAACTTCCAAAATCAAGAAAAGCGTTTAAAATAAGGGCTCCATGGTCTAAATTATCGTAAAATTCGACGAAAGCGGAAGTCCTTAAGATTTTTAGGCTTAAGTCTCGCATAGCATAACATGACCCATAAATAGTTCTCTCTTAAATATGATATAGCAAGATTTGCGATTTGTGAAACCATGATGGTGCTTTGAATTTTATCGCATAGCATTTCAGGTATTCAAGCAAAAACTTTGCACTTACCATAAGTAGATATTGCGAAATGCGATTCGCGCCCAGATCCACACCGTAGAGTATTAGAAGAAAATATTTCGAGTCTGTCAAGTCTATTGCATAGGATGAACCTAGCGATTAACCATATGAGAAACAACTAATGGACGACTCACATCTCGCATCTTGCAGACACATAGTAGGAGGTAAGAATGCTAAAAGGCACATCTTGCGATATTGTGATCTACGATATTGCTTCAAAAATCGCACAATCGCTATCATCGCAGTATAATGGCTCGCCACCCTAGGAGCTTTCATCCTATTTTTCGACACAAACATTTATGAGAAATAAAGCTAAGGGATAACGAATCATTAGTGGGAATTAGTGGGAAATAACTGCATTTATTTGTGAAAATCCATTTATCTTGATACGTGCATTCAAATAATGCTTCTTTTACCACCTTTACAAGCTATCTGCGTTATTTCATTTTTATGTTAATATTTGAGTGTATGATAGCTGTTGTTCTTCATTTCAGGAAAAACCCGTAGAATAGAACATTGAGAACAATGGTGAAGAAAGGCAAGGCTCTAGCCTCTGAGAAGACAGATGACTCTCGTGTTCACAGACACCACATGAAGCAGAGAGTGAGTAACCTCTACATGGGAGACTATGTACAACATACTAGAGGAGGAACAACCGAGGATTATGGAAACAAATATTACAGTTGATGGATGGGATTCCTTAGACGCTTCCATGTTAGAGATGGCTTGCATTTTTTGCATGGCATAGCCTCTCGTCGAAGATAATCCCTTATATCGACATGGTAAAATGGATTATCAATGAAGCAAATATTTTAGATAGAGAATTCAAGACGAGAAGCCAAGGGGTCATTAGATCTTTTACCCCAGACAATTTATGGCTTATGTACCACTTACCAGAAGACAAGTCATCTACAATAGGAAATTCATAGAAAATTTTGCTAAAGAGAACAGTGACCAAGCGAATTGCACTTGCACCTGGTCGAATAATTAAGAGAAAATCAAGAAAGAAAAAAATGGTATGTACACTACTGCATCTATTTGTCCCCCTTATAGTTTTGTTGCGACTATGTTATGTCAACTGTTTGGTAGACATGATAGCACCAAGTTCTCCCAAAAGTGGTTGCCGTTAATAGAAGCAGTTGTTAACACAACTATCATGAATTGGGCCCAAATCTTTTCAGATAATTTAGCAAAAACAATTATCGAGTATAGAAGGAGAAGAAGTATTGCTTCGAGGGTTTAACCTACATTTTTATGAGTGCCTATGTTATGGATGCTATTTGTTTTAGTTCAAAGTTCCCCATTATGGGATGGAAATGGACTGTTCGAAATCCACTTCCCATTCATGTGTACCACAAGGTCATGTGGGAATCCAATTTTCAACCACATTTTTTCAAGATTTGCCATGGAGTTATGCTCCCTATTTACAAGCGACTTTATAATCGAGATGCCCCCAGATTTTCCAAAGAAGATGAAGTTGAGATCCTCCCAGTGCCCAGATGGTTTGGGGAGGAAACATTTACATATATCATAGTTTTTGGTAGCATCACCTCCTCCCACATCCTCCCATACTATGTTCCAGATAAATTGATGGCTAGGGAGATAGCCTATCAGACAGCTAGTGAAGGAGGAATAAGATATACACTGAAAGAGTCAAATAAGGCCATTTGGTCTGCATTCTATGTACAGTGTGGAGAATTTGCACTACATGACCTAGGACACGTGTTCAAAGAAGCAGAGAACATGCTATCTCTGAAATTACCCAAATTCATTGGACGACAGTATGACCCGTTTGGCAGAGTCAAGAATTTCACCACTATGGTGAAAATAAAAGTATTGACTAATGAGGAGGATGCTTTTGATGATATATTTTTGCAAAAAAACACCTTTGCAGAGGTGAAGCATATGGCACTACTACTTTTTGACCAAGAAGATCTGGAAAAGTTTTACAGTTACAAAGAAAGAAGGTTGGCAATGGTCCCATTGGACCAATTGTTAATTGAACCAATAAGGGAGCCTACTCCTAGTGTGACTATAGAAGGTGACTCCAAAGAAAAATCCAAGTCCGATTTGGAGTAGAGTCTCAAGAAAAATCTATCGAGGAATCACAACATTCATCACAGAATGGAAAAAGCAGGAGCATCAAGGATACGACCCAATCTACACAAAAGATAGCTGAAGAAGATTCAACTAGCAAGCAGGTTGAAATCCTTACTACCTCTGCACAACCAATAAAACCCAAATTCAATCCTGATAATGGCTTATTAGCTGAGGAACATATAAATAATTTTATGTTGTCCATTAACTTGAATCAAGTGGAGGAGGAAGACACAGTTGTAAGACTATTCCCATATACTTTGTAAGGAGCAGCAAGATCATGGTACTTTTCATTACCATCAGGTTCTATTAACAGTTGGGATGATTTTCAAGCAAATCTTTTAACAAAGTTTGGAGATGATAGATCTACAGCTACCTTAATTAATGATCTCTCCAATTTGAAAGTTGAGCCAAGAGAACCTATCAAAGACTTCAACTCTCACTTCAATAAACTATTGAATAAAATACCAGCGGCATATAAGCCTAGTGATGAAGTCCAAAATGAGTGGTACATCTCTTCTCTGCTGTCAAACACAACTATCTTTGTTGATAGAGTTGCCAAACCAACCTTGGCAAAAAATATGAAAGATGCAATAGCTGTAGAAACGCATCCTAGCTGTCGAAAAAAGAAACGCATTAGAAGAAATGAAATCTAAGAAAGTAACCTTCAGAGATGAATTTAAGAGGAAACCACCAAAATATCCTTTTGATCTTGAAGGGTTACAAAAAGTCGTCAAAACCATTTCTAATGAAATGGTTGATATTAAGAAATAGGTAGCAAAGACTTCCTCTAAAAAAACTTTTATACCATTCAAAAGGAATTCTCCTTCTAATCCTAAGCCTCCAAATGCCATATAAAATGCAGATTTATATGAGGACGAAGTTTCACCTAGCGAAGAACAAACGAACGAGGAATAAGTAGCAAAGTTACAAGGGATGTGAGATTTTATACTCCCCGATGAAGAAACTCAAGAAGCCTTACTTGTCGCTACCTGAAGTAAAAGTCCTATTGAATTGTCGCAAATAAATCTGAAACAGAAGGCTTCAATGCCACCCCCCAAGGATAAATAAATAGGTAATAAATTTGTACCAAAATCCACTCATACAACACCTACTTAATTGGGTCCTTCTCCTTCATCTAAAACTTTGATAGTTTCTGATGAAATGGAATATAATATTATCGATGATGTGAAGAAAACTAGGGCAAAAATTACATTTCATGAGCTTAGAAAATTGAAACATCAGAAGAAGTTACTTCTTAAAGAACCTAAAGAAGTACCTACTGCACTAGTTCTTGCTGCCATAATCTCGCAAGCTGCCCAAGAAATGGGAAGACACCCTAGTGCTTCTTTGAATAAAATAGATCCAACTGATATAAATTTAATTGGAGGAAGATCAAAATCACACACTCCACCCTTTCTTCTTACTTTCGAAGTCTTTAAGAAAAACTTACACAATTGTCTGGTTGATTCCAGAGCTTCATCTAACATCTTGCCCAGAAAAATTTGTGAGAAGTTGAATGTTTAGCCTCAAAAATCTGTTGTACGAATAGTTCAGTTAGATCACTCTCAAGTCGAAGTCATCGGGGAACTTAATCAAGTAACCATTAGAATTTCATCAAACCCAAAAGTTTTCCAAGTCATCGACATACTTGTAGCTGACATTCCTGAGTTCTATGGTTTAATCCTTAGTAGAGACTGGTCAGAAAAACTTCATGGTTATTTTGCAACTGACTGGTCTCACTTGTGGCTTCCCTATAATGGTAAACCAAATCAAATAAGGGTTGATTGCGAGAAACATCAGAAGTTCATAGTGACAAAATTAGAAGGAGAAAATGAACCAGTTGCATATAGCAACAATATCATCGAAAATTATTCTGTAGAATCATTTCTAGGGAATTTCAATGCTCATACCTCACCTTTCTTAGAAAACTCTATTGTCTCTCAAACTGAAAAATTTTCCCAAACAAACACTTTTAAATATGTAAATTTTGTAGATAAACGTGTAGTTAAATATTTATTTTGAAAATTATTTTTTGATGGATCTAAATCCAATGATGGAGTAGGAGCAAGTTGCATATTAGTTAGCCTAGAGGGGGAGAAAACTATGCTAGCATGCAGACTTGAATTTGATTGCACCAACAATATTGTTGAATATGAGGCACTAGTTCAAGGTTTGTATAAGGCAATTGGCCTTAACGTAAAATACCTCCAAGTGTTCGGGGATTCAGAAATTGTCATAAAATAGGTAAGAAACACTATACATTGTTTATCAGGACACTTGAAACATTATCAGTCATTAGTTCAAGATCTGACTCTCCACTTTACTGCGTTTAATATTTCCCCTATCCCAAGACTCCAGAATGCTAGTGTTGATCTTCTAGCTAATGTCGCTTCCAAGCTTTTCCCTCTAGAAGATTATAGCCTACATTGATTCTCCATCGAATTAATTTTTAGGCCTCCCATCCCTGATAATATCACCAACTGGAGAGTCTTTAATAACTATCTAGATATCATAAGATTCCTAACCTCAGAAGGCTCATACAATGACCAGATAGTTGATGAAGACCAACATGATAACCAACTTAAACAAGAAACGGTCATTAATGCTATACCAAAGTCCTTAGTTAAGTTGGAAGATTTATATGACCTCAAAGAAAGATTTAAATGATATACTAATTCAAAACTTTAGAGTTCAACTCTGAGGTTTGAATTTATCAATCTTGGGACTGATTTAAAACCTCAAAATGTTAACATAGGTCTAGGTCTTACGTCAGACGAAAAAGCAACTTTTATAAGTTTGTTGAAAAGGTATAAGAGTATCTTTGCCTGGAACTATGAAGATCTGAAGACATATGACACCTCTATTATCCAACACACTATTCCTATGATATTTGACAAAATACGTATTTAGCGGAAATTGAGGAAAATCCATCCTAATTTAGAAAGTCAAATCAAATTTGAGTTGAATAAACTTTTGAAAGCTAAAATTATTTTTCCTGTCAGACACTCCCGATGGGTTTCTAATATTTTCCCAGTCAGGAAAAAGAACGACGATATTCGGGTATGTATAGATTTCTGCAACCTCAATAAAGCTTGCCAAAAGGACAATTTCCCATTACCTCATATGGAACAAATTTTGCAATCAGTAGTGGGCTCTAAACTAATGTCTTTCCTGGATGGATTCTCAGGTTATAACCAAATTTTAGTACATCCAGATGACCAATTGAAAACTACATTTAGGACAAAATGGGGCACTTATGCTTATCAGAAGATGCCATTTGGACTGATCAATGCTGGCAATACTTTCTAGAGAGAAATGGATATAGCCTTCAAAGGTTTGGTAAATAAATCAGTAGTAATCTACTTAGATGATATAACAACATACTCCAAAAAGTGCAGTAATCATCTAAGAGACTTGAAACAAATCTTCAAACGTTGCCAAAGGTATGGAATTTCTCTAAACCCAAAAAAGTCTTTTTTCATGTTAAGTGAAGGAAAGATCCTTGGATTCATTGTTTCCAAGGTAGGAATTCATATTGACCCTAACAAAATTAGAGAAATTTCTGAAATACCTTTAACACATAACAAGAAATCAATGCAATATTTCCTAGGTCAAATAAATTTTGTTAAAAGATTTGTCCCTGACTTCTTAAGAATTGTTTTACCTCTTCAATCCATGATAAAGAAAAATTCTTTGTTTAAATGGGGACATTCTGAACATGAAGCTTTTGACTTGATGAAACAATCAATTATTAGTGCCCCATCTCTAGCAACCCTGAAATTTTCCAATCATTTCATTTTATACACTTTCACTTCTGAGAAGTCAATTGCAGCCATATTGACACAAGAAAATCAAGATAAGGCTGAAGCTCTAGTCTCTTTCTTTAGCTCCAATTTGCAAGGAGCTGAATTAAATTACTAAGATGTTGAAAAATAGGCTTTTACTGTTTTCAAATATATAAAACACTTTAGACTTTTTCTCCTCAAGACCCACACTAAAGTCATAGTACCCTTCTCAGTAGTAAGAAATCTTTTAATACAAAGGGACGTAGGAGAAAAGGGAGAAAACTGGGTCACTACACTACAAGAATATGACATAGAAATTAAACCAACTAAAATTGTAAAAGGTCAAGGTTTTTGAAGGATGTTGGCGGGTGCTTCAAATCTATTAGAGTTACAACATTCAGGTGACGATGTACAAATCTATGAGGTAAGCCTCAACGACATAGAATCAAGGTATGTTGATATCATATTTTACTTGAAAAATGGATATGCACTAGCCCAATTGAATTACACAAAGAAAAGAGCCTTGAGATTAAAAGCAAGGCAATATCATATTGTGAATGATGTACTTTTTAGAATAAATTATGATTCTGTTTTACTTAAATGTCTTGAAAAACCTGAGGCAGAAAAGGTGTTGCACGAACTTCATGATGGACCAGCTAGTGGTCACTTTGGCAGTGACATTACGACACATAAAATCCTACATGCCAACTATTACTGGCCAACTCTATTTAAAGATGCACACAATTATGTAAGAAGATGTAAGGTTTGTCAAACAGCTACTGGAAGACAGAGATAACCTGCGCTACCATTACAACCCATCAACATTGACCAACCCTTTGAAAAATGGGGATTGGATGTAATAGGTGAGATCGTCCCTCATTCTTCTAAAAAACATAGATACATTCTTACAACCATTGATTATTTCACCAAATGGGTAGAGGCAATCCCACTAGAGGTAGCCAATTCAGAAACTATTATTGAATTTATAGATCAATTTATCATCACCAAATTTGGCTTACCATCTGCTTTAATGTTTGATAATGCATCTTATTTTTCAGGCAATGTTATGTCATAATTTTCTCTTAAAAGAGGCTTTAAGCTTAAGTATTCGGAAAATTATTATCCCCAAGGAAATGGAATAGCCGAATCCACAAACAAAAATCTCATTAGGATCATTAAACATACTATTGACCAAAGCCAAAAGAACTGGCATAAGTCTTTAGTGTTTTCTCTATGGGCGGATCGAATAACTCAGAAAGCCTCCATCAACACTTCTTTTAATTTGGTCTATGGGAAAGAAGAAGTCTTACCAACAAATGTAGCCATTACCTCCTTATCCTTAGTTCAATTCATTGGAGAAACCCCTTCCTCATCAATGCAAGTTAGACAATTACAAATTATTAAGCTTGAAGAGGAAGGGAAAAAGCCAGGAGCACGCATGCACATCATCAACAATTAGTCAAAGCCTCCTTTGATTCAAATTTTGTAGCTTCAAAATATTTCCAACTCGGAGACCTAGTATTAAAATGGGATAAAGCCCATGAAGAGAAAGGTATGCATACCAAGTTCCAACAAATGTGGCTAGGCCCATTTCAGATTGTCAAACAGTTAGGCCCATCAACTTTTCTGCTACGAGATTTATTAGGTAAGAGAGAATCTATACTTGTTAATGGATAGGTCCTAAAGAAACACTTTCCATAGAAGATGATATCTTTTGTTCACTGCATATTATTTCCCATAATTTTTTTTTTTTTTTTTTTTTTTTATAAATAATAATACCAATTCAAAAGCATTCACTTTTGGTTTTACAAAGGCTAGTCTCTTTTCAATTTTGACTTTTCGCTTGTACAAGTAAAGGTTTTTATGAAAGTAATATTCACATATGAAATGTATAGTTAAGTTTGATTGCTTTTAAATTGACTGTCTTCCTCCTTAATTATTTGATTTTGATGAAGCTTAACTTTAAAAGAGAAACTACTCCTTTATATCAGTCTAGAAAAGTATCTATACAAAGAAAAATCGCTCTCCAGAAAGGCATCTCTAAAACCTCTACAACTGTCGTCCATAAAATCTTAAGGGGCTAATGATCCTCCCCACTTAGTCAGTTTTCATTTTTAGAGTGTAATTCTAAAATATACCTAAACTTAAAGGATAAGAGGTCTCATCAAGAGCTGGCTTACCATGATCATAAGATTATAACTGAACTGACATTACCAAAACTGCATATCAAAACAGGGTAATGGCTTATGATTATAATAATCAAAAGACAAGGGGTCTCATCACGAGCCAACTTGTTCAGTTAAGTTACGAATCAAGTGAATGGAATTGTCAATGTTTGTCACCAAACCAAGACATTGTCCTTTAGGAAATATAGATGAAAAGCTGAAGCCACAAATGAATTACTTCAAAAAATAAAGAAAGCAATAAGTATACTTACGAGCTTATCTTTAAAATTGCATTTTAATTTAAGTGGAATATGGGTTCATCGCTGGTTAAAAGGTAGCCATGTCAAGGCTATGAATGCCTACTGGCAGTAGAGGCTCTACCTACGACAACGAAGTAAACCAAAAACCGATTTGGGGCGAGACTCACAACTTTATCTTTAAACAACCAAGTAAAGACTAATGTACACAATGTTACTTTTTATAAGAAAAGAATAGTCAAAAGAATGGTAGTTTGGTAGATGATTTTTTTAGCAATAATTCTTACCTTATATTCCATAGAATTTGTTTTATTTTCAAAACTATCTTTATTTTGGAAGTTTTAGAACAAAAAACTCTCAGAGATAACTGGTTCTTCCAAGTGAATCGCCAATTGTTGTGGTATTCAACAACCTCCCATTTGTTAATAATAGTAGTTAACGTTACATTAACTAAATGGGCACCCTTTAAAATTTTTCATTCAAAAAACAAAACTTAGCGTTTAGTCATTTCTTTTATTTTCCGAATAAAGCAAAGATAACAATCAAAAACCTTTTTGGGAACTACTAAAGACTTACCTTTTTATATATAGCATGTCTAAAACCCACTAAAGAACCTTTCTGAAAAACCTCCAAAATCAATCAAAGTGTTTAAAACAAGGGTTCCATGGTCTAAATTATCATAAAATCTGACGAAAGTAGAAGTCCTTAAGCTTTTTAGGCTTAAGTCTCGCATCGCATAACACGACTCATAAAGAGCTCTCTCTTAAATACGATATAGAAAGATTTGGGAGTTGCGAAACCATGATGGAGCTTTGACTTTTATTACATCGCATTTAAGGTATTCAAGTAAACACTTTGCACTTACAATAAGTTGATATCGCGAAATTCGATTCGTGCCCGGACCCACACCGTAGAATATTAAAAGCAAATATTTCAAGTCCGTCAAGTTTATTGCGTAGGATGAACCTAGCGATTAACCATACATGAAACAGCTAATAGATGGCTCACATCTCGCATCTCGCAGACACACAACAGGAGGTAAGAATGCCAAAAGGCACATCTTGTGATATTGCGATCTACGATATTGCTTCGCAAATCGCACAATCACTATCATCGCATTATAATGGCTCACCACCATAGAAGCTTTCACCCCGTTTTTCGATGCAAACATTATGAGCAATAAAGCTAAGGGATAATGAATCAATAGTGGGCATTAGTGGGAAATAACTACATTTATGTGTGAAAAGCCATTTAGCTTGATACGATATCTTGTTACATGCATTCAAATAATGCTTCTTTTACCACCTTTACAAGCTATCTGCATTATTTCATTTTTACGTTCATCTTTGAGTGTTCAATATATGTTGTTCTTCATTTAAGGAAAAACTCGCAAAACAGAACGTTGAGAACAATGGTGAAGAAAGGAAAGTATGTAGCCTTTGAGAAGACAGAGATGACTCCCCTGTTCATAGACACCACATGTAGTAGAGAGGGAGGAACCTCTACATGGGAGACTATGTACAACATACTGGAGGGGGAACAACCAAGGATTATGGAAACAAATGTTACAGTTGATGGATGAGATTCCTGAGACGCTTCCATGTTAGAGACGGCTTGCTCATTTTTGCACCGCATAGCTGCCTAGCCGAAGACAATCCCTTATACCGACATGGTAAAATGGGTTATCGATGAAGCAGATATTTCAGACTGAAAATTTAGGATGAGAAGCCAAGGGGTCATCGGATCTTTTACCTTGGATAATTTACGACTTACATACCACTTACAAGAGCCACAGGTCATCTACAATAGGCAATTCGTAGAAACGTTTGCTAAAGAGAACAATGACCCAATGGATTTCACCTGCACCTGGTCGAATAATGAAGAGAAAATCATGCAAGACAAAAATGGTATGTACACTACTGCATCTATTTGTCCCCGTTATAGTTTTGTTGCAGCTATGTTATGTCGACTGTTTGGCAGACTTGATAGCACCAAGTTCTCCCCGGAGTGGTTGCTGTTAATAGAAGTAGTCGTTAACCCAACTATCATGAATTAGGCCCAAATATTGTTAGATAATTTAGCAAAAACAATTATCTAGTATAGAAGGAGAAGAAGTATTGCTTCGAGGGTTTACCCTACATTTTTTATGAGCACCTATGTTATGAATGCTTTTTTTTTTAGTTCAAAGTTCCCCATTATGGGATGGAAATGGACTATTCAAAATCCACTTCCCATTCACGTGTACCACAAGGTCATGTGTGAATCCAATTTTCAACCACATTTTTCAATATTTGCCATGGATTTATGCTTCCTATTTACAAGCGGCTTTATAATGGAGATGCCCAAAGATTTTCCCAAGAGGCTAAAGTTGACATCCTCCTAGTGGCTAGATGGTTTGGGGAGGAAACATTTACATATATCATAGTTTTTGGCAGCATCACCTCCCCCCACATCCTCCCATACTATGTTCCAGATAAATTGATGGCTAGCCTATTAGATAGCTAGTGAAGGAGGAATGAGCCATACACTAAAAGAGTCAAAGAAGTCCATTTGGCCTGCATTCCTTGTACAGTATGGAGCATTTGCACTACAAGACCTGGGACACATGTTCAAAGAAGCAAAGAACATGCTATCTTTGCAATTACCCAAATTCCCTGGACGACAATATGACCCGTTTGGCAGAGTCAAGAATTTCACCACTATGGTGAAAATAAAAGTATTCAATAATGAGGAGGATGCTTTTGATGATATATTTTTGCAAAAAAACACCTTTGTAGAGGTGAAGAATATCGCACAACTACTTTTTGATCAAGAAGATCTAGAAAAGTTTTACAGTTACAGAGAAATAAGGTTGGCAATGGTCCCATTGGACCAATTGTTAATTGAACCAATAAGGGAGCCTACTCCCAGTGTGACTATAGAAGGTGACTCCAAAGAAAACTCCAAATCTTATTTTGGAGCAGATTCTCAAGAAAAATCTATCGAGGAATCATGACATTCATCACAGAATGGCAAAATCAGGAGCATCGAGGATATGGCCCAATCTACACAAAAGATAGTTGAAGAAGCTTTAGCTAGCAAGAAGTTTGAAATTCCTACTACCTCTGCATGACCAATAAAACCCACGGTAATTGACATAGAGGAAGAGTGGGATAATTTTAATAAAAGTTTGAATATAGAGGAACAAGTGCCAGAGTTACAAACGCTACAATAGAAGACAGCTCTGGAAATTACAGTGGAACAAACTGCAAATGAACCAAAAGTAGAGCATATCCTTGTTACCCCCACCTCCAAAATAATTTTGAAGATTGAAGAAATACCCCCTTTGGATGTATTCTATAGCCCACAGCATAAGGATGTGGTGAAAAGGCAAAGAAAGAAAAGAAATTTTGACTCTATAGTTGTTATTCCCCCCGAAAATGAACTAATGGATGTTCTGTGGAAGGACTCGCCTATTGATCCATCCGACAACTTAACTAGACTCTCACAATTTGCAGGCGCCTATGCTACAACGACCATAGACAAAGCATCATAAGTCCAAGTGTTGCTTAGAGAAAATGAAAATAAAATAACGTCGCTTGAGCAACAATTATAGCAAGTCAAATCTGACCAACAGGTAGAGATACAATTGGCCAAGAATCAACAACAATTTGAACAAATGCAAATAGAACATTGAATCGGCTTAGTCAAGAAGGAAGCACAATGTAGGCAATAATTGATATTCATAAAGACGATCCAAAAATTGATCAGTTTGTTACTGAAGCACTCAGACTTAATTCCCAGTTGACACATCGGAAAGAATTACTGTGCTAGAAGATTTCACACTGGAAATATTATTGTGAAACAAGTTATAAACTGATAAGTCAAGTCGTAGAAATGTGACTTGAATATGATGAGTTCTTTAAAAATGTCTTTGATCACATCTCTTGGAAAAATACAGAGGAGGTGAGAAAAGCCAACCTGCCCAAGCTAGAAGAATCACATAAGTAAATTCTATTTGCAAGCTGGGATTATCGGCTTAAAGAAGCAGAAAAGGCAATAGTGGATGCAGCGGAAACAACAAAAATTATCATAGAAAATATCAATGAGAATTTGCATGGTGCCAATCTAGTTGCAGAGTCCATTCCAGGGTTCCTTCCAAATGTGAAACAACTCGAACAACAATGGAAACAGGTAGTGGTGGAAAAATCAGAAGTGATAAGGCAAACAACTAAGCTAGAATAGGAGGCATATTGGCAACATTTGGCCCTACGATGCCTAACCACTTCTGCCAAGAAAATGGCGCCAGCACTGACCAATGTCGTATTCGATGGACAGTTAAAAGCTGAAGTCGGCCAACCTACACAACTGAAGCCTATTGTGGATATTTTCAATCTAAAGGATCGAATGCAACATAGTTAGTCACCCTGTTTACTTTAATTTTGATTTTATTTTTGCATAAATTGAGGCAGGTCATTTAAACCTCCTCAACTATTTTTGTAATAATCTATTTTTAGTTTTATAGTTTTAGTATTTAAACCCCTCTCACACATTTAGAGAGGGGTCCAAAATTTTCTCAGAAACTCTCTTCAAAACATGCACTTCTGTCCCTTTGAGGAAGTTCTGGTGAAATATATGGAACAAGATTTATTTTTATTTGACTTAGCATATTTTTCACTTTTGTACTCTTAGATGATGTTGAATGGATTGAAGATAGATCAATATTTCTGAAACACATGAGTAGGACGTATTATAAGTGGTACTTTTATCTTGTAATCCTTTTTACTTGTGTATTAAGAAATCATTTCTTTTCGAATTATTTATGTATGAAATTTTGAATTTCGATTATCATTACTGCACTTTTGTATGATGATGATCTTTATTTTATTATCAATATATGAATAATTCTTTATGCGATATATTTCTCACAATTTTTTCAGCTAACTTTTTATACGAAATTATTATTGTTAAAACAGATTCACTTCTAATCGTAATTGAAACATCTTTATTACCAATTGGTTTTAGAAATTATTGTAGATCACATACATCAAGTTTATCCTGGGTATATTATGATTAGATAGCTTTTAGAAATTAGAATTTAAATTCATTTGTGATTGATTAGTTTAGACTAGATTACCGTTAGATTAAACATTACTCTAAAACATCACACATCACCCCATTTAGACAAGTATTAAATACATTGGGAAATTGGTCCCATTATCCCCAGTCGGAGCCATTACTCCAAACGAAAAAGAGCTTCCAATCAAGGTCCGGACTGGGTGGTTTTCCCCATGTTGAGGCAACGATTTTCGAGGCTTCAACAAGAGGTAGGAAAGGTAGAATGAAGTGTGGAAAAGGTATCTGATGGGGGAATAAGGCAGAGAGGAGGTACACACTACCGAAGGCTTAGCCCAAGTCTTCAGGATGGTTGGACTTGCTCAAGGAAAATGTCCACCTTGCTACAAAACATAAATTCTGATTAGGGTTTAGTGGACTTTGGCAGCGTAGGTGGAGAAAACTTGGATGAGGCTGGTGAGATGAGGTCCCCCTACAGATTAGAAACTCCTGCAACAACATACATTCTTTTCTTCATTTATGCACAACTTCATTTATATATGGACAAGATGAGTTGAATTTAGGAAAAACATAGTGATTAATAGCTAATGGCTAATTATATGAATGTAAGTGTTTCTAAACCATAACAAACTCAAGAAACCAAAATCAAAATTGCAGGTAGTTCTAAGGAATTGAGAAACGATGATCTATGCAACAGGAAATCCTAAGTTATGTTGTGATCAAACAATAAATATTTTTTTCGGTGGTGAGAATGGAACCCTAAACCATGATCCCATAAGGGAGATGAGGAAGATGCCACTACCACAATATTTTCTAAAGTATTTTGTCTCACTATTGTACCACTGATCTATCTGTCCACAAATGGAAGCAAACTAAGTAATCATCCAAATACTTGCAGATTAAACAAAACAAAAGTCACTTGAACAACTAATTATGAATGTAATATAAGCATACATATAAAAAAAGAGGAACCTCTATTGCTAGGGTTGGGCCCTAACCCAAGAGCTTCAACCATCTGAGTCAACTCAATGATGGATCAAGGGAATGCTTCTCATTCTCATCAAAATGTCAAAGATACATAAGAGTAATAAGTCACAATGTCTTAGCTCAAAAATGCCTCATGGATACAAAAGAAAGTCAAATATAATGAGGCCCTAGGCCTTCTTATTTATAAAACTAAAGCTGCCAACAAGTTCCTTAAAATTAGGGAGGCTTGGCTCCCAAACTCGAGATTAACGTTTTTCAACTATCACTGGCTTGGATGACAATGACCTCGATGGGCTTGGCTAGTTGTAACTACGAGATGATGAGACCTGGTGGAGGGATCTTTGAGTGATTAAGGGGTTAAGGAGGGATATCCAATCTCATAAAATCCCCCTTTCTTATCTACTTTGAGTTACTACACTTATATTAGCCAAAATTGCTCAAAATCCTGCAATTAATGCACATTAGGCCACATGAGATAACATCTCATCTTTACCCTTCTCACTAAGAAAAATATAATAAAATTTGTAAAGAAATGTGAGAAAAGTTGATTTTAATAAGTTGGAGAGTGGAATTAAGGTCCATAAAATTTACCTATTGATGAGCCTCATCAATGCTTACACTCTGCTTTCACTTGTTGACAGTCTAATAATCTAGCCACAAACTCTACAACTTCCTTCTTCCTATTCAACCAATGATAAAAATTCTTCACCATTGTCATTATCTTCTAGTATCCTGGGTGACCTGAATATGGTTTTTCATGATATTCTTTCAAGATAGTCTTCTTGAGCCCACTGTCATTGGACACATATATCCTGTCCCTAAATTTGACCAAACCATCCGCTATAAGATGATAATCCATATCTTGACCACCTGTACCCTTCTGTAACCCATGCATAAGCTCCATTTGCCTATAATCCTGCTGTCTTTCCTGTAAAATCCAATCCTGTAAGTCTATCCCATTAGAACTTATAATTTCTATATGATTTAGATGTATCCTCCTGCTCAAAGCATCTACAACCTTGTTCTCTTTACCCTTGATGTACCTGATCTGAAATTCAAACTCATTGATCGTGGCCAACCATCGAGCTTGTTTGGAATTTAGATTTAGTTAGTCAAATAGATACCTCAATCCAATTTAT
Organism: Pinus tabuliformis; assembly: GCA_031772625.1. Lineage (NCBI taxonomy): Eukaryota > Viridiplantae > Streptophyta > Pinopsida > Pinales > Pinaceae > Pinus > Pinus tabuliformis. Next base: position 604,204,237 of record CM062816.1, read on the forward strand.
CACTCATCAGTAGAAACCTCCTAACAAGAAGATAGCATCTCAACATATTGAATGCATGGATGATCGCTGCCTACTCAAGATCATGTATAAATTCTACTCATGCTCATTCAGTTTTCATGATTCATAACATACTACCCATCCTTCCTGCATGAGGAGTCCACCAAGTCCTATCTTATAGGCATTTGTACACACCAAAAACTCTTTATCTGGATCTGCAATATTTAGCACTATAGAATTTTTCAACTGTTGCTTCAACTGTTCAAAAATTGTTGCACAATCCTTTGTCCATTCAAACTTGTTACCTTTTCTCTGTAGTGATGTAATAGGATATGAAATTTGAGAGAAATTCTTGATTAGCCTCCTATAGTAACTTGCTAACCCCATGAACAACCTTACCACATCCACATTCTTAAGAGCTTCCCATTCCATGATAGCTATTATCTTTTCTGGATCCACTGCTATGCCTTCCTTGGAAACAACATGTCCCAAGTAATGTACCTTTTTTTGAAAGAAAATGCATTTGCTAAGCTTAGCATACAACTGATGCTACCTTAGCAATATCAACACTGCTACTAAGTGCTCGACATGCTCTTACCCATTTTTAGAATAAATCAAGATGTCATGAATGAACATAATAAAAAAATTGTCCAGATAAGGATGTAATACACTATTCATCAAGCACATAAAGGTAGCTAGAGCATTGGTCAAACCAAATGGAACTACAAAAAAATCATAATTCCCATACCTAGTTTGGAAAGAAGTCTTGTAGATGTCATATTATTTAATGCATACCTGATGGCATTCAAATCTCAAGTCAATCTTCGACAACACTACTACTCCCTTCAACTAGTCAAACAAGTCATCAATCCTCGACAAAAGATACCTATTATGGATAGTAACCTTCAACTTCCTGTAATCAATGCATAACCTGAGAGTTCAATCCTTCTTCTTCACAAACAACACTGGTTCACCCCAAGGTGATACCCTTGGCCTAATGTATCCCTTGTCAAGCATTTCCTTTAACTTCAACTTCAACTCTACCAACTCTGGTGTGCTCATCTTGTATGGTTCCTTAAATGTTGGTGTTGCCCTTGGTACCACCTCAATGGAGAAGTCCACTTCCCTGTGAGGCAGAAACTCTAAATTTTTTGTAGGAAATACATCCTAAAACTACTGCAAGATTAGGTACTTCTTCATAATTTATGCATCCTCAACATCCTTGCCTTTATCAGTAGAAATATGCACTACAAATAAGACACTCCCTTTTCTGCGACTATGGTTTGGCTACATAGTTGTCCTCATTCTAGATAATGTAGCTTTCTTCTTACCCTGCACGATTCTCTGTTCCCCATTTCCATCCAAGAATTCAATATCATTGTCATAAAAATCCATGTCGGTCCTATGAAGATACAACCAATCCATACCCAACAACACATTGTATGATCCCAATGGAAGTACATTCAAATGTGCTGAGGTAGGCATACTGGTGGGCTCCAGTATTGTAGCAATAATGCTACAACTCCTGGGACTCCCTTCTTTAATTTTATCAACCTGGTAGTTCGTAACAAACTTGGAAGCGACGGTGCTATATGCACAAGTACCAGCTCTTGCCGCAGCTGTCACTTGGTCAGCTGGCACAAGTCCGCTAGGGGCTTAAGCCAACTTCTATGAGCTCTTAGAAGAAGCTTTTTAACTGATGGATGAAAGCTAACTCAAAGGAAGCTAATCTACTTGCGGAAAGAAACTGAAAGCCAAAAAGAACCACAAACCCTAGCAAACCCTAATTCTACCAGCTAGTCCTACTGATGCAAAGAGGAGAATGAAAACTACAGAGAGAGATGCCATTACTTTCTATGAAGGTAAGATACATGTGTCTAGACTACCTCTACCTGAAGAAAACATCTTTTTGTATTTTTGAATAAGTTATTAGAATTATCATGCATGTGCTTTTAACTGGCTTTTTACTGTGCAGAGGTGGATCAAGGAGGAGAAATGCTTGGAAGAGGTCGGGAAGGTTCAGAGAGGGTCTAAGGAGTCCCTAACACCCTTCCAAAGAGTTTCACAAAGTTTGGCTACCAAGAAACCTCATTTGTGAGCTTCTACAGGAAGTTTGCAGGGGTTCTACAGGATGTTTCAGAATTTCTACAGGATGTTCAGAAATTTCTACAGGATGTTCTACGATTGGATTTTGGATGATGGGTGCATGAAAGAGGATGCATGAATGGATAGGGAGGTAGGATAGGGGTCTGCAATGACTTAGTGACAGAGGGATGAAGTGATGAGAGGGTGTGGAAAGCTAGCTTGTCTTAAAGAGGGCGGAGGCAATGGAAGGGCAAGAAGGTAGGGTGACGTGGGCAAAAGAGTAGTTGTGAGACGAGGGATCTAACTTGGAGATGGAGCAGATGGCTTGGACGAAGCTTAGATGGACGAGAGAGTGATGGAGATGCACCGCACAGTGTATACTTAACCAAATCAACCACATCCTGGACACAATCAAAATATTAACTAATCTATCCTAACTGTTAATGGAACCAATGAACATCAACGTTATTTCTAAAGAGAACCATGTACAGCACTGAAGCAAAGAAACATTCCAAGAGGTCTGAATGCATGAATAACTCCTACAAATGAAAACATTGTACCAAAGATTGCATGGGTAAGCAAACTAGTGTTTTTGTTTGGCAGCACTGTCTGCAATTCCAGCCCCCAGGAAGAGGTGAAAATGAGAGTGCAGGCAACCCTTTTCTGGAGCTCCTATCAATTCTTATCTCATTACTTTATTCTAGATATCTAAAGCAACTCTACTTTTCAACAATGACCTACTTAACCACACAATGAAATCAAACTCAACAAACTGCGTTTCAAATGCATACAAGGAAAATCATAATGCTGAAAGGAAATATATCAGTACAAAGAAGGAGGCCCTAGGCTCTCAGGTTGGGCCCAACCCCGAGAGCTATGGCTCCTCTAGAAACTCAGAGCTGAGATTAAATCTGACTGCTTCCCATTAAAAAATAATAATCATAAGTCAAGAGTTATGCCAATAATGGCTACAAAAGAACAAAACAGAGCTGGCAGCTCGTAGTGCAGAATGTGAAAACGTTTTTCCCAAAAGTCCCCCTCGAAGGCTGAAGCCTTATCATTTATACATCACGAGGCCCAAGCTGGCCTCCTAAATCTAAGGGACTTGGCTGACCAAACTGGGAGTGAACAACTGCTTCCACAAAATCTGTTTGGTTGCCTTCTAGATCTGGTTTTGGTGGCTTTTGGAGCTCGGAGTTGGGGGTGAAGATCCCGAGGAAGGCTATTTAATGCCGTAGACAACCCCCCTACGAATCCTCAACCCCAGCTTGGCTGTCTCCTAGTCCTTGTCTGCTCGGTTTTGCTCCAACATGTGTAAAAAAATCCTGAAATGAGCACGTGTTAGCCACCTAGGAATAGTGACTACCCTTATTCGTACAAATGACATAAACATACTAAAAAATGATGCATAAGTTATGAGAAATGAAGGATTGAGCAAGGGTAGTTAGGCCAAATGAGCCCAAAATGTTACCAAATTTGGGACTCATCAGCACCCCCCAGCTAAAATGATTGCTCATCCCTGAGCAACTAATCCAGCTCCTCGTCCTTCATTGCTTTCACCGCAACTCTCACATCCCAGGCTTCTGAAGTAGTATCCTCCTCACTCACATGGAACCCAACCTTCCTTTCCACCTCTTCCCACTGCTTATGCTCTTCTTTCTCTGTGCTGCCTTCCATCAATCCTAAAAGCAAAGGTGGGCTTAGCTTGAGGCCAATCCAGCTGGCTTGGAGGTTCTGTATGGACTTCTTGTAGAGGGGCACCCGTACTAGAGCTTCCCTCATTCGAGTTGGAGTGTGATATTCCTTGATTTTGAGGCTGTGGGACAATGTGTTCCACCGGCGGGTGCAAGCATGAACACAATTGTCCCCTAATAGTCGCTCCATATCCTCGAAATGTGCTATAGCCTGAGCCTGCTGATCCATGTATTTCAATAAAGCTTGAGAGTCGGTTGCTAAGTGTTGGTGGGCTGATATCAATGCAGTGGGGTCCCCTGGCTCTACTCTAATCAGCAGTGGCTCATGTAACTCTCGGTTCATGACCTCTTTGACCTCTGCTGCTCTCTTTTCTTCATGGTTCAACCATGAGGCAAATTCCATCAACTGCATATCTCCCACGACTGTGTTGGGATCCCATGAAGTCACATTAGGAAGGGCCAAATTATGGAGATAGAACTCCGATAGCTTGGCCTTGTCCTCTGATGAACTGCTATTGCATAACTCTGTGAACTGCTAGGGGTCTTGGATTTGGGAGATACCCCTCTATGCTAATGCATTAATTTGGAATTGCAGCCACTGGTCCCGTAGGTATAGGCCATAAGATTTGGCCGGTTGTCTACATTGTAGAGCATCCATGGCCCAACTGGCCAGTTGTGCCTCTTTTTGTTGCAACTGCTGTTTGAGAGCTTGTATCTTGATTTGTTCTTGCAATTCCCTTTCCTGTAGATGCTGGTTTAGCTCCCCAAGACCAACTTGCAGTCCTTCTTTGCCTTGAGGTTCTGCTGTAGTGTCCTTTGATGCTGTGCCCCTTTCTTTCCTCTGTTCCTATAGCTACAGTTTGAGTTTCTCATTCTCTTCCTGTAGGAATACCCGCTGGTAGTTTCCCACGTGTTTGGCCATAGCTAATTCTCTTCGTGCCTCCTTGAGTTGTTCCTCCAAGGGGCCTATATCTGCCACTCCTTTAGATTTATCTATCCTCATCCACGTGTGGGTTCTCACTCTTTCTTCCTCCAATGCAAAGAAAAGCGGCACTGTGAATTTCTGTGGAATAATTTTTCCTGCCTCCAAAAAGTTATAATACGGGCTCAAGCTTGGCTGGGGACTAGGTTCCGGAATATGCTCTACCTCTTCTTCCCTCCGTGGCTCTATTCCGTCTTCCCTAGGTGGTGATGTGGCTGCCTCTCCCTACATTCTTTCGGTCTCCTTGAGCCTGGCCAATGTTTCCAGTAGAACGGCCTCAGCATCCTGTAGAGGGGTTTTTGAAGCCAACCTTTCCATCCTCTCCTTCCAGGCAGTTGTCTTCGAGCTCCCCCGCTCATAAGTGACTGATATTTTTGAGGGGGACTTCTCCCTTGGTGAGGTAGGGGTGTCTTCTATGGTAATTGGGTCACTGGATGGAGGTTGGGGCCTGCTTGTTTTGATTCTTACACTTCTCCTTGCTTTGAAATATAGAGGGGTCTCCCTCTTTCATTTTTCCTTTGGCTTGGGAGGGGTACTTAGGGTGGCCAGCACAGCTGTTGCCTCCCTAGCAAGGATTTCGGCCATCTTCCCCTTCTGTGTTCCTTTCTCAGGACTTCCTGTAGAAAGCCTTGTAGCGGCTGATTTCTGGCTTCCTGTAGAAGCCGTTTTTGATTTTCCTGTAGAAACAGGTGGCACCGTTTTAGCCTGCTTGGTTGAGGGTGCTTTGTCTTTTGACTTTTCTGAGGCTGCCTTAGAGGTGCCTTCACTGACGTGGACTTGTTCCATCCTTCCCACCCTGCTCTGTAACCTTTTCTCCCAGGGTGTTAATGTGGGTTTTTCATCCTCTGTTTTGGCAGCCTGGTGTTTCTCTTGTTTCCCCTTGTGTTCTTTCTTTGGTGCTTTGGCCATGGTTTCTTGGCCTTTTCCTTTCTTCTCTGCTTGAATTGGTTCCTTCTCCTCGCTGCTGGAGGAGGTGAGCTCCTCAGCCAAAATTTTGATGTCATCATCCTTAGTCAAGTTTTGAAAGGCTTCCCACGAGAGAGGGACGGTGTATGTGTGGAGTGCATCCTCCACGAGGAGATTAATGAGCCCATGATGGGCTACCTGGTCTGGCGTTCCCTCTCGTAACTTGCTTGCACATTCAGTCATGGACTACAGGAGGAAGTAAGGAATACTCAACTTGTTTTCTGAGGGTAGGTCCATTTGGTGCCTAAGTTCTGTGAGCAGCTAGAAATGGTATCCATACACAATGCTAAATCGCCCCTCGCACGTGATATACTTCATAATTTGGAGGCTGACCTCACTCCAGAGCGGCTGTAGGCTGGCTCTTCGAACTCCATTCTTGTCCTCTGAGAATTGCTCCTCCGGCAAAAAGAACTCCTTCTTAGCCTTCTGGCCCAGTTTTCTCTCCTCCTTATCCCACGATACCCCCATCGGGATATCAGTGACTCTGCTGATGAACTATGGGGTGAGTCTGAGGTTCAAACCTCTGAAATTGACAACGGCTAGCGTTTTTTATTTTGGCTTCAAAGCTCGCAGGAATTCCTCTTCCACCTCGTCATCGTAACCTTGAAGCTTGTCGCAGAACGACATCCACCGTGCACGAGAAAATAGGTCTACCACCTCAGGGTTTTCCCGTAGCTTCTTTGAGTCTGTCGGCTCTTTCCTAATGAACCCACCCAGCATGGTGAAAGCTTGCTGTGTTAGCCGGAGCTAGCTGGCGCGTATAAAAAGATGGAACTTTGGGATTTCCTTAGACAAAGCGCAGAATTACGCCTCTGTCATGCACACAGTTTGTGAATTCACGACCGTCTACAGGTGAGCCTTGACAGTGGCTTAATTATGAATCAAACCCTGTAGAAAACCCCGCATATACACTACGACGACAATTCCCATGCAGAAGTAAGACGACGCTTGCAAATTCATGCGCAGACTGTAATTCTACTGTTTTAGGACGTCGACTTCGCCACCCTTTGAACCAATTGCATGGGAGGACTAGGTTCAGGCTTACCTCATTCCAACTTGCCACCTTTGACGTGAATAGATTAATTTCCTCCGTAGCGGTGAGCTTCCTGTAGTGCAGCTTCCTGTAGAAGTCGTGCACGGGTTCTGGAGAGCGCGTCAGTGGTTCTGGGCCTTCTGTGCAACCACCGGATGTTTGAACAGGCCGAGGACTCGGAGTAACAGTCTTCAGGAAATTTCGGATGCTTACTCGACTGCAAAGCGGTTGAGGATAAATGAGTGGAGTGCCATATGCGATCTAGTTGGTGGATTTGAATCCCTGCGGAACTCGTGGCGCGGGGGTGAGCTATCCCTGCCGGACCGTTGGACGACGTCACCTGTTATCATTCCACTGTAAGTCTGCCTGACCGCCGAATCATTCCCTGCATATCTACTGCCGCCATTTCTGTTAGATCGCCGCTTCTCCCCGACTGGACGCTTCCCACGTGTCCATTTCCTGTCTTGTTTGACACAACCAATGCTTTCCAAATCGGACGAGACCATCGGACTGGTCGTGGTGGCCAGTTGAATGGCTACCCGACTGGCTCAACCCATTCATTTCCATACTCGCACACATTTTAGAGCATTGTTCATGTAATTTGACGAAAAAGGGTGAGGCACTTACCTGTGCGGCTGCGACGTTATTTTCATGCTTCAGGACGAGGGTGATGGATCCGCTTGCTGCTGCTTCATGCACAGGCACGGGAGTTCCTTCTTGCCGACTGCTGCTGGTTACGAGACCGGTTGCCTGGCTGCAGATGGTGCATGCGCCAGCTTTATGAGTTGCAGGTGCCTTCATGGTGTATGCTCTAGCCGGATCAACTGCTACAGGATTCCTGTAGGATATCCTGTAGCTGTTTCTCCTCCTAGGGTGCATGCCGAAATGGTGGAATCACGGTCACAGTTGCAGGGTCCTCAGATTGCTTTGATAAGTAGCGCATTGGGCCTCTGCATATTTTATTCCATTTGAGAATTGTTTCTGCTGAGAATCCAATGTTCTGATTTGACTGTGCAGGTATTTCCATTGTATGGCAGCAGGGGTGGTAGAAGGAGGCGACAGCAGTGGGTGATGGAGAAAAACATTGGTTGCATGCCTCCTTATTGGACTTCGGGCTTCAAATTCTTCCACACAGTCGGTCTTGGGCCGTCCAAAGATTCTACAGGAAGTTTCCTATAGAAATACAGAACTTCCTGTAGAAAGTCTTGTAGCTTCCTGTAGAAGGCTAAACTGTGATCAAATCGTGCCCAGACCCTGGAAGAGATGAGTGTTTCTGGAGGGAGTGCTGGTGAGGTCACCTGGTAGCATAGTAGGGACCCTTGTCCTTGAGTTGAGAGACCTCCTTTTCTGCATGGAATACCTGCGACCTGCATGAATTGTCAAATCTTGAGCCTGTTTTCCTGTTTCTGCTTCCTTCTTTTCTGTTTTATTTTTCTTTGTTTGTTTTTTTCTTTCTTCTTTTTTTTTTTTTGAAAGACAACAGGGGTGCCTCAGTGAGGTTTTCACCCCTACCATCTGCCTTGAGCGCTTCAGAGAAGTTTTCACCCAAGGGTTTTTTTTTTTTTTTAATTCAAAAATTTTCAGAAAGACAGCAGGGGTACCTCAATGAGGTTTTCACCCCTACCATCTGCCTTGGGAGCCTCAGAAAGGTTTTCACCCAAGGATCTTTATTTTTTTCTTCTTTCTTCCTCCTTTTTTTTTTTTTTATGTTCAGGGTATGCCCAAAATAGAGGCAGAACCCTTCTCTATGACCAGCACTGATTTTTCCACAATTTTGATGAATTCTTGCCTCGAAAGAGGTTTCCTGTAGATCTTTAGTCGATGCCCATTGACGAGCATGGGGATGGCTTCCCCATCAATGGTTCGAACAAGAACAGACCCATTGTCATTACACTCCTCCACTGCATATGGTCCCAGCCATCTTGTTCTCAGCTTCCCCTTAAAATCCTTATGTCTGGAATCGTACAACAGTGCCCAATCTCCCGGCTGGAATTGCTTGTCATTAAGGTGCCGTTCATGCCATACCTTCCTCTGAAGTTGAACCACCTCTGAGTGGAGAAGGGCCTGCATTCGGTGTTCATCCATCCCATTTAGCTGTAATAACCTTTCTTGTTGGCCATGGATGAGATCTAGGTCCAGCTGAGCTGCCATCCTCAAGGTGTTGTATTCGAACTCAATTGACAACAAAGCTCTCTTCCCATAGACCAGCTCATAAGGTGTGAAGCCAGTTGTGGTCTTCCAAGTGGTGTTGTAAGACCAAGCAGCCTCAACCAGGCGATCTGCCCAATCTTTTCTACTGCTGCTCACCACCTTAGTCAAGATCCCTTCTAATGCTCTATTGGTGACTTCCACCTGCCCATTTGCTTGAGGATGATAGGGGGTGGAAGTCCTATGCTTGATTTTGTGATGAGCGAGTAGGTCTTCGATTAAGTTGGAGGTGAACTGGCTTCCTTGATCGGTGACTAGATCTCTTGGGTAGCCAAATTTGTAGAAGATGTTTTCTCTTAAAAACTCAGCCAACTTTTCTTCTATCGTTGCTTTGATTGCCTTGGTTTCTGCCCACTTTGTCAGGTAGTCTGTGCACACATTGATGTAAGACCTTTGCCTTGAAGGAGGATTGATTGGACCCACAAAATCCATACCCCACTTCTCAAATGGCTCAAGAGTCACTTGAGGTTGGAGAGGCATTTCGTCCCTTGGAGTCGGTTTCCCCATCCTTTGGCATCGGTCACATTGGCTGATATATCTTCTGACATCTCGATGCAGCGTGGGCCAATAGTAGCCTGCCTGTAGAATTTTGAAGGCAGTTCTTTTGGTTGCAAAATGTCCTCCACAAGGCCCATCATGACAGGTTAGGAGGATGTCAAAGACTTCCTCCTCCCTTACACAACGCCTTAAGATCTGATCGGGGCCAAGCTTGAACAGGTTGCCCCCGATCCAAGTGAATGAGGAACTCTTCTTTACAATTCTGCTCTTCTCTTTTGAGGATAGGTGCGAAGGGAACTGTGCTAAGACAAGGTAATTTGCTATATCAGCAAACCATGGAGAGAGTACTGAGATAGCAAACAGATGTTCATCTGGCATCTGGTCATCCACTGTTCCATCCTCACCTACAGGTAAATCCAATCTAGATAAGAAGTCAGCAACAACATTTTCTTTACCTGGTTTGTCAATGATAGTCAAATCAAACTACTGCAACAAAAGTAGCCATCTAATAATATGAGCATTCACATCCGGTTTATTCATTAAATATCTAATTGCAGCATGATCAGTATGTACAAATGTTTGATAGCCAGTGATGTAATGTCGGAACTTGTTCAGTGCATGGACCACGGCCAAGAATTCTTTCTCAGTTACAGTATAATTCAGTTCTGCCTTGGATAAGTTTTTGCTGACAAAGTATATGGCGTATGGAAGTTTTTGTTCAACTTGTCCTAAGGCTGCCCCTATGGCTTTGTTCGAGGCATCAGTGTGGATGTGGAAAGGTAGGGCCCAATTTGGACCTCTCAAGATTGGGGCAGACACCAACTTATCCTTTAATTCATTCAGAGCCTTCTGACAATTGTCAGTCCATTTAAACTCAACATCTTTTGCTAAGAGGCCAAACAATGGCGAGGCTAGCTTACTGAAGTCTTTAATGAATCTCCTATAATACCCTGCTAAACCTAAGAAACTTCGAACATCTCTTACCTTCTGAGGGGGTGGAACATTTTTGATGAGAGCAATTTTGTTAGGATCCACCTGTAACCCTTGGCGAGAAATGGTATGTCCTAGCACGGTCCCTTCAGTCATCAAGAACTCACATTTTTCAGGACTAAGGGACAGGTTCATCTCAATGCACTTGGTTAGGACTTTTCCCAGATTGGACAATGCTTCCTGGAAGTTGGACCCATAAGGAGTGAAGTCATCCATATAGATTTCCACCGAGTCATGGACCAGCTCAGAAAAGATGCTCAAGACGGCTCTCTGGAAGGTGGCAGGAGCGTTGCATAGCCCAAAGGGAAGAACTCGGTAAGCAAAGGTACCCCAAGGACAAGTGAAGGTGGTCTTATCTTGGTCTTCCAGGCTGATTTGGATCTGATTATACCCGCTAAACCCATCTAGGAAAGAGAAAAACTTCTTTCCCGCCAGTCCATCCAACACTTGATCTATGAAGGGTAGAGGAAAGTGGTCTTTCTTGGTGGCTTTGTTCAGTTCTTGGTAGTCCACACAGATTCTCCACTTCCCGTTTTTCTTGGGAACCAACACCAGAGGGGACACACACTCGCTATCCGAGATGGGGTAAATGAATCCTGCATCCAACAGTTTTCGCAATTCTTCCTTGACGATTTCCTTAAGGGTTGGATTCATTCTCCTTTGGGGTTTCCTGACCAGTTTACAATCTTCTTTAATGTAGATGTGATGGGTACATACCGAAGGATGGACTCCTTTCATCTCCTTATAGCTCCAAGCAAAAGCATCTAGATGACTGGCCAATAGACTACATAGCTCCTTTTCCTGGGAAGGTGATAGGGAGGAGCTGATCTTTAACGTTCTCTCGGGGCCAAACTCCACATTTTTGACTCTGGGAGTGATTGGATCGGTCACACAAAGGTCCACTAAGGTGCTGGCTTGGGTATCCTCCATCAATTTCTCTAAGGACAATGCACTGGGAGGTGGATTCTGAATCAAGGTCTCAATCAAATCATCCTCAGTTTGAGGACCTCCCCTGGTGGTTTCTAAGGTGCACAAGGGTGTAGAGTACACCTCATCCTCTTCTCCTTCTTCCAACCAAAGTGGTAAGTCATGCTCTAATAGAGGTTGGGCAGGAGGATATAGGACTAATTGCTTGGACATAGGACCATTTTTGATGGTCATGTTTCCTGCATGGCAGCTTATGTAAGCATCCGCAGTGGCTAACCAAGGCCTTCCCAAAATAAGGGGGTATCCAGTAAGCTTTGCCTTTGGTTGAAGAACCAAGAAGTCCGCAGGGTACTCCCAAGAGTCAACAGAGACCAAGACATCCTCCACAATCCCTTCAGGAGTCACGGTGGAGAGATCTGCTAGCTGCAGGACTATCAAGGTCTTTCTTAAGGAACCCTGAAGGTTGAGTTTGAGCATGGTATCTCTGGTCATCACATTAATGGCAACCCCTAGATCAATCAAAGTGTGGGGTATGATGGTGCCATTGATGTGGACATCAACTACAGGATTCCCAGTATCCAAATACTTTAGGCAGATTACTTGCCCCAACATAAGATCAAACAGTTGCATTATGATGTTGATGTTTGAGGCATCTCTTTTTCACCTGCCTGGGTGTCTGAAACACTTTTCCTTAACCAGTTTGTTGTATATCGGTACATCTTTGATGGCTTGGAGAAGTGGTATTTTCACACACAACTGTTTGAGTTCTCCTAGAAGCTCATCCTCGTCTGGGTTGGGTTGTGTGGTTGCTGTTAGTCTCTCAGGAAAGGGTGGAATGGCTTTTGGTTCACTTTCCTGTTTATCTTCCTCGTCCTCTGGGGGAGGAGGTTGGCGATCTGGAAGAGTCTTTCCAGATTGCAGGTTGATCTCCTGGATCTCCACAGCATAGGTAGGGCATGTTGTTTCCCCAGTATATACCTGCTGGGCCTGTCGGTTGTTGGGATTCGGGTTCAGTTGAGCAGGCATTTGGGGTTGTCTTGGAGGAGCAGGAGGTAATGGTTGTGGTTGAGCTGGTGGTGGAGGCAAAATAGCGGGAGGAGTATTGTACTGGGGCCTCCACCCCGGTTGAGGTGCATTCCACTGAGGCTGTGGCTGGGCATGTGAGTGAAACGAATGAGTAGTGGGCTGAGTATGGTACTGAGGTGGGTAAGACCATGGGGGAGGTACAGACCAGGAAGGATGAGTAGGGGGACCCCAGGAAGGCATAGGAGTAGATTGGTTGGGGCTATAATAAGCTTGGGATGTCCCTTGCATCCCCTGCTGGTAAGGTCTAGGTCCATGTGGCCTCCTTTGGTTGAGGGAATAGAGAGGTTCAGTGGGTGCCTCCATTCCTTGGTACATGGCTTTAAGCCCAGGTAAGGTTGGGCATTGGTTTGTGGGGTGGTCCTCCTCACAAACGAAACATACTTCTACCGAATGTAATGGGCACTCGTTCTTAGGGTGCTTCCTTGTACACCTAGGGCAGAAGATAGCCAAAGCCCTCTCAGCTTCCTCTTTCTTCTGTTGGATTTGGAATGTATCAAGCTGCATGGCAATGGTTTGTCTCACCTCACTCTTGAGGTCCTCTAACTGCTTTGCAAACTCATGTTTGGAGAAAGGAATACTAGCTGAGAGGGAGTTTCCTCTACCTCTTTTCCGGGCTGCCCTAGAGTGGTTTCTAAACACAGTCTTTATATCCTCATAAGGTAGTTGGTAAATATTTCCTCCAGCTAGCATGTGAAGGGTATCTAGAAGGTCTTCAGGGACCCTTCGGAGTAGGACCAACTTGAGAGATTCAGGGTCAAGTGTGCACCTGGCCCATTTATAGCTAAGTTGGAACCTTTCCTCGTAATCTTCTAAAGACTCATCATTTCCCATGGTCATCCGAAAGATTTCTCCCTTGGCTTCCTTGGACCTACAGTAGTCCCGGTATTTGGTATTGAAATCTTGCTGCATCTGAGCCCAAGTGGTGATACTGTTCCCAGGTAAGCCCATGAACCAGCGTAATGCTGCATCCTTAAGGGTAGAGGGGAAGAGTTTCAGTTTTTGCTCATCTTCGGTATAGTCATAGGTTCGACAAAGGACAGCAAACTCAAATAGGAAGGTATCAAGGTCTTCAGTAGTCAGTCCATGGAAGTGAGGTAAAGCGGAGGGGCTTATGTTTTCCATTTTCATGTCTCCATTGGTCTCTCGGATGGGAAAGGCACCTTCTATTCTCTCATCTTCTCTTCTATTGTTAGCCATGGCTTCAGATGGAGTGTTCTCTAACTCTTCTTCTGTTATAGGTTCTTCGTATATCTCAGGAGGCTCGCCTATAGGTTCTTCTGGATCACTGTCACCAAAGAAGAGAGAAGGGTGACTCAGTGAAGTGGTGGGGGTGTTGGGTAAGAATTTGCCTGTTTTATCTCGATTTCTACGAGGCATGAAATGGGAAGACTTTTGATTGCTTTTGTTTTTTTCTCTGGTACCTGCAAAACTAAAATAGATTAAACTGCAACTTACTATCTTGCTGAAATGGAAATGCAGAATTGAAATGAAAGCATGAAAGGACTAATCTATCTTGCTCAAATGAAATTGCAGGAATGAAATGCTAGGCTACGCTTGCGGAATTGAAATGCTAATCTACGCTTGCAGAAATGAAATTGCGGAATTGAAATGCTAATCTATGAAAACAGGAAATGAAATTGCGGAATTGAAATGCTAATCTACGAAAGCAGGAAATGTCTACGCTACTTTTGCGGAAATGAAATTGCAGAATGGAAATGAAATAAACTACTTAGCAGAAGGTTGTAGTGGAAAATAGAAGAAAAGCAACAATCACCAATACTCTGACGCTTCCCCAGCAACGGCGCCAAAAAGATGGTGGGCTCCAGTATTGTAGCAATAATGCTACAACTCCTGGGACTCCCTTCTTTAATTTTATCAACCCAGTAGTTCGTAACAAACTTGGAAGCGACAGTGCTGTATGCTCAAGTACCAGCTCTTGCCGCAGCTGTCACTTGGTCAGCTGGCACAAGTCCGCTAGGGGCTTAAGCCAACTTCTATGAGCTCTTAGAAGAAGCTTTTTAACTGATGGATGAAAGCTAACTCAAAGGAAGCTAATCTACTTGTGGAAAGAAACTGACAGCCGAAAAGAACCACAAACCCTAGCAAACCCTAATTCTACCAGCTAGTCCTACTGATGCAAAGAGGAGAATGAAAACTACAGAGAGAGATGCCATTACTTTCTATGAAGGTAAGATACATGTGTCTAGACTACTTCTACCTGAAGAAAACATCTTTTTTGTATTTTTGAATAAGTTATTAGAATTATCATGCATGTGCTTTTAACTGGCTTTTTACTGTGCAGAGGTGGATCAAGGAGGAGAAATGCTTGGAAGAGGTCGAGGAGGTTCAGAGAGGGTCTAAGGAGTCTCTAACACCCTTCCAGAGAGTTTCACAAAGTTTGGCTACCAAGAAACCTCATTTGTGAGCTTCTACAGGAAGTCTGCAGGGGTTCTACAGGATGTTTCAGAATTTCTACAGGATGTTCAGAAATTTCTACAGGATGTTCTACGATTGGATTTTGGATGATTGGTGCATGAAAGAGGATGCATGAATGGATAGGGAGGTAGGATAGGGGTCTGCAATGACTTAGTGACAGAGGGATGAAGTGATGAGAGGGTGTGGAAAGCTAGCTTGTCTTAAAGAGGGCTGAGGTAATGGAAGGGCAAGAAGGTAGGGTGACGTGGGCAAAAGAGTAGTTGTGAGACAAGGGATCTAACTTGGAGATGGAGCAGTTGGCCTGGACGAAGCTTAGATGGACGAGAGAGTGATGGAGATGCACCGCACAGTGTATACTTAACCAAATCAACCACGTCCTGCACACAATCAAAATATTAACTAATATATCCTAACTGTTAATGGAACCAATGAACAACAACATTATTTCTAAAGAGAACCATGTATAGAACCGAAGCAAAGAAACATTCCAAGAGGTCTGAACGCATGAATAACTCCTACAAATGAAAACATTGCACCAAAGATTGCATGGGTAAGCAAACTAGTGTTTTTGTTGGGCAGCACTGTCTACAATTCCAGCCCCCAGGAAGAGGTGAAAATGAGAGTGCAGGCAACCCTTTTCTGGAGCTCCTATAAATTCTTATCTCATTACTTTGTTCTAGATATCTGAAGCAACTCTACTTTTCAACAATGACCTACTTAACCACACAACGAAATCGAACTCAACAAACTGCGTTTCAAATGCATACAAGGAAAATCATAATGCTGAAAGGAAAGATATCAGTACAAAGAAGGAGGCCCTAGGCTCTCAGGTTGGGCCCAACCCCGAGAGCTATGGCTCCTCTAGAAACTCAGAGCTGAGATCAAATCTGACTGCTTCCCATTAAAAAATAATAATCATAAGTCAAGAGTTATGCCAATAATGGCTACAAAAGAACAAAACAGAGCTGGCAGCTCGTAGTGCAGAATGTGCAAAATTTTTTCCCAAAAGTCCCCCTCGAAGGCTGAAGCCTTATCATTTATACATCACGAGGCCCAAGCTAGCCTCCTAAATCTATGGGACTTGGCTGACCAAACTGGGAGTGAACAGCTGCTTCCACAAAATCTGTTTGGCTGCCTTCTAGATCTGGTTTTGGTGGCTTTTGGAGCTCGGAGTTGGGGGTGAAGATCCTGAGGAAGGCTATTTAATGCCGTAGACAACCCCCCTACAAATCCTTAACCCCAGCTTGGCTGTCTCCTAGTCCTTGTCTACTCGGTTTTGCTCCAACATGTGTCAAAAAATCCTGAAATGAGCACGTGTTAGCCACCTAGGAATAGTGACTACCCTTATTCATACAAATGACATAAACATACTAAAAAATGATTCATAAGTTATGAGAAATGAAGGATTGAGCAAGGGTAGTTAGGCCAAATGAGCCCAAAATGTTACCAAATTTGGGGCTCATCACATACCATTCATCTCAAGTACACAAGCTCTTACCCAATGATGAAATCTCATGTTTGTACTTGTAGCCAATTGCACTAACCAAGATTATTCATTCACTTCTTATTCAAACCACACTTATCCACCAGGTCAGGACTAACATAACTATAATTAGATCTAGGGTCAATCAAAATAGAAATAACTTGATCACAAAGAATACCATCCATCTCGATAATAGATGATTGGTGATCCATCTTCCTATTATCCCATTCTGCACAGATCAATGGAATTCTCTTCCCAACATCCCCAACTATCTGCGCTTCCTATGCACTGTAAATATGAGGCCTACCACCCTAATTCCATGGAAAATATCTCTTGAGATTCTCCTTGCCACATATCCAACGCTGCAACTGTCCTTTACCATCACCTTTATTGTACTTCCCTCCATGCTGTGACCCATTAAACTTCTTGTAAAGTGAAACATTTTCTTTCTCTCCTACATTTTGAGGTCATGTTCTTTTCAGCTACCATTTACCTTTAGCTTTGTCTTTCACTTTCCAACCTTGTTGAGACTCTATTTTGTGCTTTGATTTCTCATAACAATGATTAATTTTCCAAATTAATTCTTCAAGTGAATTAGGCTCATCACACTCAGTTCGATCTCTAAATTCTAATGGAAATCCACTGAAAAATCTCTGAACCTTGGCTTTTTCATCCTTAAGATACGGTACATACCTAAAGAACTATAGGAACTTGGTGATATACTCCTCATCTATCATCAACCCCATATCTAGCTCATATAACTCTTTGGCTTTGCTGTCATAGTACCTCTCTAATAGATATTTATTCCTTAAAAGTCTCTTGAATCCATGCCAACTCAACTCCTCTGTCCTGATGTCTCTACCCTGTTTCACATCTTCCCACTAGATGTATGCTTTCCCTTTGAGGCTGAACATAACTATTTTGGCCTTCATGTTCTCCCTCTAATCATAAAGCTCAAGGAAATTCTTCATCCCAAGTAGTCATGCCTCTACATCCTCCATATTTTTCAAATCTCTGTCAAAGGTAGGATGATAATGATGACGATCATGGTACTTGTCAAAACTAGAACTAGAATAGAACCTATGCCCATCACCTATCCTATGAAATGTGTCCAAGAACTTGCCATCTATGATAACTTCATCTTTATCTCACTTGTGTGAACCATGCGACCTACTTCCATATGCTCCATTAGTCCTATCTTCCTGCCCATGGCTGATCCTAAGTGATCCTTGTCTCTATAATTCTAAAGAACTATAAAGAATTACTGCATTACTTCTTCTTGTTTCTCTTGTGCCTGAATGATAATGTCATTATCTTCTTTGCAACTTCTTATTTATCCCTTCAATCTTCTCAATGTGTTTTCTAAGTCAGAAGAGTGCCCACCACCACGATGCTCATCTGATCCATAGGGAGAGTCTCATGAACTGTAATATACCATCTTGCTAGTCATATTTGATCTTCTTCCTTCAAGTACACCATGTTAGCTTAAACCAAAACATAACATAATCAACATACCTCAGTATAGTTTATGGGAGGTTATCTCATCTACAAGATCAACCAGATTAGCGCAATACATATATAAACATAATCATATTAGTACATAATCATCATTTCAACCATTATCCATCTATCATGCATGACCATACCGACCACATACGATGACCTCATGCATGACAACTATAACCATGTCAATGTATGCATAACAATATATAAATACTGACATGCATATCTAATGCATAACTGACATACACTCATGATGATGACATCCAACAACAACACCATCAACTTGCACATGATGACACAACTGCAATCATGACCACCACCATGCATACACAACAAGCTCATAGAGAACAACCATAAAGGACACTTTTGCAATATACATATATGCATGGCGAACATATTCTGCCCATCGAGTCCAAGGGGTGAACCATGTTCTAATACCACTTTGTAACACCCTCCTCCAACATTTACCCAATCTAACTGGTCCATTGGGGTAAACATGTGATGAGAGGATACTATGATGTGATTCAACTCCCCATGTACAATTAACAAAGTGGAACCGACAAAACAAACCCAATCTAACCTTATTCCGGAACTACAGACCCTTTGGAGACAACCAATGCTTCCAAGTGTGTAACCCTGAGAAAACTTGTATTTTTGCTAAGCTATACCCCTATCCACTTCTGTGACAAGCCATTCATGTGACTGAGGCCCTCTAGTCACTCCCACAACAAGGCTTGCCAACGACCATGGCCTTTTTCAGGGAGTTCTATTCCAGCGACCTTAGATTTTGTGCCACTTTTTCAGGGCCAGGACTTAGGCCACTGCCCAGAACTTCATGGAACTTAAAGAAGTGTTAAATAACCATGAAATAAAGATAGTAATGCAAAAATTGGTACAAGGACTTGTCCAAACCCCTACTAGCCATTACAAGCATTTCATCAAACATATCACAAATATGAAATCTACAGCTCATGACAATAGATTTGATCATTGGGTTCTCATACTTATCTGAGATTTCTAAAGAAGGATTGATGCCTTATCACAATAGTTGCATTATCATCTATTAGGTCATATATTCATTCACATTTCATGTACTAATCAAATCATGATGAGAGACATAACCAAATTCTGTCATAAATGATACTTATAAACAACATATAACCAACAAAAATAACAAGGATATAACAACCATGAGACCACATATGAACACATACATTTACACATGAAATATCAAAGGAGAAGGAGCTCTTATTAATGAATGCAGAAGCCAACCAAGCCAAGGACTTCCACAAACCACCTAACCATAGATTAGCTGAACCAAATCTTTCTTTCAGCCAATCACCCCCCTTCCATATTCCAAGAATGACTATGTGAATCACAACAAGATAAACTAGGGCTTCCTTAGGGTTTACCATATATCTCACGAAGGGATTCCTAGGCCCAAAACCCTCATCAATACAACCGGGATTTATCACAATCCCACTGGATCACTAGGCATATACAAGCATGGATGCCTCTAGATCTCTTCACGTAAACCATGAGGAATTTGTCCATCTCAACCTCTTGGATTTACTGTGTATCCCGTCATTATCAGTCAAGGGATTCATAGGCCTACGAGGTCACCACCCTCTGGGATTTACCTTGTATCCTGCCATTACCGATCAAGGGATTCATGGGCCCAATCAAGGGTATTCACAATAAGGATTTACCATATATCCCACCCCGAGATTCCTAGGACTTGTGATCAATCTCGAGACCACCCCACTTAGCTCCAAATACATATGGAAATCCAGCTCAACCAAAACAATAGAACCCCATCACACCATGGCAAGGTAAGGCTAAAAACCACTATTGCACCTGGGAAAATAATGCCAATGATATAAAGAGAACCAAAAATAAACATGCATGTACCATGCATGCCAAAACTAGCAAGGAAATCATACGTGAAACTCGATACCTACAAGTAATCCTGTTGTAGCCACTTAAATCCCACTCTTCCTTGCTTGATCTGTGCTTCTCTTTTCTTTCTTGTCCTTCCTTTACTTTCCTTCCTCCAATGCTAGAGTGCTCCAAGAATGCTCTAAGTTTCTAAGAGTATGAGAGAGAGAAAGATTAGAGAGAGAGAGATCCAAACTACACTAAAAAAAAGGTTGTGAATTGATCCTCAGAAGCCTTTTTATTAGTGAGGCCTTTATTTCTTAAATTTTCCATTATTTTCCTCCTCACATGCAACCTCTCACCTTTCACCTTCGTTTTCTCCTATTTCCATTATTTTCATTAATAAAGTGCCAATTAATGCCACTTTTCCTTCCAAATCCTTTGCCACTTCCTTTTCCACTTCCTTTGTCGATTTCCTTGGCCATAATAAACCAAATTAACACCCACACTAGGATGTTTTTCCCAACATTAATCTTGGAATATGTGTCTCATGACCTTGGTTATTATTTTTCCTTTATTAACTTTATTACATGGATTTTTCACTAGGGCCGTCATAGTAATATCCTTCAGAGATAAAGTTTTACAACAATAATATCTATATTCCTTTCAACCATATAGGAAGTGATTTTAAGAAGTAGCCATGAAATTATGATATACCTTTGGGTCAAGATTTTGTGCATTCCTTGCTAAAGCAGTCCCACTTATTTTCAGGAGCACTCTATGCCATCTTGGGGTTTGTTACAACTAAAGGAATAATTACTATAAAGGTATATTCCCTCCGATGAGCACCAATATTGCAACAAGAATGCTACAAATCCTGGGGCTACTAACTTTACTTCATCAACCTGAGGTTTGTACAAACTTGGAGGTGAAAGTTATGTATACAAAATAGATGCAATGGTCTACTCTTGTAACTTTTCAACTGGGGCGATAGACAAGGTTTTTCAAACCAGTCTTCTATTGACTAGAAGGAGTCTGACTACCAAATGGAAAAGGGAAAATTATTCTTAATGAAAAAAGGGAATGTTGCCTACTCTAGGAAATGAAAGCGTTGAATTGGAAGGTGCTATAAAGTGATATGAAATCATCTAGCAAGAATCTACACGTTTTTCTTGCAAAAGAGACCGAATCTAACCTTGTATATAACATCTAGCTATCTAGACTAACTGAGCATGGAATTTTATCTAAGAACTGCTGTGACTACTACATGCATGTGATAACTTAGAAATTGCAGAAAAATCCTTTTTGGATTTTTAGTTTTATGAATGCAAATGCTAATTTAACCAATTTATTCTTTGGCATGGGAGACAAGTATGGGGGAAAATGTTTGGAATACTTTCAAGGGTATAGAAGCCAAGTGGAGGCCCAACCTAAGCTCATATGACAATTTTTGCTCAATTCGGGCTTGAAACAGGCTACAGGGTTTCCTACAGTACTACAGGATGTCCAAGTTCTACTACAGGATGCCCTATTTTACTACAGAAAATAGGCCAAAAGCTTGTAGGGAGGTAGGAAAGGTAGAATGAAGTGTGGGAAAGGTGTCTGATGGGGAAATAAGGCATGGAGGAGGTGCACACTACCCAAGGCTCAGTAAAATGATTCAAGATGGTTGGATTTGATCAAAGAAAATGTCCACTTTGCTTACAAAACAATAATTCGAAATTCAGATTAGGGTTTGGTGGAATTTGGCAGCATAGGTGGAGAAGAATTGGTTAAGGTGAATGAGATGAGGTCTCACCTACAGATCAGAAGCTCCTACAACAACATACATTATTTCCTTAATTTATGCAATTTCATTTATACATGGAAAAGATGAGTTGAATGTAGGAAAAATAGAGTTAGTAATAACTAATGGCTAATTTTATGAATGGGAGCGCTTCTAAACCATAGAAAACTCAGAGATCAAAATGATTGCAGATACTTGTAAGAAAGTTAGAGATAGTGATCTATTCAACAAGAAACCCTAGGTTATGCAGTAATCAAACAATAAATATGTTTTTGGGTTGTGTGAATGGAACCCTCAAATCATGACCCCATAAGGGAGATGAGGTAAAGGCCACTATCACAAGATTTTATGAAGTGTTTATTGTCACTATGGTACCACTGATCTATCTATCCACAAATGGAAGTAAACTAAGTAATCATCCAAATATTTGCAGATTAAAAAAATCCAAAATCACTTCAACAACTAACTATGAATGTAATTTAAGCATACATGTATAAAAAGAGGAACCTATGCTGCTAGGGTTGGGCCCTAACCCAAGAGCTTTGGCCCTTTGAGTCAAATTAGTGTTGGATCAAGGGAATGATTTTCATTTTCATTAAAATATAAAAAATACATAAGATTTATCAGTCATAATGTCTTAGCTCGAAAATTCCTCTTCGCTACAACAAAAACAATCGAATCCTAATGAGGTTTTAGGTCTTCTAATTTAAACAATTGAAGCTACCATTAACTTCCTTAAATTTAGGGATTCTTGACTCCCAATTTGAGATCAAATTGTCTTCAACTATCACTGGCTTGGCTACCAATGACCTCGATGGCTTGGCTGCTTGTAACTCTCAGCTGATGAGATCT
Source organism: Pinus tabuliformis (assembly GCA_031772625.1). Taxonomy (NCBI): domain Eukaryota; kingdom Viridiplantae; phylum Streptophyta; class Pinopsida; order Pinales; family Pinaceae; genus Pinus; species Pinus tabuliformis. The sequence goes on from CM062816.1 coordinate 604,226,641, forward strand.
AGTGGAGGAATCTTCAAGTGAGTGAGGAGTTAAGGAGGGATATCCAATCTCCTAAAATCCCTCTTGCTAGTCTACTTCAAGTTCCTGCACTTAAATTAGCCAAAATTGCTCCAAATCCTGCAATTAATGCACATTAGGCCACATGACATAACATCTCATATTTACCCTTATCACTAAGCAAAATATAACAAAAAATGTACATAAATGTGAGAAAATATGATTTTAATAAGCTAGAGAATGGAATTAAGGTCCATATAATGTACCTATTGATGAGCCTCATCAGCCTCCTACACTACATATTTGTTTGTAGAATCTGGAGAAAAAGATTTTTTTTTTGTGAATGTAAAAAATTAAAATACCTCTACACCAAGGTGATTAGCTACTGTAATTTCTCTGGCTATTGATGATTTCACTTGTGCAAAAATAATATTAAGTTCCAACTATCAAATAGTCTCCCTGAACACCAAGCACCTTAATATTTAGGCAACAAATATGGTAATATCCTTGAATGTTTACCAATCTATAGGGGTGTTATAGGATACCCTAAAAGCATAAAGAGAAACTTGCTTATTCCCGGTAGAGTGGACTTGTATCAAAGTTGTAATTCTAAATTTGGTTTCTCTTTATAGACAACTTCCACACAAGTCTCTCTGAGATCCCACTTTTATCAATCTATCATAACCACATTTAGTGAAGAAACTACTAGTATAGTTTTAAGGCCTCGTAGTCATTAGGGTTGTTGATTCTTATGATTACTTGTGACATCCTATGTATTTTAAAACTCCAATACACGATGTATAATTCTTATCTATTTTTGAAACTCTAGTATAAAATCAATATTACTAGGAGTGAAAAAGGCCAACAAATATATCTTCAACCATATATATCCCCAAAGGAACTAAATCATTGTAGTCATCTTCTATACCTACTTACGTAATAACCCTATTGCTAGGTAAATTCCAATAACACTATGAAGTGATGAACCCTCAACTACCCCCAAGAAAACCTGGGCATTGCAATAAGAAATATTAAAATGATGGCAAAGGAATTTTAGTATTCATGATTAAATAACCTCACATAATTGAATTAAATAATGAAATACATTGATCCATACTCATCATTCATGTTCATACATAAATCACTCATACTCATCATTCATCCATACACCATGAGATTCAATAATCAAATACATTGATCCACATTCACCATTCATAATTCTAGAATATACATTGATTTAAAAATTAAATTCATTGTTCACCATTATAACTTCTCAATTTATTTAAGGTTTAAATTCATCAATCATCATTTTAGAATCCAATTCATACTAAGAAAAATAGACTATAGTAGATACTAAAGGCTGAATACTGGAAGAGTAAATTGATATAACTCAAACTCAAAAATAGTAAAGAGTGACAAGTTAAAGAATGAGTCTAAGGTCATCAATATCTAGAGTCAATACTCAAAAGTTCAAAATTGAAAACTAAAAATGGACAATGATCATTGAAGGAGAACCACATGGGAGGAGAGGAGCACCAAAACTTGAGAGAATTTCCCTTCCTCATCAAGAACTTTTTTCATTTTGCATTCCATAATTTTCTTACAAAGTTTGATAACATAGATTGCTAACATAGTTTGCATTCCACGGTTTCCAAATGGAGGTTGGGAGGATATATACATAGACTTCGTATAACATTTTCCTCACACAAAACAAGAGGGTGATTCAATATTTGTGGTGGTTGAAAGGTTTTCAAGATGGATTATTTCATACAATGTAAAAAGAAATCTTATGCAATTTCTGTGACAGAGTTGTTTCCTGAGGAGGTCATGAGATTGCATGGTTCTCCAAAGACCATTACATTGGGTAAAGATGCCAAGTTGTTGAGTCATTTTTTGAGGACAATATAGAAGAAGACATGTACCAAATCACAACTAATTTGACAATAAATAGTCATTAGAAATTTGTTGATGCACTTGAAAAGATAGAAGCATAAGCAATGTGATTAAACATTGGAAAGAGGAAAGCTTATGTATGACAACTTGGTGAAAAAGACCATAAAATACAAACATTATACATATTTTATGGAAAACATACTCTGAGAGTCAATGACCTTATCAATTAAGGATAGGAGTAATAATGCAAAAGAATTTATAGAGATAATGAAGAAGATTCAATAACAAATCAAAAACCAACTTGGCAAGAGTAATAAGAAGTATAGCATGTAGGTTGATGGTCTAGAAGGTAGAAATCATTTGAACTAGAAGAAATAGTGATGATTAATCTTAATATGATAAGATACAAGTTTCTAAAGGGGTAATACATTAAATTGAAATATAAAAACAATGGAACATGTAGGCTAAAGAGGAAGTTTAGTGGAATGGAAGTGGAGCTACCTAAAGAATACAATATCTAACCAAAATTCAACATTTTGTATTTGTATTCATTTATTTAAGGTGAGCTGAATATGAGACTCAAGAGAAATGAAGAGGGGAATGTAGGTTTTAACCCCGTATAGAAATTACTTGCATAAGAATTCTAAAAATAGAAAATAAGCAATGGTGAGAGCATAAAACATAAAACCTATATACACAGGTATTTTCCCCCTGATCCCAAAACTTGGACTACCAAATTGATTTTTCATTATGTTCCTTTCAATGTTACAATACATATATATACATGTGGAAGCATCCATAAACCCCAATCCATTAACCCTGGATTACAACATAACCATAGTTTCCTTGACTAGATCTGAAAAATACCATGGATAGAAAACCATCATGCCCAAAACCATGTGCGAAATCCATGCACAAAACCATAGGTAGGTCCGCCCACCTAATATAGGGTCCAAAAAAAATTTCCTAGGGTGTTTCCCTAGACCCCATGGGGTATTCATGGAAAGAATATAACACACACCCAACATTTTTCCACTTCTTGTTTTCTTTCCACAGGGAGCCACAGGAGAGCTTAGTAATTGAACTAGCCCTACAATGCCCATTGTTTTTCTACACCAAGAAAACTTCTCAGTTCTCACATACTTTGTCAATGCATCTGGAGTATTTTTAAAAGTGTCCACCTTTACCAACAACACCATTTTATCCTCTACCATATCCCTCACAAAGTGATACTGAACATCAATGTGTTGTGTCTTTGAATGATAAGCAGGGTTCTTTGCCAAGAAAACTGCACTTTGGTTGTGACAGTCTATCCTTATAACTCGTTGTACTAACCCCGTACTTGAACACAATCTCTGTAACCAAACTACCTACCTTCTTGCATGAGTGGTTTCCATGTATTTTGCCTCTGTAGTTGAAAGTGCCACTACAAATTGTCTCTTACTCATCCAACTGAGTGCACCTACAAATATGTTAAACACATACCCACTTGTAGTTTGATACAGATCTCCAGCCTAGTATGCATCAATAAAGACATGGATGTCCAAAACTCTATCCAATCCTGGTCTTCCTTGGTAGCACAAACCATAATCACTAGTGCCACACAATACGTGAAAATTCGCTTCACTGTTGTACAATGCTCCTTCCTTGGTTTTGACATAAACTTTTCCAATACTCCGACTGCATGTGCAATGTCTAGCCTAGTACAAACCATTGCATACATCAACCTACCGACTGCACTTGTATATGGAACATGAGATGTGTCCTCTTCCTCTTCTTCTGTCTTCGAACATTGTTCAATAGATACATTTACACCAACAGGGATAGGAACCTTCATCAGTTAACTATCCTCCATGTTAAACCTCTGAAGTATTGTCTTGACATACTTCCTTTGGTTTAACCAGAGCTTCCTCTTTGCCTAATCTTGTTTGATTTCCATGCCCAATTTATAGTTTGTAGCACCAAGATCTTTCATGTCGAATTTGGAAGACAATTAGCTCTTCAAATCATGGATAATTTCTTTGTCATTTCCAACCAGCAACATATCATCCACTTACAACATGAGATAAATAACAAGATCACCAATTAATTTAAAATATACATAGTGATTTTCTTTGCTTCTGGTGAAGCCAAGTCCCCATATAAATGTATCAAATTTTTGATACCACATCCTTGGTGATTATTTTAACCCATACAAAGACTTTTTTAACTTGCATACCAGTTATTTCTTACCCTTCACCACAAAGCCTTCAGGTTGCTTCATGTAGATCTCTTCTTCCAGATCCCCATGAAGAAAAATTTTCTTCACATCCATCTGTTCTACCTCAAAATCAAAAGTAGCAACAACAGATAAAAGTAATCTAATAGAAGATACCTTTGCAACAAGAGAAAAATATCACCAAAATCAATTCACAACACCTGGGAATAACCTTTTCCTACCAGCCGAGCTTTGTATTTATCCACCTTTCCTTCTGCATTCATCTTCTTCTTAAACACCTATTTGCTGTGAATGGGTTTCCTTCCAGTCGACAACTCCACCAGATCCCAAGCCTCATTTTTGTGCCAAGATGTCATTTCATTAACCATGGCCTCTTTCCATAGTTTTCCATCATCTAATTCTATTGCTTCCCTCACAGTTTTGGGATCATCATTAGTAATAGATAAAGAAAAAATTGAACAGAAATCAAATGGACTATACCTTTCTAATTGCCTTCTTTCTCGAACTGATGTTCTCACAACTAGAGTTTGTGGCTCTTCATCTTCTGATTCCTCTTCTACTGTAGAGTCTGATTCTTTCTCCTTTAGAATAAACTCTACCTTCCAAGGTTCCTATCATAGGAATTCATGTTTAATAACATATTTCACCTCTCTAAACACCATATTCTGACTGTATACAACCTTCCTTGTTTCTGGGTTCCAAAGCTTATAACCTTTTAAACCATCATTATACCCAATAATGATGCTCCTTTTAGATTTACTATTGAAATTTGTTCTTTCCTCCTTTGGAACATGTACATATGCATCACATCCAAATACCATCAGGTGTGAAAGAGAAGGTTTCTTACCAGTCCATACCTATTGTGGAGCCTTATCTTCCAACACTAATGAAGGTGATATGTTGACCAGGTAACATGCAATCTCTACCGCCTCTACCCAGAATTCTTGTCCTAACCCGACATCACTGAACATGCTTCTTTCCTTTTCCATCAATGTCTTGTTCATTCTTTCTGGAACCCCATTTTGTTGAGCTATGTATGGAGTATTCTTCTTTCATGCTATACCACACTTCTTATAGAACTCTTCAAATTCCTTCTTGCAAAACTCTCCATCGTTATTTGTCCTTAACACCTTTATCTTCTTCTCTGTCTGGTTTTCCACCAGAGCCTTAAATTCTTTAAACCTATCAAAGACTTCAGATTTCTTCTTGAGAAAATATATCCATGTATTCCTTGAGAATTCATCTAGAAATTATACATAGTACACATACTTACCTAATAATGGAACCGACACAGGTCCAAACACATCATTGTGCACAAGCTCTAATATCCATTTTTCCCTCTTAGCACCTAAGGAGAAACTCACCCGATTCTACTTCCCATATACACAATTTTCACAAAAATCAAAATCCAAAGAAAAATTAGACATACCTTCTACCATACCATTACCATGAAGTATTCAAAGGCCCTTCTCTCCAATATGTCCAAGCCTTTGATGCCATAGCATGGCCTTTTCTCCAGATACCACTAGATTGTCTGCTCCACTTTCAGGAACCATAGAACTATTGCACCCATCAATAACAGTGCTACCCTGGAGCTTGTACAAAGCTCCAATTCTAACTCCCCACATCAATACCAGTGCTCCCTGAACCTTCTTGTAGGTATCTTTCTCGAACACTATTTTGACACCTACATCATCCATATTGCTTTCAGAAATCAGATTTTTGGCGAATGCAGGAATATGCAGAACACCCAGAAGTGTTCTAATCCTTCCACCTTGAAACTTCAACTTCAATTTTCCACAACTAATGATTCTAGCCTTCCTATCATCCCCTATGAAGACAAACCACCATCATATTTCTCATACTCGGAGCAACACTCTCTATGGGGAGTGAAGTGAAAGGATGCACATGAGTCAATCAACCATGCCTCATGATCTACATGTGTAGTTGAAGAAGAAGCTAAGTACACATCCCCACCTTCATCTGAGGTAGTTTTTTCCTTTGCAAAAGGAGCATCATCAGATGCCTTTCCTTTCCTGGGAACTTTATATTTACTGTTCCTTTTGAAGTGCCCTTTCTTTCCCCATTTCCAGTACACCTTTACAGGTTTTGCTAGAGATTTCGATCTCCCACTCGAGGGCTTATTTTTTTTTTGTTCTGGGACTGTCCTCGTACAGACAAGGCATCACCATTATGGCCCTCCATATTTTTCTATCTCATATCCTTTGACAACAAGGATGAGATTATTTCATCAAACTGTAAGGCTATTTCATTACTACCTATTGCAACAACCAGACTGTCCCGTGAATCTGGTAGAGAACACAACAAATTGATGCACTTACCTTCATTTGAACTTCTAATATCAATAGAAAATATCTGGATTACCACAATATTAAATGCATTCAGATTCTCTATCACCAAGTCTCCATCTTTCATCATCAGGCTATATAACTTTTTCATAGGAATATTTTATTCACCAAAGACTTAGATTGGTACAAAGTCCCTAATTTGTGCCACAAAACCTTCACCGAAGCTTCCCCTGATACATTCAACAATACTGAATATGAGACACACAATCATATTATGCTCTTTGCATTCCGATCCAACTTCACCTAGTCTTCAGCTGATATTGTTGTTGGTTTAATACCCATATCTACCATAATCCACTGATCTTTATCCACCACCAGATCCTCCGTTTTGAGTTTCCACAGCTCAAAATGATGCCCATTAAATTTCTCAATCTCTATCTTTCTACTACTCGCCATCTTCTTTCACCACAAGAATCAATCTCAAAGATCTCCTACTGAACAGTGTCTACCACAGGCCAAAGAAAAACCCCTCAGCAACAAAGGCATCCCCTTGAAGATGAAATAACTCTGATACCAAATGTAGGTTTTAACTCCATACAGAAATTACCTGCATAGGAATTCTAAAAAAAGAAAATAAACAATAGCGAGAGTATAAAACATAAAACAGATATACACAAAGATTTTCCCCTGGATCCCAAAACCGGGACTACCAGATTGATTTTTCATTATGTTCATTTCAATGTTACAATACATATACATACCTACCAAAGAATCCATAAACCCCAATATATTAACCCTATATTAGAGCATAACCATAGTTCCCTTGACCAGATCTACAAAACCATGGAAAAAAAAACATCATGCCCAAAACCATGTGCAAAATCCATGCATAAAACCATTGGTAGGTTTGCCCACCTAATATAGGGTCCAATTTTTTTTTCCAAGGGTGTTGCCCTGGACCCCGTGCAAGGGGGCTACCGTCCCCCTGCATACCCCCTGACAGGGGGGCAGTTGCCACCCTTGCTATGCCTGGTTCAACATAAAGGGGGGTCCCCGCCCCCCCTCTGACCCCCAAGCACGTAGGGTAGTCTTGGAAAGAATATAACACACACCCAACAAGGAGAATCAATTGGAGGAAGAAGATTCCAAATAATGAATGGAAAGAGATACATGCAATGTTGTATGGGAAGGTAACTAGTATAGGATCAATTAACAAGAAATATTACTTCGGTGGAGAAACAATCGAACAACAACAGTTTTTGGATTTCAGAGAAAGAGTACCAAAAACTAATTTCACAAGCACACTCAAGGATTTCCAAACAAAGGGAAGATGATTCCTGAGAATCATTCCCAATTTGGGGAAATATGACAACCAAATAGGCAAGAATTAAAAATATAGAACCATCAAAATATTGAAAGATTACAATACCAAATCTTTGGTAGGAAATAATAAACCTAATTTGTAGCATTGGAAAGTAGAATGATAACAACAAAGTGATGGGAACAAAGAGAGGTGTGAAATATAGGTAGATGGTTTTGAAAGTTCTCAAGGAAAACAAATATTTTAATTGGAAACCATGGAACATATCATATCAGAGATGAAAGAAATCCATTTGGTGTGCTTTTCACATAGCAAGGCACCATTTACTTGGAAGTTGGAATCATTGTTCAAAATTAAATAGAATCTTGACAATTTCTATGTTTCTTAACAAGTCAATGACTTAACACTTATTTCAATTAAATCTAAAATATACTAGCATCCAATGTCTTTAAATTCAAACTCATCCTTGAAATCGGTCAAAGGTTCACTTGACTTGAATTGAAATCCCTATAGAATTGGCCCAATTCAATTTTTAAGAGTTGGTTTGAAAAAAAAAATTCTCGTGTATAAAACATGTAAGGGTGAAGCACCAAGTGAAATACATCTCTGAGACAAAAGACATAATCAATGAGGCTCTAGATAGCCTCTAAAATCCAAAATCCAACATGCTATAATCTATTATCCTACTACATATAATTGATCAACATGATCAATCATAAAAGTCGGAACTAAGATTGGAAACAAGATCCTTGGCATGAGGCAATGCTTACCCCGATTAGTGTTATTTCTACTATTGGATAATCCAAACAATCCCATTCCAAGTCATTAATATGAGATCAAACTTTGTCAGATGAATCACATCTACCCATTTTGAGGTTGGATCGATAACTTCCAACAAAATGGGCTCTATAGAAGGTCTTTCATTCAATAACTTGAGAAATTAGTTTTATATTTTGGAACACCTATTTTCTAGGAGTTAGATGTAACAACCCTTGGTTGATTTTCTAAGTAAATAAAATAAAAGGCCAAGGTCATGGGACACATATTCTAAGATGAATGTTGGGAAAAACATAGTGGTGGGTATCACTAGTGATTAATTAATGGCTATGGAAAATTGGCAAAGGAAAAGTGGCATTAATTGGAATTTATTTATGAAAATAAAGGACAATATGAAAGAAGGGAAATAAAAGGCCATAGATTTGCATGAGACAGAAATTGAAGGAAAATGAAGAAAATAGAGCCCTCAATGATAAAAAGGCTTCTGAGGATTAGTTTCTAGCCTTTTGACTGTTTTTGGGTTGAGATGTCTTCTATTCTCTCATTCTCTCATACTATTTCACTCTTAGATCACTCTTGGAGGATACTTGGAGCACTTTAGCATCACTTGGATTTGGAGAAAGAAGGCAAAGGAAAGCAGGAAAACGCAAGAGAATAAGTCAATCAATGGCTACAATTAGATTTCTTTCCAGGTAACATGTTGCATGTGTGATTTACTTGTTTATTTATGGATGCATGGTATATGCATATGATTATCTAATTATGTGCTATAATTGGTATGGAGGATTTCCTGGATTGATAATGGTTTTATCCTTTACTTTCCATTTCCTCGACAACCATGGTGTTGTGGGTTTTTCCATTTGATTTCTTTCTAGTTGGTGTTCATAATTCCTCATGGATATGGGTTGGAAAAAAATCTCTGGAAGCACCAAAACAACTTGGATTGAGTTACTAGTCGTGGAGCCTAGTTTGGGACAAATTATATGGAGCCCTTGTTCAATTGAGCTGCTAGTCCTTGGAGTTGGGTTGGACAAATGCTCTAGATCCTTGGAAGGTTGTGGGTTGAGTTAGTAGTTCTTGGAGCCCTGGACTACTTGGGTAGAGAACGATTTGGTTGGGGTTAGTGATGTATGACAGTGAAGTAGAATCACTGGTTGAGGGTTGAGGTGGTTTGGCATTTGGAAGCCCTAGTTTGGTTTGTCTTGGATTATTCCATCAGATCCCACATTCATGCTTGGAATATGGCGTAAGGGTGATTGGATGAAAGAGATATTTGGTTCAACCTAATCTATGGTCGAGTGGTACATCGAAGTCCCTGACTTGGTTGGTATCGTCATATGTTAATAAGAGTTATTATTATATTGTGATTCATGTATATTTGTAGTGATTATGCTGATGATATTATGGATTTGTTGCCATGGTTTATATGCTAGCTATTTTTTTGTTGTATTTATATTTATATGATGTGTATCTTCTATGGATCTTGTCATGAATTGTTTAGTTATTAATCGATTGATGAACATATGGACTAATAAGTGTTGTTGAAGCTATGTGGAGAGGGCATAGGGCCTTCTCAGTGATTCTAAGATGAATATCAAAAGTTTATGATCATATATGCATTCATGACATGTAGCTTACATGTTTGCCATGTGTTAGACGAAATGTTTCTTATGTGCTAGGCAGTCTAGGCCAATTTATGCCTTCAAGTTTTAAATTTTAGCTTCGTTGTCATGACAATAATGATTTTGAGAAGTCTCAAGAAGTTCTAGGTAGAATTTTGGAGGCTGACCTATAATTGTGGCTCATATCTCAGGACTGCACCCTCTTAACTAGACAATTTGAGTCACAACCGCACTTAGGCGGGCTTATGAGTGTAGTTGGAGGCCTTTAACCACATGGAGGCCTTGTCATGCATGTGGTCCGAGGTTAAGTTGTGTCAAAATGAGCTCCATATCAGGTATTCATCACCTGGGGTGGTTCTTTGGCCCATGAGTGTCCCTGTAGCCCTAAGGAATGTTGTGAGTTATCAATCAATGGTTAGTTGTAGGCCCCACTTCCTTATCTAGAGCTAGGAGGTTGGGTCACATCATAGTAAATCTCATCTCATGTTTACCCTGGTAGGCCGGTAAAAATGGGTAAATGTGGGAGGGGTGGTTACAATGGAACTGTTATTTTTAGCAAGTTTATATTTCGCAAGTAGCATGTAGCAAAGGAGAAAGGTTATATTTTGCATATTTTGATGGTTTAGTGGACTAGTCTTCAATTAAATGTAGCTCAATTTTATGAAATTTTGAAAAATAATAAGTCTATTGAATTTGGGATGAGCTATGAAATTCTAATTTTATCGTATGAGGTCCAATGAGGTGGAACCCCTCTCAAATTCCTAAATAATTAATGGTAATATAAAAAAAATAGGTAAGAGGTTAGAAATGGAAATGACAAGAAAATGAAAAAAGTAGAAAGGGAAAGGGAAATATAAACAAAATGAAAGGGAAATATAAAAAAATGAAAACTTTTACTTTAGAAATTTTATATATCATTCTAAGTTAGCTTGTGGCTTCAAAAAATCCAAATGATCTAAACTAATCAAGGAAGTGTTTTTAGGGTTTAAAATGAGATAAACACTTCCCAAAAATTGGCAACCTAGCCTATAAAGGACAATTTTGGTACAGAATTGGCCTAGTAGGTATGGACATGAATGAGTTGGACCAATTTGGTGTTGAATTAGCCGGTTCAATAACAAACCCATCCCTTAAGCTAGTATGGTGTCCAAGTCAATGCACTTGAGGGTCAATTTAACCAACTCAACTAAGTCCAAGTCCTATATAGTCAAGTTTTAAAACACTAGTACTAACATCTAATACAACCTAAACAACTTTAGAAGTATGAATAATTGTTTTGGGATGTCAGGCATTGAACTCCATGTAATCTCAAACGGAATATTCATGTTATGGTGAAATTTTCACCTTATAAATTTCAACAAGATTCTTTTTTTGGTGCATGTATTCTATAGGTATAATTGTTTTAGTCCCTCATTTAAAAATGAATCTCTCCTTATATTTGTTAGGTATAAGATCCTTATGATTATAAATGCCTAAAGCCAACCCAAAAACCTAATTTAAACATAAATCCCTCATATTTTTTAGGTATTCAGATAGCCTTTTTATTATAAGTGCCCCAAACTATCCTAAGGGCTAAATTCAACCACCTCAAATTGTCATCATTATTGTTGGGAATTTGGCTTGTTGTTTCCTGTTAGCATGTGCCGAGTTTGAATCCACTAGGAAAGGAACACTAGTATACATGAACTGGTCTACAAAGGATGCCATCCATAAATATCCCTTGGGTTTCTCACTAGGTTTTCCTGGGGAATATTTTTTCCCACTTGCAGTAACCATTATGAGTGAAACCTTAAGCTGCTAGTTTGTGATAATTGAGAATACATGAGAATCCAATGTTTGACAAACTATAACCATTCTCTAAATCATGTATAAACTTTCAATTTAAGTTTTTGGGGGAAATAGGGATCATTTAGAAAGTATGGCCATTCTCTAAATCATGTATGAACTTTCAATCTAATTTTTTGGAGGAAATAGGGAGCATTTGTTTTCTAATGAATAGAAAAAGGTTAAAGAGAGAGAGAGAGAGAGTACTCCAATCTCAAGTATTAACACTGAGATGAGATACGAGCTTCACATATTCCACTGCATTTTGTAATGGAATCAATGTCTCCACCCAACACCTTTGTAAGCTCTCTAAAATATTCATCAATGGAACTCTGTGGTCATTGAAGTGGGGTCTAGGGTTTGATGGCATAAGACAACTTCTTGTAGCTATGAATGAGCTCCTTCTGCTACCACTTGAATGAATGGAATATGTTATAGACCAAGACACCATTGAGATCATGGAGAGAATGAAATTATATGAAAGTGTGCCAGGTTTGAAGAGTAATGGGGATTTTAAGGTTTACAGGACTACCATTCAATGTCACTCTAATGATGGAAGTGGAAGGTATATTTTTTGAAGCTAGTAATATAGTATAGATTTGGTATTAAAGTTAATGGGTATATTCATTCTTTAAGTTAGTATATCATTATTGTACCAGTGGTAATAGTTTACTTTAAATAGTGGGAGGTAGGTATTGTAATCAGAGTTTAAAATTTCTATGAATATTGGAAGTGGAAGGTCTATTTTGTGAAGCTAGTAATATATCATATATTTGATATTAAAGTTAATGGATATCTTTGTTTTGAAGTTAGTATATAATTTTTGTGCGAGTGGCAATAATTTACTTTAAATAGTGGGAGGTAGGTATTGTATTCATATTTTAGTTATTGTAATAAAGTTAAACGGTAGGTTTTTGTTTGTGGTTGTAATGATATTTATAAATCTATTTAGAATATATTAATATTTAAAATGTAAATTATAATAATAATTTTAAATTTTAACTTCACTTAAATTAATCTACATCCATTTTAACTTCGAATCTACCAAGCATTGAGAACATCAAATCTCTTTTCACTTTAAAATATGTTTGCATCTCAAGAGATTTGATCCCTCTCTATGCTTGGTAGATCTTGAGTTAAGATGGATCTAGGCTGGTTTAATTATTAATCATAATTAATTGTAATTATAATTATTAATTATTAATTTTATGTAATTTGAATCAGTGAAAATGTTTTATTGATAATTATAAGTATTAATATTTTATTTATTTTTAAGTTTATTTTATTTTGACCTTATCAAAATGTTTACGGGACATTGCATTACATTACAACATCTCTACCAAATGTTCTAGTTTGATAGATAAAGAATTGATCTAATAAAATGTCAGGTATCTGATGAAAATTGGATTTTCTTTGGATATATGATGAACACAGTTATCCTTGAATATTTGACTAATGTGTCATTGGAAGTCCAATGATAATTATATTCATCAGATATCTGACAAAAGTTGGGGCTTTTTAAAAAAATACAAAAATGAAAATAAAACCTGGTAGCACAACTAAAGTTAGAAAGTATGGTGTTGGATTTTTTTCCCATATGTACCAGTGATTCATGAGTTTGGTGTAATCACAACTTAAAATTCACCAGGAAATGATATACTCGTTCTTGAAGATGTTGTCCACCTTAAAAATCCTTTTTCAAAGTAATCCTAGTTATCCAATTGTGATGCAATACTTTGTTAATATCGATGACATAATCGAAAGGGAAAGGCCGATATGGAAACGGATTTCCCTTATGTATAGCAAGGCTTCCTCCTTGGTGCATAGCTTTGATACCGAGGAAAATATTGCACATGTGAGTGGATGTATTAAAGAGAAGAATATGAAGATCCACATATAAATGATTTCATTTCTTAGTCACAGGAATAGGAATTTCTCGTAACCATAGTTTAGGAAGCAGTTTTCTCCAAGATGTTTTTTGAAGAGGAGTGACTGTTAACAACATTAATGGTTTTCCAACAATTTACTCAGCATTAGGTTATATATTTGGAAATTGTGAAACAAAATTGAAGATAACGTGCATTCAACGATCGTACATATTCATTAGTAAGCTCCACATTGAAGACATTGTCTTCACCCCTAGCATTACAGAATGTGTGCAAATTCCCCTTGTTGGTGACACATAGTCCAGTTCCCTTAATAAGGATTGAGAGAAACTAAATGGTAAACTTGTGTGACACTCCCAATCGTGTAACAAGTGCAAAATTGTATATGAAAAACTACCATAAATTTGTATTCTCATTTATTATTAATTTTAAATGCGATTAAAAGGTTGATACAATGAACACATGCTGTACTGTTATAGACATTTTTGTGCCTTACAGCATGAAGCATGAAATGTCCATAATCTAAGGGATCCAAAGTCCCTAAACATGTTGTTCCTACCCCTAGAGGAACAAGGTCAGCAAACCACAGCACTGAATATCAGTTCTCCACCTGAAAACACTCAAAAACAAGCAAATTCTGGATCATGTCAACTGCTCCACTAAGCATCTGCGCTGAATGTCAAGTGCTCTACTCTGTACCTGCGCTGAATGTCAACTGCAAAGAAGGCCACCTGCGCTGAGCGTACTTGGACAAGTGGCACAGTCATTCCTCAAGGTGTCAATGCCCAGGAAGCTTCCAAAATGACACTTGGATCAAGGAATTCGACTGGTGATGAGTAAGAGGGTCTAGAACTCCAAGTGGAAGCTAGAACCTCCAAGTGGACTCAAGAACTGAAGAATAACTAAAGTGGGAGAGGACACTAGTCAGCTTCATGCCAGCCTCAAGCTGACTCATCCTTTCTCCAAAAATCCTATATATAGAGCTCTCTCATGAGGTCTAAGGGGGCTGGAATCTTGTGAATGTAAGGAAGTGTTGTTGGTTTGAGTTTAGAACTATTGCGTGATTTGCTTTGAAGGAGGTGAAGAGGAGATTTCTTTCTGCTGGGAAGGTGATGCTGGATTGGGCCTCTTATGGTTGTATCACTTCCTGAACTTTACTTCTTCCATTAATAAAGCATTTGAGGTTCTTCTATATGCATGTGTCTCAATGATGTATTGTCATACTTGTGTATTTGATTTATTCTAATCCTTGAATCAATTATGAATGTATGCTTCTTGTAGTTTCCCTCTCTTGCCATTTTGCAGGATCTTGGTGTAGCTGGGCCAGTGAAAGAGCAAGGAGCTGGGAGCAAGCAACAAGGAGAGAAGATTGGATCAACCATTAGCGAAAGATATCGGTTAGTGGATCCCTTTCTCCCCTATTTTACTTTCATAAAGAAGAAATCTTAGATAGCTTTGCTTCGATTGTTGCTGAGGTACTATCGCCCTTAGAGTGGGATAGGGTCATTCCGTATTGGATACTTTTCCCAACAACATGTACACAAACTAACCTAAACATAGAAACAATACACAAATGAATATGGGAACAAAAGAAACAAAATAAAATGTTGCGACTCTCATTTTTCCTCAGATCTACTAGTTAGGACTGTATACACCTAAACAAAAAACAAACACACAAGACTAATGCTAGGAAAACATCTTCAATGTAATTGGTTAAGGAAAAATGATAATAGTAAAAAGAGAGGCAACAAGCTTAGACAATCCCAAACATAGACATCATGGTACTATGACACCCCTGGTACTTTTTCCCATTATTTTTGTAATGCAATGATTCCCTAATATTATATATGAGTGTGTTTTTATGTAATGGCCTGAAGTGTGGGACCACAATCCATGATCTAAGAGGGAAGAGGAAATATAAACCCAAGTGGGGTTAGCTTGTACCTTAAATTAATTTGATGATACAAATAATTAAAAAGGAAAGAAGAGGAAGAGTCCAAGAGGAACATGAAAATACCCCTAAGGAAATAATAAAAATGCAATTGTACAACATTTTTGGGGTTCGACCTCTTCTTGGTGAAGCACTTGAGTAAAGTTGGAAGGAAATATCTATGAGTTAAGGGAATGCGATTTTTGATAAAAAATAAAATTGTGATGAGAAGATAAAGAGGATGAAGAGGAAATTTAATGAGTGCTTGTCAGGGGACTGACTTATAAACCACTTAAAGTGCCTGCTAGGCAGGACAAACCGCATGCATAACAGTGCTTTCTAGGATTGATAAACCAGATGTAGAAGAGTGATTGTTGTTGGCTAATAAACCACTCATAGAGTGCTTAACATAAATGATAAGACACCCATTACTGTGTAATTATCTTTCATTTGACTAGTCGATAAACCACCCATAGAGTGCTTGACCCAGTCGATAAACCACCCTATACTTTCAAATTCTCCTATGCTTGACTAGATGATAAACCACCCACTGTCATATGTATTTCTTATCCTATATGTACCGAATAAGGCTTCCTGCTAAGGCTGCTCAAAAGGAATTCCCTTTAGATCATGGATCTTTCTCGAGGGTGATTGTTGTAAGTAATTCTAGCTACATTGTGTATATGGTTGGGTGGAAAATGGAAGTCCTGCCTTCAATTTGGACTTTATTTATTGGAATGAAATTTATTATCTTAGAGTAATGAGGCTAAATATTTCCTTGTGAAATTTAATGTATGGATTTGAATGATGTAGAATCCTTGTGTAATGTTGGTGCATGAATTGTTTAATGAAATTATTGAATTACTATGGTTATTTTTATAAATTTATGCCATGCATCTATCAATTAAATGCCTAAAATTTTATATCTCCTTTTTTGGAACGAATTATGTTTAATGGATTCAAATTCTGGTGTGAATTCCCTCTTTCTTGTATAGAATGAGAGGTCGATTTCCAGATTATCTTATTAAGGAATGGGTTATTCCTATGGTCACTATGATCCTATAGAGTATCTAAATTCCCTTGCATAAGAAGGAATGATAATCTTTGATAAAATAAATTGAAATCCTAATATAAAACAATTTGGCTATTAGGCCTTATTTTATAATTTAAAAACTCAGGAGGGATAGCCTTTTTTCCCTGTACAAATTTGTGATATAAATTATTTTCCAGTCCATAGGCTGAGAGGAGGCCGAGCATGTATAAAAGCTCAGGAGGACACACAAGCTAAGGAGAAGGTTGAACAAACTTTGAGGAAGTAGAGATAACTAACCAGTGGTGCTTGAACTAGATGTGAGAAAATGAAGAAGGTGATGACGAGTTGCAAAAGGAGATTAGCGAGGAAGGGAGTAATGGAGTGAGGATGAAAGAGTTGGAGAATTTGAATGGGAAAGGTAAGTTGGATTAAAAATGGTTGTGAAACAAAGGGCTAATGATAAAAAATATATAGCTCAATAATGAGTAGTAGTCAAGGCAATTCAATGAGGTTTCGTGGACACATTGAAGTGGTGTTACCATAGATATGTGATTAAAAAGTGACAGGTTGGATCAAATGTAGAATGAGATTTTGGATGAGAAAGAATAAAACGAACTAATGGGAAACCATATCCTAAGGCCAACAGATGTGTCCCAAGTATTTATGGAGGATGAGAACCTAGTAGTTGGCATGGCACTAGACAATAGTGTTGGAAATACTGAGAGGGGGGTCAACCAGTATCCCTGAGAAATTAGCACTTTTAAATCTTTTCAGAGCATTAGGTAATCTTCAATTATTATTAATGCTTATGCAGTAATAAAATTAAATAAAATAACATAATAGGCATAAGAATTTTATGTGGAAAACCCCCTCCAGGTTAGAAACCACTGAACACTTTTCTAGTAAATTCTTTAATCTTTAGTCCCAACTAAAATTAAAGAAAGAACTTCCTAGAATTCTAGAAAAGCATTCTTCTCTAGCACCCACTGGAAGGATGCCCCAACACCCTAGTGAGCCACAACTCGCCCTAGCACCACCCTACCACCTTGAAGTGTTCACGGGCCTCAACCTGTCGGTGACTTCGTACACCTGCCTAACACCTCCCTGCCACCCTATAATGACTAAAATAAGACAAGACTATGGATTCCCAAACCAGGGACAACAATCCATGATACAATAAGATGTACAATGATTTTCATGTACTTGACCAAATACCCAATCACTCTATGACTTGCAACCCAACCATGACATCATCCTAGTAGTAACTCCTATACCTCCCAACACTACCTCTTCAACTCTAGTTAGAATGACTCTTTCACAAATAAATCTTTTACAATATTTACAATGATGACTCTTTTACAACTTTTACAATGATGACTCTTTTATAACTGACTCTTTTACAACTTTACAAGGATGACTCTTGGCCTTAACAATACTTCATGATATCTAGATGGTTGTCATATATTCGAGGATGTCTTGATGCAATTCTTCCTTTGATTTGATACTTCTTCTCTTGAATTCTTGCTTGATTTTGTACTTGAATCTTCTTCTACCTAAATGCAAAATTTTCTCGGTGAAACCAAAACCAAAACAAAACAAATACCCTTCAACTTACCTTTGCCTGCAAGACACATGTAAGTGCATAAGAATGAATAAATACAAATTAAGATTACAATGTGTACCTAAAGTGTGGTTTTCACTTTTGTTGTTGACTTGTTGCAACAATAGACAAATACTCCCACTCTTGATATAGAATTGCACTCTATGCAAGACTATATCCAAAACTGACCTAAAGATATATACAATAAAAACTGATGACAAACCCTAGACTTGTGATGGACCAAGTTTTAATTACAACAATAGAGACCATTCTACCAACTATGACAAGACAAGTAACATTAACATACAACATCATATAGTTTTAAAAGAATTGGTGTAGCATCAAGAATATGTAGCATCAAATGTGTAGTATCAATAATAAGACATCTGAATTTTTGTATCAAAACTAACTATGACATATAGAGACATAGAGATATAACTGAGACTTTGTATATACTTACGTTGTCTTGCAAAAACATATGTCAGATATGATACTCAAAATTAAAATGTAAACACTAATCAATCATACCTTGCTATAGGATACTTACCCTTGACTGTTGATGTGTGGTCCTTACTACGGTGATCCTTGGATGCATGCTTTTTCTTGCCTTCTAGGAGCTCGATATTGAATCTGTTGTATATATGTAATTTTGGATCTCTAGGGCTTGAAATTTAGTCCTATGGTATCCCTATGAGTCCTCTTTCCAACCCCACAAGTCTAATCAAGATTGAATTCTTCAAGGAATAGTTATGACCAATCTCCCACAATGACTTGATTATAGACTAGTTCAGTAGAACGAACTTGTATGAAGTGCCACGTGTCATTGTTATGACCTTCGGCCCCAAAAATGATAATGAGAAAACTAAAGTCTATTCTCTTTCTGTCACTATTTATGAAATTTGAATCCAATTCTCAAAGAGAAAGTTATGACAATTTTCCCAATGTCACCTGTTTGACATGGAATTCGGGAGCCTGCAAATACCCTAACTTCCTCAGATCATATCTCTGAAAATATAGTGAACCAAGATATGAAATTTAGTCATGAGGTTCATCAAGATTTCTGCTCAAACATATTTTAATTTCAGCTTTTGAAGCATTGTACAAAAAAATTTATAGCAAAAATTCCACGATGACCTGTTTGAAGCCACAAAATCCCTACTAGAGGAGTATATGAGGGTCACTATTTATATGAATATCTCGAGTTGAGAGGGTCCTGAACAAGTGAACGTTAGAGGGATTTTAGGAGATTTTTTTAATTAATTATTTACTATTCAATGAGCAGAACTAATTATGAGTTCCATGCCGCAACCCCATAGGGTTTTAGCCCACTAACTGGGTTTATTAACTTCAGACACGAATATCTCTCAAACCGTGAAGAATTACGTGGAGTGAGATATATCAAAAAAAACATCTCAATGAGTAGAATACATATAGAAGATCCTTGAATCATAATAGAACAATTTTTCAAGTCAAAATTCCCATGCAAAATCAGGGTAGCCCCTGGTTCTTCTTGAGTTGACATGAATGAAAACCACTGATCAACAATATCCCCTTTTGGCATTAATGGCAACATAAGTATGTTGGCATTTTGGCACAGGTGTGGCGCTATGATCCAGGTGTTGTCCTTGATGGCAACTCTCCTTGATGACAGATCTCAGTCCAGACTACAAGTATGAAGAGAATTTTCATATACGCAGGTTCATTAAGCAAAAGTTGCGTATACACGCAGGTACTCTATAGACTAAGTCGCGGATACGCAGGTTCGATATATATAAAGTCGCGTATACATGCAGATTCATGAACAGAAAAGGGCGTGCATGTCGAGAAGCTTTCCTTTGGTCCGTGGTAGTTAGTCCTCGGTACTTGAGCCTATGTCTTTGGACCAAAGTATCTCGACAGACGTGTTGATCTCTAGTTTTGAAGCTGATGGTATTGGACTTCTATGGTTTGGCCCTTGGTATTGAGCAAGGCCTAAGGCTATATAAGGAGAAGAAGATCATTAGGCATAGACACTGAAAAAAAATCTTGAATATCTGATAAAGAAAGAGATCTCGTATGCAGGTTCTGGGTTGCTTGATCTAAGCTAAGGAGAGATCACATCGGTTGATGGAAGACTAGATCTAAGGACAGATCGGGATCTAATGGTTTGAAATGCTCTATTATGATATGGTTGATTATGCGTATTTCTAGATCTGCATACTGACACAATGTTATGTTCTGGATCTAACTGATGTCTGGTACAGCTGCAAGTTAAGAGAATTTATTTTTAGATCTGTATGCAGGTTGTCTTCGTTAAAAGAGCGTGTATACGCGGGTTTCTCTCATTGAAGTAGCGTATATCTTTTGAAGCTTGATTTTTGGGTTTGCAGTTGGGTCTGACTGTTATTGCAGTGTTCTGTAGTCTGCTCTGTGTTTTGGTGACTGGGTTTGACAGGGCATCAGTGGTTCAGTGATTCAGAGATTGTTGATGCAAGTATTGGTTGTTTTGTAATCTGATATGAAAGTTGAATGAATTGTGGTCTTCAGATTGTAATGTTGTGCTTCAGGAATATCCAGTCTGAAAATGTATGAAAAGTGGTACCTGAAGGAAAGAAGATTGTAGGCCTGCACCTACGTACTAGTATCTTAGCTAGTACAAGAGCAAAGGGGGTTGGAGCTCCCTTCCAAGGAAGTTTGGAGAATGAGAGAGGGTTGTAGCCCTCTGCAGGTTGTAGCCTACGTACTGGTATAAGGCTGCACCAGTACAAAAGATTGTAAACTGAAGCTCTTATTAAAGAAAGATAGAGACAACTTGCAGCAGGTGGTTTTCACCCACATTGGGTTTCCACCTTATATCATGGTGTTCATGTGTGTGGCTTTTGTGTGATGATCTGTTATACTGCATCTGTTTACTTTTAATATGGTTAATAATGTCCTGATGCATTTACTGAAGATAAACTAACTGAATCATAAGTTTTCTGGTTATACGCTGGTTTCCTTAGACACAGTAGCGTGTACACGCTGGTTCACTTAACTGAAGTCGCGTATATGTTTCAGAGTATTTGAAAAGTTTTATTTATCTGATAATACTGATTCACCCCCCCCTCTCAGTATTATTTCCAACAATTGGTATCAGAGCAGGTCCTTCAGAGAAGCTTGATCGCTTGAAGGTAGATCATTCATCATGAGCAACTACGAGAAAGAAGCATCAATCAGGCCACCGGTTTTTGATGGGACAAACTTCAATTATTGGAAGGTAAGAGTTACTGCCTATCTTCAATCTCTTGGTACAGAAGTTTGGGACATCGTAGAGTCAGGCTACACTTTTCCTTCAGCTACTCCTACAGATCCAGCCGAGAAAAAGAAGTATGAAACAAATGCGAAAGCAGTCAGTACTCTATTAGGATGTATATCCCAATCAGAATTCATGAAGGTAATGCACTATAAATCCGCAAAAGAAATATGGGACAAAATTGTCACGAGCTATGAAGGAGACGAACAGGTAAAGCGTGCTAAACTTCAAACTCTTAGGATTAAGTATGAGACTCTCAGAATGTATAATGATGAAAGTGTGGCTAACTATTTCCTTAGGGTAGATGAGATTGTTAATTGCATGAAAAACTTGGGTGAAGAAATAAGAGAGGCTATTGTGGTTGAAAAGGTTCTAAGATCATTGTCCCCCAAATTTGAATCTAAAGTGTCTGCAATAGAAGAAAAGGAAAATCTACGAATTCTTACTATGTCTCAGCTTCACGGAATTCTAACTGCTTATGAAATGAGAAAAGGAGGTCCATCAGACAGAAGAGAGGCTGCTTTCAAGGCTTCAGGCAAAGAAGATTATTATGAGACAAGTCACATGCCAGAAGATGAAGAAGAAGAATCAAATTTCATCAGAAATCTTCAAAGGGGTTCTGGAAGGTTCAGAGGTAAGTTACCTTTTAAATGTTTTGCTTGTGGAAGAGTAGGTCATTATGCTGCCAAATGTCCTCACAAAGATAAGAATGACAAGGGAAAGGAACCTGCTAGATGGAACAAGAAACAGAGTACAAATAAGAAAAGCTACTACACTCATGAAGATAGTGATGGTC
Source organism: Pinus tabuliformis (assembly GCA_031772625.1). Classification (NCBI taxonomy): domain Eukaryota; kingdom Viridiplantae; phylum Streptophyta; class Pinopsida; order Pinales; family Pinaceae; genus Pinus; species Pinus tabuliformis. The sequence goes on from CM062816.1 coordinate 604,249,118, forward strand.
TATCAAACAATGATGAAGATGAACGAGGTAATGAATATAAGTTGTTAATGGCATTTGAAGATGATGATTATATGGATGCTGTAGATATGGATAAACTTTATGATGAAATTACTGGACTCAAGAGACGTATAGAAGAAAAGAATATGATCATTGATACTCTACAATTTCAAATTGATGAAAAGGAAAAACATCTTGAAAAATTGGAATGTGAGATTGTTTGTCTTAGAAAGGAGATTGAGAAAACAAAAGCGATTAATCTTAAATTTGTTAAAGGATCTGAAACCTTGGATGAGATTATCAATGTGCAGCGATCTCCTCTGATCAAGACAGGTCTTGGATATAATGGAGAAACATCTCAAGCATCCACCTCTAAAAGCTATCTTGATGCAGCAAGGAGAAGCGAGCAAAGGCCAAATAAAAGTCATCAGGTGAATCAGGGACAGTTTACCTCAAGAACAAATAAAGACCATCAAGAAACTCGGGGACAAACTGCCTTAAGGACAAACAAAAGCTACAATCAGCCTCAGGTAAAATCTTCCCAATTTGCTCCAAGAATGAATGTGAATAGAAGCTACAATCGGTTGGATGATAGATCTGATTATCGCAGAAGTTTCTTTAATGGCCAATGCTTTTCGTGCCATAACTTCGGTCACAAAGCAGCTCAATGTGTTGCCTACAAGACAATCATGACTAGAGAAGCTCAAAAGCAAGGGAGAATGATTGGAACCATGAAAAGGACTTATAACAACTTTTCAGTTCTTGAAAATGAAGTTGAATGCTCTATTTGTAATAACTTTGGTCATGAAGACTCTGAATGCAGGAGCAGGTTCCGGAAGACAACTCAGAAGGAACAAACCTCAAATGTCAGAACATGGAGAATAAAGGAACCGCAACCAGAAAGATGTGGGATAGCCTTTTATGCAGAAGGTCAAGAAAGTCTATGGTACATTGACAGCGGATGTTCGAAGCATATGACAGGGGACAAAGAAAAACTTGAGTCATATACCGCATTAGAAAAGGGGAAGAAAGTCTCTTTTGGAAACGACATCTCTGCAGCCATAAAAGGAAAAGGTGTTGCTCCATTGAAAGAGAAGGTCAAAGCTGGAAATGTTTTGTATGTTGATGGATTGAAGCATAATCTTCTGAGTGTCAGTCAGATGTGCGATCAAGGAACAGAGGTAATATTTAGATCAAATGGATGTTGTGTTCGTGACCTTGATACAGGTAAAACAGTGATCAAAGGAAGAAGGACTCCAAATAATCTATACATATTTGAAGAAGGACCACAACAATGCTATTTGAGCAAGGATGATGAACAATGGCTATGGCATCGGAGGTTGGGGCATCTAAGCTTTTCACAAATAAGGAAACCATGCAAATATCAGGCAGTTCGTGGTCTTCCAGATATCAAAATTCCAGACAACACTATATGCAAATCTTGTCAGTTTAGAAAGCAAACCAGAACTAATTTTCCAGAGAAGGAAGGATCAGCTAGCATGCCTCTTGAGCTAGTACATACAGATACATGTGGTCCATTCAAAAAAAGAACACCTTGAGGAGAAGAATACTTGATATTATTCATTGACGATTTCTCCAGGTTTGTCTGGTTAGGGCTTATGAAGCACAAAGATGAAGCATTCGAAAAATTCAAATCCTTCAAAGCTTTGGTTGAAAATGAATTAGGACACAAAATTAAGTCCCTCAGATCTGACAGAGGTGGGGAGTTTACCTCAAACGAATTCTTCGATTTCTGTGAAGAACATGGGATAAGAAGAGAATTCTCTACAGCGAGAACTCCTCAGCAAAATGGGGTTGTGGGAAGAATGAACAGAACAATTCAACAAATGGCTCGTGCTATGCTTGATGAATCAGGTACTCCCGCAACTTTCTGGGGTGAGGCTGCACATGCTGCGGTTATTATTCTTAACAAAACAAATGTCCGAGTAAACAGTACTCAAACATCTCATGAGCTCTGGAGTGGTGAGACTCCTTCGGTGAAGCATTTCAAAATCTTTGGGAGAAAATGTTATATTAAGAATACTGATGAGCAACTTGGAAAACTTGAACCAAGAGCAGATGAAGGCATTCTTCTTGGTTATTCTCCACATAGCAAAGCATACAAGTGCTACAACAAAAGACTTGGAAGAATTGTTGACAGCATTGATGTAGTGGTCGATGAGAAGGGATATATTCCTAGGCAAGTTCATCATGAAGACATTGAAGAAGATGAAGGCTACCCTCAAAGGCAAAATGATGAAGAAGAAGAACCTCAAGAAGAACCAGAGGAGCAGACAAGAATAGAAGAGAAGACTCCATCCAGATATGTTCAAAAGAATCATCCAGAATCTCAGATTGTGGGGCAGAAAGAAGCAGGAATACAAACAAGAAGAAGAATTGCAGAAGCTTCAAGCTATTTGGCATTACTCTCTTCCACTGAACCACAAAATGTGAAAGAGGCATGCAAAGATGAATGTTGGGTCAAAGCAATGGATGAAGAACTTGAGCAGATCGAAAAGAACAATACTTTGGAATTGGTTCCTAGACCAAAAGATAAAAATGTCATAGGGACTAAATGGGTCTTCAAAAATAAATTGAATGAAAATGGAGAAGTAATTAGAAACAAGGCTAGACTTGTTTGTAAAGGGTATGCGCAGCAAGAAGGAATAGATTTTGAAGAGACCTTTGCTCCTGTTGCAAGACTTGAGGCCATCCGAATGTTCCTTGCTCTCTCAAGCTTTCAAAACTTCAAGGTATTTCAAATGGACGTGAAATCAGCCTTTCTGAATGGAGATTTAGAAGAAGAAGTATATATTGAGCAGCCAGATGGTTTCATTCTTGGGAATGATCCAAACCTTGTATGCAGATTGAAAAAGGCTCTCTATGGTCTCAAACAAGCTCCAAGGGCTTGGTACTATCGTTTGGACAAATATCTTCACCAACAAGGTTTTTCAAAAGGATCAGCAGATAGCAATCTCTATATGAAAGTTGAAAATAACAAATTGCTAATACTTGTTGTGTATGTAGATGATATTATCTTTGGCAGCAATGAAGAGGCTATGAGTCAAAACTTTGCCTTGGTTATGCAGAAAGAATTTGAAATGTCATTGCTTGGAGAATTGACATACTTTCTTGGATTGCAAATCCAACAAAATGAAGGAGGTATTTTCTTGTCTCAAACCAAGTACCTCAAGCAGATCTTGAAGAAGTATGGCATGGAAGATTCAAAGCCAGTTTGTACCCCCATGGTTACAGGAGGCAGCCTCAGTGCAAATGATGAATTAGCAGCAGTTCACCAACCAACTTATAGATCCATGATTGGGAGTTTGCTTTATTTGACAGGTACCCGACCAGATATTATGCATGCAGTAGGAATTGTTGGAAGATTTCAAGCCAACCCAAAGGAAACTCATCTTCAGGCAGTCAAAAGAATCTTCAAGTATCTTCAAGGGACCCAAAACTATGGCTTATGGTATCCTAGAGATACAGATCTCACTCTTCATGCTTACACAGATGCAGATTGGGCCGGAAGTGTGGATGATAGGAAAAGCACAAGTGGTGGTGCTTTCTTCATGGGTTCCAGATTAGTATCTTGGTTCAGCAAGAAATAGAGTTCGATTGCCTTATCTACAGCTGAAGCAGAATATGTGGCTGCGGCATCTTGTTGCACACAACTTCTTTGGATGATGCAGACCTTGCAGGTTTTTCAAATCATGTGCACTCCACCAGTCTCTATCTTATGTGATAATACAAGTGCAATCAGCATTTCAAAGAATCCAGTCATGCACTCAAAGACCAAGCACATACCAATCAAGTACCATTTTCTTCGGGAACAAGTGCTTGAGCAGAAGGTCAAGCTGGAGTATGTTCCTTCTAAGGAACAAGTTGCTGATATTCTCACAAAACCACTGCCCAGGGAAACTTTTGAATATCTCAGACAAAAGCTGGGAGTAGTTGATGCTTCATCCTGCTGTTGAAGCTTGTCTACAGAAAAGTTGGTATACGCAAGTTACATAAAGGATATCCACGTATATATGCCGATTTATGCTGGGAAAGTTGCGTGTATGGTGTACGCATTCTGCCGAAAGCATATCCGCGTGCATACGCCTTTTTATGCAGGAGAAGTCACGTATATGGAGGTCTGAACAGCAAAGGCAGACTCTGGTTGGAGAAGGTCTGAGATGGGTATGCCAGAATTCTTCAGGCACAGTTTCAGAGGGTGCAGCAGGCACAGGTTCAGGGGGAACAGCTTAAAGTCTCATAAAGCATTGTTGGCATTTAGATGCTTTTGGTTCTAGTACACAACTGTTGTTGGTTTCAGGAGAAGGAGCTCAGAAGGAAATCTTGGTTGCTGATCTAAAAGATGTATATCAGATGCTGCTTGTGACTTTCATAAGTCTTGGTCTAGATTTGTTGTCTCTATGTCATGTATCTCTTCTGTGATATCTCTTCTATGGTGTTAAGGTCATATAATGGCCTTTGTTGGTTTCCCCACTATGCCTGGGATGAATGAATAATGTAATATAATTGGTTGGTTCTGATGTATCCCCTCTTAGTTGGGAGTATGGATGTATGCATTGAGTCTTTTGGTGATAGGAAGGTCCCTTATGGTGTATCAGTCTTGGTTCTTTTGAAGAACATCTTTTGCAGATATTGCTTACAGTCAGGGGGAGCATGTTTCAGCACAGCCAAGCAGAGATATCAGCATGTACTCAGGGGGAGCACAGCCCTTTGCCCTTGATGACAAAGGGGGAGAATGATTCTACGGATCTTGGGGTTGCCATCAAGTCCAAAGGGGGAGATTGTTGGCATTTCGGCACAGGTGTGGCGCTACGATCCAGGTGTTGTCCTTGATGGCAACTCTCCTTGATGACAGATCTCAGTCCAGACTACAAGTATGAAGAGAATTTTCATATACACAGGTTCATTAAGCAAAAGTTGCGTATACACGCAGGTACTCTATAGACTAAGTCGTGGATACGCAGGTTCGATATATATAAAGTCGCGTATACACGCAGATTCATGAACAGAAAAGGGCGTGCATGTCGAGAAGCTTTCCTTTGGTCCGTGGTAGTTAGTCCTCGGTACTTGAGCCTATGTCTTTGGACCAAAGCATCTCGACAGACGTGTTGATCTCTAGTTTTGAAGCTGATGGTATTGGATTTCTATGGTTTGGCCCTTGGTATTGAGCAAGGCCTAAGGCTATATAAGGAGAAGAAGATCATTAGGCATAGACACTGAAAAAAATCTTGAATATCTGATAAAGAAAGAGATCTCGTATGCAGGTTCTGGGTTGCTTGATCTAAGCTAAGGAGAGATCACATCAGTTGATGGAAGACTAGATCTAAGGACAGATCAGGATCTAATGGTTTGAAATGCTCTATTATGATATGGTTGATTATGCGTATTTCTAGATCTGCATACTGACACAATGTTATGTTCTGGATCTAACTGATGTCTGGTACAGCTGCAAGTTAAGAGAATTTATTTTTAGATCTGTACGCAGGTTGTCTTCGTTAAAAGAGCGTGTATACGCGGGTTTCTCTCATTGAAGTAGCGTATATCTTTTGAAGCTTGATTTTTGGGTTTGCAGTTGGGTCTGACTGTTATTGCAGTGTTCTGTAGTCTGCTCTGTGTTTTGGTGACTGGGTTTGACAGGGCATCAGTGGTTCAGTGATTTAGAGATTGTTGATGCAAGTATTGGTTGTTTTGTAATCTGCTATGAAAGTTGAATGAATTGTGGTCTTCAGATTGTAATGTTGTGCTTCAGGAATATCCAGTCTGAAAATGTATGAAAAGTGGTACCTGAAGGAAAGACGATTGTAGGCCTGCACCTACGTACTAGTATCTTAGCTAGTACAAGAGCAAAGGGGGTTGGAGCTCCCTTCCAAGGAAGTTTGGAGAATGAGAGAGGGTTGTAGCCCTCTGCAGGTTGTAGCCTGCGTAGTGGTATAAGGCTACACCAGTACAAAAGATTGTAAACTGAAGCTCTTATTAAAGAAAGATAGAGACAACTTGCAGCAGGTGGTTTTCACCCACATTGGGTTTCCACCTTATATCATGGTGTTCATGTGTGTGGCTTTTGTGTGATGATCTGTTATACTGCATCTGTTTACTTTTAATATGGTTAATAATGTCCTGATGCATTTACTGAAGATAAACTAACTGAATCATAAGTTTTCTGGTTATACGCTGGTTTCCTTAGACACAGTAGCATGTACACGCGGGTTCACTTAACTGAAGTTGCGTATATGTTTCAGAGTATTTGAAAAGTTTTATTGATCTGATAATACTGATTCACCCCCCCCCTCTCAGTATTATTTCCAACAAAGTACCCCCCCTGCGATCATGGAACCTCTTCCTACTGCCTTCTCTCCCCCTTTGTCATCAATGGAAAAGGGTAACTCCCCCTGACAAGCTGTCATCCTGATGCCCTGTACACACCTCCACTCCCCCTTTCTACTTAGTTAGATAAGAGAACGATTCGAATGAGAACTTGGGAGAATCCCAGGATTTTGGCGAAGATACTCAAATGCTTCACGAGGTAATGGTTTGGTAAATAACTAAATATGTTAGCAATTTATTCCTTTTTGCCAACATATTCAAGCTTGATATTCTTTTCAGTGACCTTCTCTATAGGGAAAATTTTAAGACCCCCCGCCCTAAATTTACATGTATAATAAATGGGCGAATCTCCATGGTATATAGGAAAAATGGAAGGCGATTTTATCAATAATATGATATGTATATATAATTTTTTGGCGAATCTCTCACCAGGCATGGCGAATATTTTACTCAATTATAAAATATTGTGTTTATTGAATACACAAATGAAATCATTGCATTTCTTTAAAATATCTTTTGAAATAAAAATTACCGAAATTACATATCGATAACCTAGTGGGTGTAGGATAAAATTCACCCGTGCCATTCACAGAAAGCATGAGAAAAAACCTAATACGATATATAAAACCAAGAAAAATTCAAATTCATCACTTCTAGGGACCTTGTAACCACCCTGCCAATACACAAGTATGTTCCTGTTTGCAATTAGAAAAATTACACAAATGACAATCTGTTTACTCCATCATATGTCGGAAAGTTATAGAAGGATGACTAGTGCAATCAATCCATTCCTTTTACCCTGGATTTGTTTCAGTTTAAAATAGAAGTATACAAATATACTTGTCCAATGTCTATGCTTTAACTATTCACCTTAAGATGTTTTTACAATATAATTTCCTAAGTCTATTTAATATCTTCATTATCATAAAAACCAACCTATATCCATCTTAACTCCACATCTACCACTCTTAGGGGGATGAAATCTATTTATCCCTCTGAGCACTTGGTAGATCCAGAATTAAGATGGATCTAAGATGATAGAATTTCCCCTTTAAATAGTCTATGCTCACATGAATACCATGGTATTACCATGGGTCAATACCATGGGTTATCATAAACCTGGAGCTTAAAAATTACTATTAGTAATTTATAAAAATTAATAAAATTAATAGTTGATTTTTATTTTATTTTTTATTTTAACCAAGCTAAAATGTTTAACATACATTAAATTACAAAATCCATTTTTACTCTTGATCGGATCAAATATTTTTTCACTCTATGCTAGTTTGCATATCACGATATTTGATACGTCTCGAGGGTTAGTAGATCCAGAGTAAAGATGGATCTATGCTGGTTTAATTCCCCCATTTAAATAGGCTACATTCTAGGTGAATACCATGGGTCAATACCATGTGCCATTTTGGTGAATACCATGGGTCAATACCATGTGCCATTTTTATTTTTATTAATACTAATATTAGGGTTAATAATGTTTTTTTGCATGGTATTAATAACAATCTAGTCCATGGTATTTGTACCATAGTATTTTGCCCATAGGTTTCACCTAAATATAATGCATTTTTTGAGTGTTCGTAAATATAAGGTGACTTATGGAGTAAATATAAAAAAATGTTTTATTTGTTTACCATACCTCTCATTTATTTATATTTTTAATAATTTACCATACCTCTTTTACAAATATGGTATTTGGCCAATAGGATTCACTTAAATAAAACCTCTTTCTTGAGCCTTCATAAATAGAACGAGGGTTATGGATTAAATATAAAAAGAGGTTTTATTTATTTACCATGCGTCTAGTTTATTTATATTTTTACTTATTTACCATACCTTTTGAGTAAGTATAAAAAGACGTTTTATTTATTTACCATACCTCCACTTTACTTATATTTTTATTTGTTTACACCCTTGCATGTATATAAGGTGACTTATGGAGTAAATATAAAACATGTTTTATTTATTTACCATACCTCTCATTTATTTATATTTTTATTAGTTTACCATACCTCTTTTATAAATATGGTATTTGGGCCTTTGGCCCATAGGATTCACTGAAATAAAACCTATTCTTGAAAATGGGCGAATGGAAGGTTGTAACTCCTAATTTCAAGGGCTAAATTTACCTCTTTTACCCTCTTCCTTAAAATAAGGTGGGCTATTTTAGGTGATTTGTAAAAATGTACTATGATACAAAATATTCGCCCACTAAAAATTTAAAACCCCTTAATTTCGCCAAAGGACGAACATTCGCCCCTAAAATTTTCTATGCTTCTCTATAACGAAATGATATTTGATAAAAATGTACTTTATTTTTGAATGCATCACATGATTTTTGGAGATACTGATGGCACTGGTGTTATCGCAGAAGATGGGAATAGGCTCATCAAACTTAACTTGAAGATATTGTAAGGTTTTCTTCATCCAGAGAGCTTGAGTACAACAAGATGCTACCGTGATCTATTCTGCTTCCACTCTAGATAACGAGATTGAAGACTACTTATTGGTTAACCATGAGACAGGGAAACCACCTAGGTAGAATGCTGCTCCACTAGTACTCTTACGATCATCGACACTTACTACCCAATATTCATCTGTATAAGCTTGGATGACCATATCATTTCATTTGGGATACTAGAGACCACATTATTTTGTGCCCTTAAGATATCGAAGAATTCTTTTGATGGAAGTGATATGAGATTCTTTTGGTGCTGCTTGGAATCGTACTACTTGTCCAACTTCCTGCATCACATCTAGCAGGGAGACTGTCACATATAGGATAGTACAAATCATGGATATATATAACCTTTGGTCCATATCCATTGACGAATCTTCTTGTAACCCGCTACCATGGGGGTAAGGATAGGCTCGCAATCTTCCATCTTGAATTTCTTGAGCATTTCCTTGATGTACTTGATTTGATATATGAATATTCCTTTATCCTATTGAGATATCTCAATAATCATTAGATTGTCTTGATCCACTTTCACATAGATATTTCTTGTGAGCACTTCCTTTCTTGAATCTGTAATAATTCAACTATTCTTCTCCTCCTGAACATGTAATGAAACTTCCATATTGTTCAAACTACCCATTTATCAATCGTAGACTTGTGATATATATTGTTGCATAGACTCCTCATATTCAAATTTCTAGGAGTCGATAAGCTGAATTGTTTAGAATAGTGTGTCATCTAACAGACCATCTCGACTCGAGTCATTAATGGAAGTAGCTATTGATTCCTCACAATCTGTTACGAATTGTGAAAGCATAACTGTTGGAACCTTATTGCCTTCTTTCTTTTCTTGCTCATATTTTACTTGGTTATCCTGTACCTGTTTTCCTTTTAAACATTCTTATTCTCATCGTCAAGCTTTTCATTCATGGTTGATTCCATCTTGTACCTACAGTTATGAGCTATGTGTCCATAGTTATGACATTTGTAACAATCGATGTTATTCATAGAAGATCCGGTTTGGTGTCTATCTCATGATCTTGCAAATTTGATTCTACGGTTTTGTCGATAATAGTTGTACTAGTCTGGAACTTCACAACCCCTAGCCATATGTCCAAAATTTTTACATTTGTAACATTCGATATCATCTCTCAAATGATCAAGTTTGTTGATATGATTCCGAGTTCTGGAATATCAATTTCTGAAGGATCTCCTGGAATTATATTCATTCCAAACATACATGCGACATTCTACATCTCTATGTCCAAACCTTCCACATGAATAACATTTACCATAAAAGATAGGTTGGTACCTGGGAGGAAATATTCTTTGAGGAATTGTCTTCTAAGGTTCTTCCTGTGAGTCTTGATCTCTTGTTTATGTTGAGAGATATATCTACTTGGTAGATTTTGCATATCCACCTTCTTTAATTGTCATAGAAGGACTCGACTTCTTCTCAAATTTTTCTTTGTAACCAAGACCAGTCTTGTTGTTGTATGATCATTGGTTGCTAATGATTTTTTCCAAAGTCTTTGAACTGTTAGCGTAGTTCTGATTTTTTTTTCCATTTTTTCCATCCTTTCATAAAGTAACTATTTCAACTTCCAATGCTTCTCATTCCTTGTTTTTTTTCCTTTAATGCTTTCCCGAGAGATTCTTCAATTCGCTTGTATTATTTGACCTTGATTTTAAGGTTGAGGACCTATTCTGTTTTTGTATTCAATTTTTCTTCAAGAGTGTTGACATGCTTCTTCTCGGCTTTGATCTCTTTGATAACCTTGATCACTTCGTTTTGAAATTAAACATAAGTCATTTCTTCTTCTTCGTCAGCTGCCTCTTTATTATTGTGCTTGGCCATAAATAGTACTCTTCTTTTGAATTCTTCTTTCACTATCACTATCTTCTTTGGATGAGGATCTATCTTATTTGGTGAAGAAATTTTTCTTAAACCATTTCTTCTTGCCTTGCTTTTTGAACTTCATAGGGCCTTTCTTTCCATTTGTAATAGCCTCATTTTTGTGAGGACATTTGGCCGCAAAATTCCTGTACCTATTCTCATTTTTTGCATGAAGTAGGAAAATTATTTATCTGAGAGTTCTTCTTCCTCTTCTTCCTTTTATTCATCCTTACAACTGCAAGTTTTTGCTTTCTGAGTCTTCTTATCTCTACCATTTTTCTTGGATGTGAAAAATGTTGTTTCTAAGTGAGATGTGTCATCCTCTTCTTCAATCCTCATTTCATATTCTGTAGTAATTCCATGCAATTCATCTATGCTGAGATTGGTCAGATTTGACCTATCTTCCAAGAAAGATACCCTAGGGTTAAATATTTCTCGCAAGGTTCTGAGGATCTTTCAGAAAAAAAATTTCGTTTCAATAGGATCTCCCAAACCTTCCAATGTATTTTTTGTTTCATCACCTTTGAGTCACCTGTATATATATTTTCAAGGTTGCCCCATACCTCTTTAGTGGTTTTGCAACTCAATACCTTAATATAAACAAATTTTATAAGCCGACTGATAATAAGATCTTTAGCCTTTACATCATATACCATATTTTTATTACCTTGTTCATCCTGGGTTGGTGTGAAGCCTTTGTCAACGATTTCTCATACTTTGTATCCTTGTGCCAGCAAATGAACCTACATTCTTCCACTCCCAAATGAATAGTTGTTTCCATTGAACAAAGGAACTCTATTGAAGGAACCAAGCTCTGATACCAATTGTTGGAAATAATGAAGGGCGGTGAATCAATATTCCTTAGCAATTAGCACTTTTAAATCTTTTTAGAGCATTAATTAATCTTCAATTGCTATTAATGTTTATGCCATAATAACAAAAAATAAAAGAACACAGTAGACACAATAATTTTAGGTGGAAAACCCCCTCCAAGTCAAAAACCACCGAACGTTTTTCTAATAAATTCTTTAATCATCAACCCCAATTGAAATGAAAGCAACAAATTCCTAGAATTCTAGAAGAGCATTCTTCTCTAGCTCCCACTGGAAGAATGCCCCAATGCCCCAGTTTCTTGAATAATCAATTGAATGGATAACCCAACACCGTAGCGAACCACAACTCACCCTAGCACCACCCTACCACCCTGAAGAGTTCACAGGCTCCAACCTGTAGGCGACTTCATACACCTATGTAGCACCTCCTTGTCACCCTATAATAACTAAAATAAGAGAAGTCTGTGGATTCCCAAACCAGGGACATAAATCCATGATACAATAAGATGTACAATGATTTTCATGTACTTGACCAAATACCCAATCACTTCATGATCTACAACCCAACCATGACCTCATCCCAATAGTGACTCCTATACCTCCCAATACTGCCTCTTCGACTCTAGGAAGAATGACTCTTTTACAATATTTACAATGATGACTCTTTTACAAATGAATCTTTTACAACTTTTACAATGATGACTCTTTTATAAATGACTCTTTTACAACTTTACAATGATGACTTTTGGCCTTAACAATACTTCATGATATCTGGATGACTGTCATGTCTTCAAGGATGTACCACTTGCTTCCTTTGATTTGATACTTTTTCTCTTTAATTCTTTCTTGATGTTGTACTTGAATCTTCTTCTACCTGCGTGCAAAATTTTCCCAGTGAAACCAATCCCAAAACAAGACAAAATAACCTTCAACTTACCTTTGCCTGCAAAGCACATGTAAGTGCATAATAATGAATAAATACAAATTAAAATTACAATGTGTACCTGAAGTGTGCTTGTCACTTTTGTTGTTGAATTGTTGCAGTAGTAGACAAATACTCCCACTCTTGATATATGCCTAGACTCTATGCAAGACTATATCCAAAACTGACCTAAAGATATATACAATAAAAACTAATGACAGACCCTAGACTTGTGATGGACCAAGTTCTAAGTACAACAATAGAGATCATTCTATCAACTATGATAAGTTAAGTAACATGAACCTACAACATCATATAGATTTAGCAGACTTGGTGTAGCATCAAGAATATGTAGCATCAAATGTGTAGTATCAAGAATATAACAAGTTAGTGTAAGTATCTGCATACTTCCATCAGGGATCAAATTTGCTCTTTGCATTTTCATTTTAGGGGTCTCATACTGAAATTCTTACATCATTTCATTAGGTCATGTCAAATTGATCCACTGATGGTTGTCTTCTCTTCAGAAAATCTAATTTCTCCCTCATAGAGTATACTTGTTGACCCTTCTTCAGGTTGTCTTCAGTTATGGTTTCATGGTCAATTTGCAATCATGCTTTCACTAAGTCATAGGGCATGTTTTATTAGGTCTTAGGGTTTCATTTCCAAGGTCAAGAGAATAATTTAAAAGTGTAAATAAAGGGCAACAAGGGTATGAGGATGATAAAGAAGTCAAGTATGATGGCTAGTAAATCATAGCCACTATATAATTATCTTTTAAACCAATGTAATTTTCACCTCAAAAACATGTTTTTGAGGTGAAAACAGAGTATTTTGAGTTAATTTGTATTTCTTATGTAATTTTAAGTCACTTTATGTAATAAATGATCCTGGCTGCACCAATGCATCTCTCCTTGCTACAAGACAAAGAACCACTGCAAAAATTCAGTTCAAGTTAAGCATCATCCACTTGAAAAGAAACAAAGAAGGAAAGACAATAAAAATAGAGATTTGAAAAAGGTAAAGAAACATTAGAAAGTGGGTTTTTCAAGTGAAAAATCAAAATCTACTCCTATATATGGTCTCACATTTCATTTTCAAGTTCATCATTCTCATTTGGCAAAGAAGGAGTCAAAAAGTAAAGGAAAGAGGAGAGGTTGAGTGATTTTTGGAAAAGTGGCGCTGCACTTCTGGAAGTTGGCGCTATGTGTTTGGAGCAGTGGTGAAGTGGTGCTATGCTTATGTAGTATGGTGCTATGCGTTTCAGGCAAGAGAGTTGGCGCTGCACATACAGGGAGTGGCACTGTGCATCTGGGTTAGGTGTTGTGCATACAGGGAGTGGCACTGCGCATCTAGGCTAGGCGCTGCATGCCTGGAGGTTTCGGCAGCGCAAAATTACATTGCACTGCATGTTGAGAGGTGGTGCTGCGGGTCTGTAGTTGGCGCTACGTGTTGAGCAACAAAGACCAGAAAGCCTCCAAACTTCATAAAAAATTCCAAAGAATCCTCTCATCTCTCAAACAAGTAAGTGCACTCCCTCTACCTCATCCTTGAATTTGCAATTGAAGTGTTTGAAGGAATTTACAATGACAAATGCGAAACCATATTTTCTCCCTCAATGACATTCTAGAAACCGTAATCCTCTCTATTTATCACATCACCTATCACTAAAACCTTGAACCCCTTCCCTACATCACTCCATAAAATTCTATAGCCCCTCATCCTTCGTCCCACAAGTTATATTTCAAAAAAGGGCCCAAACCCCTCTCCCTCACTTTCATAATTCATACCCTTCCCTTCATTTTCTAGCCTACCAAAATACCTCACAAGGTCATCTCCCATTCCCTCACTCCTAAATCACTCTTACTCATTCCCTTCATCCCTTTTCTAGGAGTTCACAGTCTCAAACTTTGAAAACATGGACTGAGAAGACAGAGACTACGAGGAAGAGGAAAACACAGGCAGTGACAGTTCGATAGATAGACCTTGGCATCAGAGAAAACAACACAAGGGAGGCAAAATTATTAAGGAAGAGCCATCAAACCTTAGAGAATTGCAGGCCTCTCAGCTGGCTGTCACTTGTTTCAGACATCAAGGGTGCTATGATTTTTGTGAGTAGGTAGAGAGAATTCAACACCACCCTGAGCTCACCAGACTTTTTGTAGCCCATCTTCAGGACAACAAGGTGACTCTTGTTGGGGTGGCATTTACAGTTTCACCTTCCATTATTGCGGATGCAACCAGGATTCTGAATGTAGGGGAGAAGTGGTACAAGGCACAAGACCTGGATGAACACTATTATGAGCCTTACATCAAGCCCAGGTACAAAAATGAGGCGAAAAGGGTTTTTCCTTTCAAATTCCCTGAGGACGAGTATGCCCCCGTGATGAAAATAATCATGAAATATTTCACTTGTGAGGGAAGATTTTCTAGACTGTACACATATCAGATCCGGATTCTCATGCATTTTACCAGGGTGAGGGTGTTAAACCTCCCCTATTTCTTGTTCAGGAATATTGAAAAGATTTCCCATTTTGTGCAGAAAAAGCCACACCCTTAGCAGATGAGTAG
Source organism: Pinus tabuliformis (assembly GCA_031772625.1). Lineage (NCBI taxonomy): Eukaryota > Viridiplantae > Streptophyta > Pinopsida > Pinales > Pinaceae > Pinus > Pinus tabuliformis. The sequence goes on from CM062816.1 coordinate 604,264,153, forward strand.
TCTTTATCATTACTCCCTAATCAAGATGATTGTGCTTCATTATCTTAGCCTCCTCAACATCTCTTGGGAGACATTTATTGCTCATGACATCTTCAGGGGTCCTCAAATTCCTCCACCAGTGTCCCAAGAATCAGGAGGACCTTCTAGCAGTGCTAAGGTGACGGTAGATGAGAAGGCCAAAGAGAATAGAGCTACCGAGGTGCTCGGGACTTACATGACATATCAGAGGGGCACAAGGAGATTTTTTGTAGCTGATAGGCAAGTGTTTGATCCACGGGATGTGGAAGGGACCTTGCCTTCTTCATCAACCCATAGGCAAATGCTTGCTCCACAGGATGTGGAAGGGGCTTTGCCTTCTTCATAAACACAACAAATACAGGTGAAACAGCTACACAAAGGGAAAGAAAAGATGCCAGAGGAAAGTTTTGATGATGAGGAGAACGAGAGAGACTTTGATTTGACAGATCATGATGAGCCAGAGCAGCATTATACTCATCATGGCGTGGAAATAATTGACTTAGAGGCTCAAGATGAAGAAACAATAAAGGAAATTGTCATAGAGGAAAAGGAGGCTCAATTCCAAGTGTTGATGGATAATTTGGAGAGGGCCAAGTATGTCATCACATATTTGGAACAAGAGAACAAGCAGTTGAGTGACAAGTAGGTCCTCATGGAGCTCGAACTTCTCAAGGTAAAACGACAAGGTGACAAGGAGGTACCTGTCACTTTGTCTCCTATTGAGAAGGAAATTGAGGATGATAGAGAGACTTGGCTTGAGAGAGTCAATTTTCACCTAGAAAAGTTGTTGCAGAAGGCCAATAGAGATAACCATATGATCAGGCACATGGCCTACCATTACACGACCCGAAACAAAATTTGAAACATGAGGGTAAGAAATATGAAAACCAGGCTAAGGCGGGCTCTAAAGGGCAAAAAAAAGAGGATAGGCTTATGTTGTTTGATGAAGCTTCCTTGGTTCATCAAGATTCTTGATGATGGTGTTGCTCACCAATTTTGGATAGGTTTGGAGAAGATTTTGTTTTTTGCAAATTTTGGAAATTTCACACATAGAAAATCTGGCTCAACGCGCAGCATCACTAGCGCTACACTTTTCCTAGGGAACCCAATGGACAAATGGCTTACATTTTTGGATTTGGAGCAATGATTACATGCACCCTATGGATTTTCTAAGTTTTTGGGGTAGAACTGGTCCACAAAAAGGTAAAAAAACACCCTAAAAATGACCTTTCTACCACATTTTGGACACACAGAAGAAGTCTTGAGAGAATCAACTTTTGAGGGGCAAAATTAGCTTCAAATTAAGACATTCTAGGTGTTTTGGAAACTATACTTGAAGACCTTTCCAATGAGCTATCATGAGCTCAATTTTGATGCCGGAAAGGCCTCCAAAAGGGACCTGAAAGTGTCATTGTGCGTTGGGCTAGTGGCGCTGCGCGTAGGGAAAATTTTGTACATGACGACTATTTTTCTATTTTTTGACTATGTTCATGGATTTTCTCTCATGGAGGATGTTTTACTATGGTAAATGATGACTTGGCTTGTAAATATGATTGATAATTAGTAGTAGAGGGTAGATTAATTAGATTAAAAGTCAATTTGAGCTCAAATGAATCAATTTTTCACTTTTAGAGGCAAGTTGTTAAGATGCCTATATTCCAATTTCTTGTTCAGAGTTGGTTAGATTAGATCCTAATCTTAGGGATTCAACCCATAAGGATGGGAGGAGGTTTAAATAAAGCCTATGTCTTCTTCTTCTGTCTCATTGTAAAGGGTTGGACTCAGTAGGATGCTTATGCCTTGATTGTACATCATTTTGTAGCAGTTTAGCAGGAAATTAATAAAAATTGCAGCTATTTCTTTGGGATTCATGTGGTATGGAGTTTAGTCCAGTTTCTTCTCTTGTGATAATATGTTAATATGTTTTGTGTACTTCATTGATCATTTCATAGCTTCTAAGTGAATGTTTCCAAGTTGGTAGGCAGAATCCATAACATCACTGCTCTGCTTTAGGGAAATATTCACCATTATTATGTTTTCTATAGTTTAGGAAGGATCCTAATTTCTCACCAGTCTTAAAACACTTCACCCATCAAGCCCTAGAGTGCTAAACCTAATGCCTACCTTGCCCCATTGAACACCCTACAATTTTGACCTAATTCCCTAGCCCTAATTGTCCAGCTCCTCCTGATCCAGTAAAACCCCTTCAAAATTTAATCAAACCTTGTGCTACTATACCTAGCCTAATATCCTTTTCCTGATCCAGTAATTTTCGGATCCTTATGGAGAGAGCCCTCTCCTAGCCTAGTAGGGCTAGCTACTTGGCTAAGCGTCGTTTTTGGTTACCTTGGCATTTCCTTCCTTCAGCCTGAGGTTCAATCCAAGTGATAACAGGACATCTAAAATGTGGCATCAAAACTAACTATGATGTATAGAGACATAGAGATATAATCGAGATCCTGTATATAATTATGCTATCCTACAAAAACATATGTAAGAGATGATACTAAAATTTCAAATGTAAACACTAATCATACATACCCTTTTGTAGGAGACTTGCCCTTGATTATTGATGTGTGGTCCTTATTGCAGTGATCCTTGAATGCATGTTTTTTCTTGCCTTCTAGGAGCTCGATATTGAATTTGTTATATCTATGTAATTTAGGATCTCTAGGGTTTGAATTGTGTCTTGCAGTGGACCTCTGAGTCCTCTTTCTAACTCCACAGGTCTAATCAAGATTGGATTCTTCAAGAAAAAGTTATGCCCAAGCTCCCATGATGACCTGATTATAGATTGGTTCCATAGAGCGAACTTGTACGAAGTTCCATGTGTCATTATTGCAACCTTCGACCCTAAAAATTATACCCAACAAACTACATTCCATCCTAATTTTGTCACTATTTACGAAATTTTAATCTAATGCTCAGAGAGAAAGTTATGATGATTTTCCCAACATCGCCTGTTTGACATGGAATTCAGGAGCCTGCAAAAACCCTAAATTCCTCATATCATATCACCAAACATATAGATAACCAAGATATGAAATTCAGTCACGAGGTTCATCAAGATTTAGGCTCAAATTATTTTTAATTTCTTCTTTTGAAGATTTGCAGAAAAGACTTATAGAAAATTTGAAGCCACAAAATCCCTACTAGAGGAGAATATGAGGGTCACTATTTATATGAATGTCTTGAGTTGAGAGGGTCCTAAACAAGTGAACGTTGGAGGGATTTTAGGAGATAAAAAAAACATTATTAATTATTGACTATTCAATGACCACAACCAATTATGAGTGCCATGCCACAACCCTATATGGTTCTAGCCTACTAACTAGGGTTACTAACTTCAAACGTGAATATCTCTCAAACCGTGAAGAATTACGTGCCATGCCATATATCAACAGAAACATATCGATGAGTAGAATACATATAGAATATCCTTGACTTAGAATAGAGTAATTTGTCAAGTCAAAATTGCCATGCAAGATCTAGGTTGCCCCTAGTGCTGCTTGGGTTGACATCAATGACAACCATTGATCAACAAATAGCAAAGTTGGTCTTGTACCAACTCTACACCTTATACTTCTTAAATATAATTAGGAAACACTACACTAGCTTATTAATAATGGTTCAAGTCCACATAGTAGTCATCTTACCTATGGGGGGACAATACAAATTAAAGGAGGTAGTTTTAACAATAGTGCAAGCTTGAATATTAGGAGTAGAAGAATTGGGAGTTTTAGTTATTTAGAGAAAAAAACAAGAGTTTCATGAGTTTTAGTATGTATCATTCTTTGAATTATAACCTCGGAGAATTTAACAGAAATAATATTAGAGTGATGTGCTATTTAAAAATTTAGTCATATGTAAATGCTTTAGAAAAAATATAGTGATCCACATACCTTCATATAAAAGAAACCCTAAAAATGTCAGTCTTAAAATCTCTTATATAGTTACCTAATTCCATTCAAGTAGAATATCACGATTACTTATGTCGGTAATGGTGCAATCATCTTTTTCATTCTCTTAAATGAACTCTTTCTAGACATGCACCCCATCAAGAATAAATCATCCTAACATATACCTTTGAAGTAATGTAAATCATCCTATGACCACCCTCAAAGAAATTCTCACCCATAGCCTTGGTGATGGTGTAAGGCTCATATCAAAGTGGTATGATCTTCTTATGGGAGTTTTTCAATTGCTCATTATGAAATTCCAACCATAACTTGTCATCAATGTTGGGTCCTTCATTTTTGGATAAATTTTGATTAAAGTTTTGACCAGAAAAAGGTTGCAAGAAGGCCAGTGAGCGAAAAAGTAAATGATCAAAATAGACATAATCCGAGAATAGAAAAAGAACAATGGCAAGAAAAAATTAAAAACAATTATTTCAGGGCTTTGAGAGTTTGGAAAAGATGGATCTATGCACTGAATTTTGAAAAGATCAAAGTGAACTGAATCAAGTGAGCAGGATCAAAGTGATCAAAGTGGACTGAATCAAGTGAGAAGGATCAAAGTGATCATGATGAACCGAATCAAGAAAGTGATATTCAAGGAAAGTATTAAAGCCGCAAGGATAGAGCATGATATACATTAGAGTGAGACATATGTCGAAATACTATCAGACTGAAGACTGAAGTTTTTTATTTGTTTTAGATTGTAATTTGGTTTCAATGTAGTCTCACTCTGACATGTATTCTGAATGATCCTGCAAGGTCTCTCCAATTTGTAATTTAATGGTCCACTTATATAAATGAAGAAGTTGTGGTATAATTTTGTGTATTTGTATATGAAGTGGTTATAGCTTGTGAGCCCCCTTTAATTTATTCTTTTAGCGTTGTCGTCTACTCTGCTATTCATTAATGTAATTGCTTATATTTTACATATATATGTTTGATGATCTCTAAATATTTTGGAAATGATACATCCATGCCTACATAACGAATGTGCTATTAGTTAAGTTGTTCCTTGGAACTATTCTTTGATTCCTTCCTTCATTTCATTTCTCGACATGCCTCGGGTGAGACACTTATCACTCACAGAGGAGTGGAAATGTTGGCAATGTGCTAGAATACAACAAAAATATTTTTTGGAAACCAGTGGCCAAACCTTGAGTCCTTCATTCTAAATTTCATGCCAACAACCAACCTGAAATCTATTTCTTTGGTATTAATGATTCAAAAGAAGCTGAGTACATTTAGTGCTTACAAATGTTTCTTCAAGGGTGCAACTCACGAACTCATTGTTGAACTTGTTCAATATGTTCCTCAAAATTGGTTTCTTTTCTTACCGCGTTCCAGGTATGGGAGGTATCTTCATGTGTTATTCCATGAATATAGCTACAACAATTTGTGCCAATTGTTGCTACCCCAAGCACATTTGAAAAGGCTTGTGGCCAATAAAAATATGAAGATCTATGTCAATTTTCTATTGAAAATATGGAAGGCTTTCAACTCATGTATGTGGATGATCACAATTGTATACTTTAAGGACATATACAATAATCATATTTACTACTTTTTATTCATCAATCGAGGGATGGAAGGCAATGGATTTGATCAAGCTTGATGTACATCATGGCCAAAGGTTAAACCAAAATATACTGAGGAACCTACTATCCCTATCAGGAAATATGGCCTTTGGAAACCTAAAATGAACCAAATATACTCGAATAAGAGCTTATGGGTAGATTTTGTTGCGACAATCTTCTTATAGGGTGCTAAAATTCCCATGCTAAGGAAGCAATAAACAAAAACAAAAACACATTTGTTACAATGATTCCGTGTATGGGTCAACTATAAGATGTCGGGGTATGTTATACACCATAACAAGCATGAACTAAGTATTAATCCCTTGGACTTGATCATTGGTAGCTTCATGGATCGTAAGAAACCTTTTGGTCGTAGTTTATGTATGCATTACATATACCATATAGCCTAATTTTATAGCTATAAAAATGGATTAATTCCAATAAAATTTTAAGGATAGTTCTCTCACATGCCTCAAAGTGCCCTTGATTCATATGAATACTCTTAGTCAATTTCTCTGTTGCTTCTATGCTCAATGAATTTTTGAGTGCAACTTCCTTGCTCACTATTCTTTAGCTAGTATGTGAGTGTAACAACACCAAGCTAATTTTTCATATAATAAATGAAAAGTAAGACCAAAGTCATGGGACACGTATTCCAAGATCAATGTTGGGAAAACACTATAGTGGGCATCACTTTTGGTTTATGTTTGACAATGGAAATTGGCAAAGGAAAAGAGGAAATACATTTCATTTAAGTATGAAAATAAAGGAAAATAGGAGAAAGGGAAGGTGAAGAGACATAGATTTTCATGCAAGGAAACTAGAGTAAAAATGAAGGAAAATGAAGAAAAAGGAGGCATCAATAATAAAAAGGCATATGAGAAACAATTGACAGCTTTTACCCATGTTTGGAGCAAGTGTATAAAAGGAAAGAGAACAAGAACTTGGAAAAGAAATCAGGAACATGAAAAGAAATGGAAAGTGAAGGAAAGCAAGGAGAAGGTTGGATTAGCAGCTTCAACAGGAAGATCTTGTAGTCAACAGGTTGCATGTGTGATTTCCTATCTAAGGTGTGAATACATGCTACATGCATTTGTTTATCTATTTCTCCTGTTGTCATTAGCATGCGTTTTGTCTAGTTTTACAATGGTTTCATCCTTGCCTTTCCATTTCCTGGATAGCCATGGTGTGATGGGATTCATTCTTAGTTGATATTTGGATTGCTAGAAGGTTTTGGAACTGAGTGAGGTGTTCTCAGGAGAATTCCCAAAGTTTTGGGGGTGGATATGATTTTCTCTAGGAAGTCCTCAATAGATTGGTGGAGATAGGCAAATTCCTCAAGGTATGGTGAAGAAATTATGAGGCATCTAAACTTGGTTTGGTTTTGTGATCTAAGGACCCATCTGGGAGAGATCATGGTAGCTTGAGGGTGGAGATGGCTTAACCTATGAAGTTCATGGTTTATTATGTCTTGGTTAATCCCATGAGATCCCATAATCATGCTTGGAATAGGGCACGAGGATGATTGGATGGAATAAAGACTTGGTTAAACCCAATCTATGGTTGGGTGGTACATGGAAGTCCCTCACCTAGTTGGATTTTGCATAAGTTAATATGAGATATTATTCTAATGTAATTAGTGATCACATGTACTTGTTATTATGATGATTTTATGGTAGATTTGTCATGCTTCATATTCTGGTTATATTCTAGTAATAAGCATGGTTCTATGATGTTCTCTAGCAATGGTTCTTGTTCATGATTAGATAAGTATTTGAATGGCTGATGAGTGCATGGGATAACAAGTGTTGTTAAAACTAATAGAGAGGGGATTAAACTCTCTTGGTGATTCTTAGATGAAGTTAAGAGGTTTATGATCATATATGCATTCATGAACTATAGCTTATAAGTTTACCATTGTTTGGCAAAATGTATATTGTGTACTAGGCATGTCTAGGTCAAGATTGTGTTCAAGTTTGAATGTTTGGTATTTTTATCATCTTAACCATGATTATGAAAAGTTACATGTAGTTCTAGGTAGTGATATAGAGGCTAGCCTGAAGAGGTGGCGCAAACCTCGAAACCACATGCATAGAACTACAATATTTGGGTGATAACTGCATGGAAGCATGCTTATGAGTGTAGTTATAGCCTCATAACTACATGCATGTTGTTTTGTGGGTGCAGTTGGAGGTTAGGTTTGTGAAAACACAGTTCCAACTCAGGATCTAGTCATCATAGTTTGTGGATAGACATCTGGGTGATCTAGTGCTCCTGAGGGGTATCAATAAGTTTTCAGTTTGTAGGTACCACTTCCATCACTGGAACTTGGAGGTCGGGTCATGTCATAGTATCACTCAACTCACATTTACCCTGGAGAGCTTGTAAAAGTGGGTAAATGTGGGGTGGGGCATTTAAAAAGTGGTAACAAAGGAAGGTTGCAACACTAGACCTTGGGGTGAGAGTAGATCATCATATAGGTTTGTATGTTTGGCATGCATGTATGATGGTTAATGGTTGTTATGTGCATCATGGATATATGCATCCCTTTTATTTTATTGTTGTTTTGGTTACATGAATGATAGATGCTAGTTGATTAGTGTAGTCATATGCACATGCATCGGTAAGTCATGTATGATAGTTAACTTGTTGTTGTATGCATTGTACTTAAATTCATGATGATTATGGCCATTACAATTAAGTTCTTGATGTTGTTATGTATCATTCTAATCTATACTGACTTTTGGAGATGTGATAGGCTCCCCTAAGATACACTGAGGTATGATTTCATTTATGTCTTTTATTTGGTTTATATAACATGGTATGTTGTAGGAAATAGAAGATCAGAGATGAAGAGAAGAATGGTGGAATATAGTTCACATGACTCCCCCTACGATCCTGATGTGAATTCTATGTAAATTTGGGAAAGGTCAGTTGAGCAAGAAGGATAAGATTCTTCTTTTGTTCTGGCCAATACACTAAGAAGTCTGAGGGTAGTGATCGGAAGTTGCAAGGAAGATAATGAAAAGTTGATTGAGACATAAGAAAGGCTTGCCAGAGCTCAGGAAAAGAAATCAAAAGTAAATGCAGTCATTCTTCAGAGCCTTTCAGACTTGCAGAAGCAGGGAAAAATGGGGACTAGTCATGGATAGGAGGAGAAGATTAATGGGGCATATGGCAGCAGGTATTTTAGAAGATACAGGTTGGATATAGATGATACAGTCAGAGGTGGGAGATCTTTGGATACACTTGGCAAGAGGGGTAGTGCTTATGGATTTAATTCTAGCTCGGGTTCTAAGAGACATCATCACCATCACCATTAACATCCTCATAGGAGGAGTGAGAAGTAGTACTCTCTAGAAGAGTTCAAGAAATCCAAGATAGCTACCCTTTGTCTTGAAGGGAAAAATAGATATCCGGTGGGAAGGTCTTAAGTGTGTGAGAGGCATCAGAGATGAGGAGCTGATTTGGGATGAGTTTTATGTTAGAAGACGTAGACCATTACAGTATTGAACCTATGCTGGTGATCATCTCGGGAAGGATTTTCCTTTGTATGAGAGTGTGCAATGGATGTGTGGCAGGCCTCAGATGTACAATGTGTAACAAGAATGGACAGTTGGGGATGTAGGTCAGAGCATGCAACAATGAATAGCAAGTAGGTAGGAATATCATCAGGCACTCATTATTGATATGGATGGTGGAACTAGAGGGAGAATTCTAGGGGAGCCTTGATGCATCCTACAGTAGAATGAGCTTATGCTCTGGGATCAAGAAATAGAGAAACTAGAGTGCATGGAAGCACTTTGGGGCTAAGGAATATATATGGTATACGGTTGATTAGATGGAGACATAACAACTGGTTTTCAATTATGGTTGGATTCATCAAGGGAATTATAATACCTTGAGAGATGATATGTGTAGGTGTTTAGTTACAAGAAAACGTGATTGGCAGAACAAGGTAAGGTAATTGGCATATTTTTATATTTACTTATGCATTGACAATTGTGTGTTTATGGCAGTATGATGCTAATAATTGTATGGAAAAAGAGTCTAGCATAGATCCTAAAGAAGGCTCAGGTTGAGCTTTACTTGGAGCACTAGGAAGCCATGAGGGTTGAGTCATGTTGTTGATTGAAAGTTTTTTCTTTTGGTGTTTTATGATTTGTTTGTGCTTGATTTTTAGTTTTGATTGTGTCTAGTACAAGGCCATGCCACTTTGTTTTTGGTTGCTTGGATTTATATGTTTTCTTTATCTTTCCTTCTTGTTATTTCCTTTTATGTTTTGAGACTCTTAGGAATTGGTTGGGGAAAGAGGAAAGTTAATGGAGCTCAAGGAGAGTTGAGTGAGACCCTAGGTTAAAGTTACATGTAATAAAGGATAATAAAGGGAAAATAAGACCAAGGTCATGAGACATGTATTCCAAGCTATATTTGGCTATGGAAATTGGAAAAGTCGTTGGAAAAGACAAATAGGCCATAAATGTCATTTAATTATGAAAATAAACGAAAATAGGATAAAATCAAGGCAATGAGAGACAAGTTTGTATGCAAGGAAATTAGAGGAAAAATGAAGGAAAATAAATAAAAAGCATACATAAAAAAAAAGGCATTTTAGAATTAGTTGACATCTTTTGAACATATTTGGAGAAGGTGTGGCAAAGGAAGGAGAACAAGCACTTGGCTAGGCAATAAAAGGAAGAACTAGGACAAGAAAAGGAAGAAAAAGGAAAGTAAGGAGAAGGATGGATCAACAACTTCAGCAGGAAAATATTGCAAGTAATAGGTTGCATGTGTGATTTCCTAGCCAAGATGTCAATGAATGGTACATGCATGTTTTTATCTAATTCACTTGTTGTGATTGGCATGGATTTTTCCTGGTTTGACAGTGGTTTCAACCTTCCCTTTCCATTTCCTAGATAACAATGGTGTGATGGGACTCATTCTCGATCGAGCTTTGGATTGATAAAAGGTTTTGGAACAGGGTGAGGTGGTCTCCGGAAAATTACCAAGGGTTTGGGGTGGAGATGGTTTTCTCCAAGAATCCCTCGATAGGTGGGTGGAGATAGGAAAATTCCTCAAGGCATGGTGAAGAAATTCTGAGGCATCTAAGCTTGGTTTGGTTTTTTATCTCGAAACCGCTTTAGGCAAGATCACAGTAGCTTGAGGGTGGAGTTGGTTTAACCTTTGGAGTCGCTAGTTGATTATGTCTTGGTTTATCCCATGAGATCCCACATTCATGCTTGGAATATGGCATGACGGCGATTAGATGGAAGAAATATTTTGTTCATCCCAATCTGTGGTCGGGTAGTACGTGGAAGTCCCTGATTTGATTGGATTTTGCATAAGTTAATATGATATATTCTTCTAATGTAATTAATGATCACATGTACTTGCTATTATGATGATTTTATCTTAGATTTTTCATGGTTGATATTCTCGTTATATGGTGATTATAAGCATGGTTTTAAGGTGTGCCCTAGAAATGGCTCTTATTCATGATTTGACAAGTATTTAAATGGTTGATGAATGCATGGGCTACATTACAAGGAAAATAACTTCTAAAGGTGGTTATAATGAAGGTTTTTAGTGTTATAAAATTGGAAAATTTTGTCAAAAAAATATCCGCTAAGACCTTTGTTTGCGATAGTGGATGTTTTAGTGGAGATTTTAACGAAACATCATCACAACTGGAAAAATATGGGTGGTCTGATGTTTTAGCAGATGCTTTTTTTTTTGCGTTGTGCTTAATGGAATAAGTAGCACCGATGCGATACGGATATAAAAGCATTGGGCTACATACATAACTAAAAGAACCAAGGCGTTGATTGAAAGGAACACTGGTACATAATATATACCACACTGATGCTAATAGATAAAAAAAAATCCCTAGGAAATTCTTGTAAGGAATGCCATCAGGGCACAAAAAAAATAAGTGTTGTCTCGATGCCTTTTTTTTAACTTGTGGCGCCAATGCGTATTGTTTGCATAACACCCGGATGCATGCATTATATAAAAGGATCGGTGTTGTTAGTTTTCACAGTGCACTGAGGCTAGAAATAATATTTTGAAGGACTAGGGTAGTATTTCTATGAAAGCATTGGTGTATTAAGCATTACAATGCACTGGGGTGTTAATTTCAAATAATACTAATGCTTGAAGAAATAAACGCTCCGATGTTGTCATTTTCTAAAAAGGCACCAGTTATGCAAAAATATGTCATTATGGTGCTTTTATATAACATAACAAATTGGTGCATTTTTATGTTATGGATGCACTAGTTTTTTGTATGAGATTTTCTCCTTTTTGGAAACATCGAACTGTGACAGTGCAATTGTTGTAATTTTTTAAATCCATTATTCATCGAAAAATTGACATATATCTTAGAATAGTACTCATATAAATTAAATTTTTATTAGTGCATTTGTATATGATCTTTGGATTAATTTGTTATAATATCATATTTCACATCTCTTCACTATAATATTTAATCATCCATATATTTATCAATGGTGCAAAAATTCACAACGACATTGGGTTAAACAGTAGAACAAATTAAAATGTATTTTATTATATATAAATAAGAGGCTCTTTGTCTTACAAAATGGGATTGTTATTGGTAACTTGTTCTCTTTCAATTGGGACACTATGTCCATTACATTAAAAAAAAATGTTTGATTTTAACAGACAATTTTTTCAAAAAATACAACAGGTTGCATTGATATCCAACTAGATCATGATTCTTCATTGGAACTATTGTCAGTGCTCGAGCTACTTCCATGAATTGGGTTATTTGGACGAATGTTTTGATGATTGTATTGATTGTTTTCGTCTTCTTGATCTTGTTCCATCTACAAAGATAAAAATAAAGTGTAATGAGTGTATATACATTGGTGAGAATAATTAAAATTGAAATAAATAATATACATCAATGTAAATCGAATAACAATGCACCATAGAAAGAAGTGACTCATAAAATTTGTACATTGTTTCAAAACCAAGTCTCATGCCTTGTTGCAACAAGTCTTCTGTTGGCATAGTTCCATACTTTGTTTCCTACATTTAAACCACATTATAAAACATAGATTTAGTATAAAGGATGTTGGCTTATTGGGGCATGACCCAGGTTTAGAGTTGATTTAGCCAAACAAATCCTATTACTACTGGCCCTTTCGGCAACAGTCTGTGGAGCGTGGACTGAGGTCTCACCCGAAGTAGTATGGGAGGGTGCTAGAACCAGGTTTTCACACCTTGGAGATGTCTGATGAGTTCAAGTGGTCCACGGTTCGACCCTGCGTGCATGTCGCTACGCACACTTGCGCGTACCTCACAGCCTGAGATGTTGCCTTCACACAACCCTACTCAAGGGCTGAACATTGCGCTTTTGCGTTATTACCCAAGAATTCATTGATATTCCACTGTTAGTTGATTAACTCAGCCTACTTGCATGCTTTAAGTTCTACTTAACAATATAAACCATTCATACAGGTGCGCGGAGTAAATAAATAGTATATTTGCAATTTATATCAAACATGCATTAACCCAAGAACATATACACAAATTGGTAACAAAACTTCTCTTTATTAATTTCTTCCTCGGTTACAGACTCGACTCCACCCTGCACACTTAGCTGTAGGGGTCTGCACACTCAACTACAGACTACTAGGCCTCTGTGCACTCAGCTGTAGAGCCTTCTCCTACTCTATGACCCAAAGACACACTTAGTCACTCAAACTCTTTCCTTTTCTCTCTACTACTTCTCTCATCATTCTTCTTACACTTAAAGCATCACTCTATTTATACAATCCCATGGTCTGCAGACCATGGTTAGGCTGACATTACATTACAAAAACTAGGGCGGACAACCTTTTGACTCTATCATAAATTTCGCGCTCCTCGCTCGCAATTCGCGGAGTCTTTACAACAATATTGGGTCAAAACTTGGGCTTTGAGGCCCAAAACATGCCTTGTGGGGATTCCATGCCTAGCAAGCCCCCAACACAAACATCGTGACTCGCCCTCAAGTCACTCTGTCAGTGCGGTGATCTTTGCACGGAGTCCCTCCAACTGTTCTCGAACTGTGCTGAGGTCAGCAACGCACTGAGCTGTTGCTTGCTGAATTTGTTTCATCTGTTGTTCTGAGACCTCAATGTCTGGGGTGCTTCTCTGCATTAATGTGTGCATCCCCTGTATGTGCACGAGCTTTCCTTTGATGTTATTCGTGATAGTGAAGGCCTTATTGATCCAAGGCTAGACACATGCTTTGAGAACTGCCTCCTTGTGTCATGCCACGTCCACCTTCTCCTTCAGTGACTTAGCTTGTTGCATCCTCGCAAGCCTCTAGGTGAGGACTACTATCTGCGCAGTTCCTCAGACATTGTCATATTGTTGTTGGAGTTCTCGCGCTTTTATTTCCAAGCATTGGATATTGGGGTCCTCCTGCAGAGTCATGAGAACCTCAAGTGCTTATTCCAACATGCTGGTATAGTCTCACAATGCACCTCTGATTTCCTCCATTCCTACTGTGATAGCGCTAGCGCGCTATTCTTTGAATTTTGGGGGAGTGGATGGCTGCCCTTTTAACCGCAACTTGACGATCTGAAGATTCAACTCCAGCTGAAACTTGGTCATTTCTTCCCTGGCCTCACAGACTTTTATTGCTAACTTGTGGATCTGCACCTCCACTGGTAGGTCTGTTGGGATGGCCAGCTCTGAGATGTTTCAGTAAGTGTCGTCTACCACCTACACTAACTGTTGATTTTGTGACACCAATTCCTCGCGTTGCAAGCTCAGTTGTTCCATATTTATCTTTTGCTCACTAAGGACTTGGATCCCGTGGCTCTCCCTAGTGCGCAGCTCTGCCATTGTCCCATCTTGTAATAGATATAGTGTCTCACATGGAAGGGCAACTAGATTAAGGCTAAGGCCTTTCATCATGATAACCAAAAATCTATCTGCCTCATTCGATTTCACTAGAGCCCCTTTTAGCAACACTATTGTGTTTTCCATCTGTGCACGCAACATCTGCTCTGCTGTCGAGGATCTTGCTGCGAGGTGGGTTGAAAGGGTACCAACCTGAGGGGGGCGCACCTGTAACTCCTGCAACTATGCTCTCAGGGCCCCGAACACAGTCTAGTGCTCCTGCATGAAATCCTTAAGGGCCTCATTTGTGACATCGCTCATCTGCATCCCATCGTGAATAGTGACTTCAACGGTCACTTTTTGGTCAACTTGTGTGGCAGTGCTACCCTCCGTGTGCAGTAACGGACCTAGTGACTCTCTGCTTTTGTGCACATACGCAATATCACATAGCTCCTGGGCAGAATATTTTATAGTCCCATGCTTCCTTCCAACTTCCTGGAGTGCTAAGACTGTCCTTCCCCTAGCTAGTTAGGTGGTTGCACCTTGCCTTATCATCCTAGTTTTTTCGGCGAGAAACTCTTCCTTTATCTCATACTCCAACTTCTTGACCTCTACATCCTGTTGATGCCTTGAAAATCGTTGCATCAACATCGGGGGATAACCACCCGGTCCGGACCTTAATATAGCTCCTTTTCCGTTTGGGATGGTGGCTCCGATTGGATATAATGGGACCAGTTTCCCAGTAATGAATAAAAAATGGATGGATGAGTGACTGGTTTTCTAATAAGTGATAATGAATGGATGACTTAATCTAAAAGCGAAAATACAAATGACTATTCTATCCCGGGAAGCTTCTATTCTTAAGTGCAACGTTTGATGATCTTTGTTCATCAATAAGCATATAGATGACTCTATTCAATAAAAATAGACATTCATTCATATAATAATTGCTTTGTTCAAATAGTTGAACAAAGTAATTAATAAAACATTGTTACACTTATCTTTTTATATTACTGATATATGTATGATTAGAAGAAAAGCACGCTGTAAACATCCAATAGTGGAAAGTATAAAGAATGCTGTTAAAACACATGCATATATTCAATAATAGCAAGAATGATCAAATAACAATTCACATAAAAAGAATGAATTCAGACATAGATAGTAGTACCATATGAGCTGCAAATCATTCCCAACATCAATCAAAATTCGAATTCCTTCTTCCGACTCAGAAATATTTTTAAATAAAGGCAGTAGTGCACATCCACATAAAAGCTTCATTATCAAAATTGGAATAATTGGCCCAGTCTTTATAAAAAATATACCTGAAGTACAATAGTGCAACTTCAGGTTTAATTCATATACAAAAACTTACAACCCTTTCTAAATACATGAAATGGTCTATAAATACTTAATTAAACTAACTAACTACAAAACTAAAATGCTACTAAATTGATACAACTTGATCTTGAATATCTCCCTCAAAGCAATCTGGTAGTCGGCAGCATGATTCATCATTCTGGCTGTTTGCCTTTTGACCTGAGTTGGCATATCGCTAACATCGGTTCCACTTCTTGAGGGCGGCTGAGACGAGAATTGAGTTGAGCAGAATAGGTGGCATTGTGTGTATCAGGAATGATACACCTGATTGCATTTGTTAGGCACTTGAGGGCGGCTCTCTGGCTATATGGTTTTACTAGGAACAACCAATAGGTGTCCCAAGTTAAACTTTTAATACCTGTAATCAATCTCCCATTCTTTTCTAGCTCTTGATAACATGATTGCTCTAATGTTTTGACCGATAGTAATTTACTTGGTGTACATTGAGAGATCATATTAGATAAATAAAGAGTATTGCTAATTAATTCAATCAAATTACTTGTGGATAATTTTCATCTAGAAACTGCTCTCTCTGCCTTCATCAATTGGGACTACCATTCCATAAATAGAATTTATTTATGGGATTCTAGGATTTTAGGCAAATTTGCTGCATGTCCCTCATTAGTGTCTTGCCAAGTAAGAAAATATATTAAGGTCTCATCGGCCTGCTCTAAGTCTTCTCTAGCATCGACTGATTTATTGATTATTGATGCTGTTATGTGACACAGGAGTTCAACTTGAGCAATTTTATGACACAATAATCTTATTTGTGTTACCAATGCCTTATTAATCTGTAGTGCTTCTACTCTAAAATCGGCAGGCTGCTGAAGACTCTTGAACTTCTCTATTTGACCTAATAATTGAGCAATTTGTTCATCTTTTGTCTTTACCATTTGTTCATTCATTGTCTTCAATTTTTCTAATGCCTCCGATAGTTCTTTCTGCTTTTGAATCACACTCGAATCTACCCTCTGTTTCTCTTCATGCAACTGCTTGTTCAATTGATTATTTAACTGTTGTTGCGTGAACAATTGCTATTCTAATTGTTCTACTTTTTGCTGTGCCTTCAATAGTTGTGCTTGTAATGAAGCGATTGCCTGGTATTTTTCTTTTAACAAATTACTCACTTCCAATGCCTTGTCCATGGTGGCCGCCGAATAGGCTCCAGCATATTGGGACAACTTTGTTAGGTCATCAGAAGGATCGAACTCCTCCTTCCAAATTACGTTGGCTGTCATTGTTTGTTCAGGGAACAGGGAAGGTTGATCAATCCTTCTCCTTTTCCGCTGTCACTTTACTACGGCCCTGTGCTTTGGGCTGTAAAAGACATCCAATGGAGGTATATCCTCCACTTGCAAAATGATTTGATCTGAAGGATCTTTGGGAATTATTTCTAAGTCTGTAGTAGGGGGTAGACGACTGGTTCCTTTGATTGGAACCTCTTTTGATGCTGTATCCTTTGTATCAGCCGCTTCAGCTTCTCTTGAGCTCTATAGATTGCTTATGATTGAATCGAATTGCTGCCATTCCTGGAGCAGCCTTGGATCAATCTGGGTATCGACATTCACATCCTTGCTGCTCTGCTCTTGCTACCTTTTCTGTCCCTCTTCACATATTCTCTCTTGTTCTTTCCTCTGCGCTTCCTCCTGCTCTTTCCTCTGGAGTTCCTCCTGCTCTCTTCTTTGGACTTCTACAAAATTTTTTGATGTAGCAGGAGGTTCGTTGGTAAGTCGCTGTTCAATCTCGCTTGACTGTGTCACTGGGGCAGTGGCTAACAAATCTAGAGGCAGAGTTTGTAACCTCTGTTCTCTAAGTTTGTTAAATTTGACTAACCCGTCATCGTGATATCTCATTTTAGCTAGCACTTGAACCTGAAATAATGACTCGTCCGAGGAGAATAGGTCATCAAACTCATCTTTTTTATGTTCAAATTTAGTGAGTTTTGCCTGTTCTAGTACATTATAGACGACTTTGTTTGGATCAAATCGTTTGTTAGGAAGAGTGGCGAGATTCAATGTATTTATCTTTTCTACTTCTTTCTTTGCATGCTTGTACTCATGCAGAGTGTAAACGCCACACCTTAGAGGAAAAGGAGGCCAGAATTGCTTCTTTGAATTCCTTAGAGTTTTTGTAACTCCTGCGGATGTAAGCTGATATGCTATCTCTCGAGCTAATAGTTTGTTGGGTATATACAAGGGGAGGACATGAGGCCTGGCATAACTGCCGAAAACTCTTACATATGTAAATTTTTCTTCTCTGAACTAGGTTCCTAAGGATTTCAAGTCAATCTCTGCTTGTGAGGAAATCTTAGGAGCAGGTTTGTCAAAAATTGCATAGTAAATGGGTAACATAAATCCATTGCAAACTTGATATAGGTGGTGTTTATAATGGGTTTTCCACAACTTCTGGTGATAGATATGAATGGGCATGGGGTCCTATGGAGTCCATATCCATCCCAACATAGGAAATTCGGAGTTGAAACAGAGAGTATCTAAGATGTAGGCACTAAAGTAAAAGGGAGGAATGAACCTTTCAGTAACGTGGGATTTGTTTTTGAACTCAAGAATAGCTGTTGCTAACTTATCAGATAATATATTCCCCCAATCCATTATTTCGCTATTGCATGCTGCTTCCATTAAAGTTACCATCTCTATGGAGAATTTTGAGGAATCATGCAACCCCCAAATCCTACACATCATCGCTCCAGCATAACAATAAGGAGAACACAAGGAATCAACAGAGTACTTACCCGAGGACTCATGCTTGTGTTTTGTTGGGTTTTGCCTCTATTCCCGTATAGGTGCTGATTCAATTTCATTTTCATCTCTGAACTTCTCCAGAAATGATTTGTTATACTTCTTCTCTGGTTCGGGCAAATGGTACATTTGTCTCAAATCATTGGGCTGAAATGAACCGAATACTCTCCTGTCGATAGTGCAAAATGTTCTGTTTGTAATTGGAATTTCCTCAACTACCCATCTTACAACATCTGTGTATGGAAGAATTTTCTCTCGAGCCGCTATCCGGTGTAGGTAAGAATCGGCCAAATCCTTTAGGGTTGCCTCGGACTTCCGGTTCGAGTCTGTTGTAGCTTGTACTGATGTTTCCTGAGGCTCTTCGGCCTCAACCAGATTATAGATGCTCTGCCAAGTAGTATTACCGAGACCAAGACATGTGGTGTCTGAGATTAATCCTTTTTTACTTGGTCCTGGATCGGCAGTGTGTTGTCTTGTTACTGCGGAAGCTGAAGCTGTTCCAAATTTCTTAGACTTCTTCCCCATTTGGCCTAAATTCGCTGCTTCGGAGGAGCTCTGCACAAGAGATAAAATGAACGTAATGCGGAGAATAGGTGGCGCAAACCAAGTATGAAAGAGTTATATCAATCAATGAATAATGGAGGATTAACATAAGACTGCCGCGGATACAATCTCTGAAGAGATTTTGGCATAATTGCTCCATTAGTTGGCCATTTAAACCTGTCAATCATTTAAATGCTCATCATATCGTTTATTGGTCGAATAATTCATTTAAGCGTGGCTTTGATATTTTGGCGATTAGGCGCAAGTGAATCACTATCAGGAAGAGAAAGGCTTTTAATAATAATTCAACACAATATACCCAAGCCTTACCAATCCTTTTTGAAAGTCGCGCTTAGCTTTATCGCAATCGGGGATCAGAGGAATGTTTAAGTAGTTATATTGGTGTCATTATGGAATCCCTGATTCTCGATAGCGATATCGCTAATTCGTATCAGGAGATTTTTAGAAGAGGGCTTTTAGTTGCAAGCATGTTACATTCCCCAATCGCCGATAGCGATACCGCATCGGAGCAAAGAGAGGGGCCTTTTGTTACAATTGCTTACCTTCCTGATATCCGATAGTTATTCGCGCTTGTCACATCGGGGAAAACCAATGGGTCTTTTGTTATGCATCCTTTGTTATTGCGATATGCGATCTTGCGATCGCTTTATCTCAATAATAAAGAATTATTCATTTTTTTATTATAAGACCGATTATATATTGTCTCAAAAGGTTTATAATGTTTTATTTCTTTTTGGACCTTTTAAGGAATGATAAGTTGATTCCAATTTAATCTAAAAGGGACCCATTTCATATTATAGTTTTGAAAGTAAAATTTTATGAAATGGGGGGTTGTTGTACAACACAACAATTGGCGATTTGCTGGGAGAAACAGTTATCTCTGAGAAATATTGAAATACTTAGACTTTCTTTGTATAGAAATCTTATCAAAGAGGAAAATTCTAATATAACTAGGTATACATACATTCTGAATATAATAAGAGCAATTTTTGCTAATTTCTTCTCTTGTTAAGATTAGATACATTCTAAGTTAAATTGGCCTCTATTGGTTGATAATGATAAAACAAAAAACCTTTCCAACTTATCCTTTTTAATTGACTCCTTTGTCATAGGTAGAGCCTCTACTGCCAACAAACGTTCATAGTTTCGACAGGGATACCTTTTAACCATTTGACTGTCCATTATCCCATCCATTTCAGAGTATGATTAAAAGAATGAATTCAAAATATGCTTTCATATTTTGTATTTCTTTTTTCCTTTTCTATTATTTTGTAAGCTAAAAAGCCATTGTCCTGGTTTGGTGGCTAGCGGTTTGACAATGCCATTCACTGGTTGTAATCTAATCGAACAAGCTGGCTCGTGATGATACCCCTTGTCTTATGATTATAAGCCATTACCCTGTTTTGGTATGCAGTGTTGGTAATGTCGGTTAAACTATTTCCCAATGATCATGGTAAGCAGGCTTGCAATAAGACCCCTTATCTTTTATATTAAATATTTTAGAATTACACTCTGACAATCATAAACTTGGATGAATGGGATGGACAATTTTCTCCTTAAGAGAGAATGGATGACAGGGTAAGAGTTGAAGATGCTAATATTGGATTAGTTTCTGTTTTGATATTGATAACCTTTTTCGTGGCCAGTTTGAAAACCATAAAATGATTTATAGTACTTCTAAATCTTGAGAAGATTTCACAAAAATGAAATGGGATTTCAGAATGTGAATATACCTAATTTCCTAGAAATTGTCCCTTTTGTTTAAGGCTTCTATTTTAAAAGTAAATATCAAAACTACTTCTTTTGAGCAACTTTTCAATATAGCAAAGGCCAATGGAAGATATCTTACAACTTTATTTCCTAATGGTCCTAAAAACTACAAATTCTACTGAACTTAAAAAATGGAGAATGGGTTACCTCCTCAATTGAAGAATTTCTTTAAGATGAGGCCATTAACAGGAAGAGAATCTCTCTTTCCTGATAAATCTTGTATTATGAATGTCGAATGGCCTATCTTCTTGTAGATCTGAAATGGTCCAAGCCACATCTTCTGGAACTTGGTGTGTTTTCCTTTATCCTCATGGGCTTTGTCCCATTTCAGAACTAGATCACCAACCTGTAACTATTTTGAACTGGATGAAGTTGAATCAAAAGATGACTTGATAATTTGCTGATGTTTTGCATGAGTAATTTTGGCCTTTTCTCTTTCTTCTTTTAATTTTAAGATTTGATAATGTCTAAGTTGAATAGAAGAAGAGGGGCTTTCTTCAATAAACTAAACTAGGGCTAGAGAAGGAAGCACTAGATTGGTTGGTAGCACTGCTTCTTTTCCATATACAAGGTTAAATGGAGAAGTACCTATGGAAGCCTTCTACGTTATTCTATCAGCGCATAGTGCGAATATTAAAAATTTGTGCCAGTTTTTATGATTCTATTCAATAGTTCGCTTAATAATTTTAACTAGATTTTTATTGGTAGACTCTGCTAAACCATTACCCTGGGGATAGTAATTTTCAGAATATTTCAATTTAAATCCTCTTTTAATAGCAAACTCAAACATAGAATTTCCAGAGAAATAAGATGCATTATCGAAAACAAGAGCATTTGGGACACCAAACCTGGTAATGATGAATTGATCTATAAACTCTATAATTACTTCAGAGTTTGTTGTCTTTAAAGGAATTGCTTCAACCCACTTAGTAAAGTAATCAGTAGCAGTAAGGATATACTTATGTTGTTTGGAGGACTGTGGATTTATTTCCCCAATAATATCTAATCCCCATTGCTCGAAAGGTTTATCAATGTTGACTGGTTGCAAAGGGAAAGCTGGTTTTCTTTGTCTTCCACTGGAGATTTGACAACTTCAACATTTCCTTACATATTCATGAGTATCTCTGAATAGGGTGGGCCAATAATATCCAGCATGAAAGATTTTGTGGGATGTTGTGTCAGCTCCAAAATGTCCTCCTGCTGGTCCATCATGTAGTTCATGCAAAACCTTTCGTGCTTCAGGTTTTTCTAGGCATCTTAATAAAATTGAATCATAATTTTGCCTAAAAATTACATCATCAATGATTATGAAGTTTTTTTCTTTTAATCTAATGGCTCGTTTCTTTTTATAAGAAAGGTTAGGAGGTGCATATCCATTTTTCAAATAAAAGATCAAGTTTGCATATTGTGATTCAGAATCAGTGATACTTATCTGGTTGATTTCTCCAATATGTTCTATATCACCTAGTTCTTGAATGTTGGATGCTCCTGCTAATAACCTACAAAAACCTTGGCCTATAACAATCTTTACTGGCTTGATTTCCAAGTCATATTCTTGAAGTGCTATAACCCATTTTGCCCTTTTTTCACCTAATTCCCTTTGGATTAGTAACTGCCTTACTACAGGAAAAGGAACTATAACTTTTGTATGGGCTTTTAAAAGGAAGGGTCTATAATGTTTGACAGCTTTATACACAGCAAAGGCTTGTTTTTCAACTTCGGAATAATTTAGTTCAGCACCCTGCAGATTTGAACTATAAAATGAAATCGGTGCTTCCAAGTTGTGATCATTAATCTGAGTGAGTACTGCTGCATAAGATGAATCGGACGCGATAGTGTACAATATGAAATGATTAGAAAAATTAGGAGTGTTTAAAGCGGGGGCATTGATTATTGATTGTTTGATTGAATCAAATGCTTCCTTTTCTGCAGATCCCCATCTAAACATTGAATTTTTCTTAATCATGGTTTGTAATGGTAAAATGATGTGGGAAAAATTGGGAACAAATCTCTTGACAAAGTTAATTTGGCCTAAAAATGACTGCATGGATTTTTTGTTATGAGGAAATGGAATTTCAGAAATCTCTTTAATCCTATCCAGATCAATATAAATACCATCTTTGGAAATGATAAAGCCCAAGAGCTTTCCTTGATTAAGAGCAAAGAAGGATTTTTTGGGATTGAGTGAAATACCATACCTTCTGTAGCGTTCAAATATTTGATTCAAATCTTGCAAATGATTGGATCTCTTCTTGGAAAATAGAGTAATATCATCTAAATAGACAACTACTGTTTTGTTGATCAATCCTTTGAAGGCTATACCCATTGCTCTTTGGAATGTAGCTCCTGCGTTAATAAGTCCAAAAGGCATTTTCTGATAAGCGTAAGTTCCCCATTTTTTTCTGAAGGTAGTTTTGAGTCTGTCATCAGGATGGACAAAAATTTGGTTATATCCTCAAAAACCATCTAAAAAGGACATTAACTTAGAACCTGCTACTGAATGGAGTATCTGCTCCATGGTAGGTAATGGGAAATTATCTTTTTGGCTTGCCTTATTCAGATTTCTGAAATCTATACAAATCCTGATGTTGCCATTTTGCCTCCTAACAGGCAACATATTGGAAACCCAGTTTGAGTTCCGAACGGGAAAAATATTCTTAGCTTTCGAGAGTTTATTGAGTTCTGATTTTATTTGACTCTCTAAGTTCGGATGTATTTTCCTCAACTTTTGTTGAACTGGTTTTTGTTCAGACAACATTGGAATGGTACGCTGGATGATTGATGTATCGTATGTTTTAAATCATCATATTTCCAAGCGAAGACATGTTTATTTTTTCTTAATAATCTAATAAATGCTATCCTTT
Source organism: Pinus tabuliformis (assembly GCA_031772625.1). NCBI lineage: Eukaryota > Viridiplantae > Streptophyta > Pinopsida > Pinales > Pinaceae > Pinus > Pinus tabuliformis. The sequence goes on from CM062816.1 coordinate 604,287,897, forward strand.
CTTCTACAAAAAGTCCTAATCCCAAATTAATGTTTTGAGGGTTTTGCTCAGTACCAAGTGTCATGTGGAAAGAGTCAATTTTGCGGACAAAACTGACCTCCCTAGAAGCTAAGGCTTTCTAGTGACAAACAAGACAATTAAGAACTATCTTTCCCTAAATATGCATTTAGAATACAAGCAATCAGGTGTTTATAACATACCTTTAGTCCAACGCTTTGTAGCAGTCCAACCTCGCCGATCCGGATGAGCTCCTCCTTCTCTTCGAAACCTACATTCTCTAACAAGCAAACGATTACATAGCACCTGAATAACTCATAAAATAAAACATATTCATCATACAGACCAAGGAGTATATGAAACAAATCATGTATAACAACTTGTTGAGAAAAATGAGCTTAATTGTATTAAGTGGAAACAAAAGAAACCATTACAACCAGTGCCTTGGTGTTGTGCAGGTCCTCCCAGGGTCTAGCAAGAGTTCTCCTTTACTTTGATCAGCTCACCCACTTCCAAATGAAGCTAAGAAAGGATGGGAATCTCTCCTCTCAAGCTCTATAAGGGAGTCCTAATTCCAGCAGCATCTACCCTTAGGAATGTTCAGCTTTCAACCTCCCCTCCCTCTGGCCCAATGCCTGTATTTATAGTGCTTTGGAGGAAGTTAATCAGGTCCACCATCAATGGGATAAGCCCCTCTTTCAATGGGATAGCTCCCCTCTTGATGGGATAAGTTCCTCTTTCTTTGGGATACATGAACCATTTGGAGGCGCTCAATACACATCAAACAAGCTTCTAGAATGCTCTAGAATCGACCATAAGTAACTTTTTTGAAGTAAAACTCGCGCCTTTTGACCTTTACAGGGGTACGCACCTACCCCTTTACATACAGAGCGTACAAGTATGCAGGTATTGTGAACTTGGGGTGCGTACACGCAGGTAAGGTTAAGAGAAACTGCGTAACCAGAGTTAATTGATTTTTTAAGGACTTTCTCTCTTTCTTGGAGTTTGACATGAGAAGTAGAGGTATGAGACTTGCCAAGGAGGATAGTGTGACGATTGATGGAGCCATACTAACTGCAAATAGTCATGGTGACAAATTTTAGTGTAACAGATTGCCCCCTAAAGTGCGAAGCCTGTAGTAGATTAGGGTTTCATATCATCTAGGAAGGGTGAAGTGCTTTATCATTTCAAGGATTATCTTGTGGAGAGCCCAGTTGTAACTTGCAAATATTCAACACAAAATACATATATAAGATCATATCATCGCTGAGGTATGCATTCCCATACTCAGATTGAAAACTTTAACTAACAAACTAACTACTGCTCTGATACAGGAATGATTTCGCAGTACATCATAATCATAGACTCATGTAGACACAGTATGGACGCAGCCCTCTGCTTATGATTAGTCTACTGTATAATGAATACAAAACTCCTCGCAGCCTGGATGGTGGAAACTAGTTCCAGGGTCTTCATTCCTACTTCCCGAAATGGTACAATTCTATCCATGCGAATAAATGAGTTGATGTCGAACATGGTAGAAACCACTTGATTACCAGTCGATGATGTAAACTGTTAACAAGTGTGAGAGAGACCACCAGTGATGTCAATGGTTCTCAAAGTACCCAACACAATCCATGAGATGTGAATGAATGAATTGATGTCGAACACGTCACGGAATCCTTTAATTGAAAGTCAATGATGTAAACTGTCGTCAAAGGCGAGAAACCTGCCATTGATGCATGTAGATTTCAAGGTACTGACGATTTCTAGGTCATCTTTCTAGATAATGTGCTGATGTCGATAGAAAGTGACCCGTTGCAGGCAAGCCCACAACACGAAATCATAGATCAAGTTGAAGAAATGTAGCTGTAAGGACTGACTCAGGAATGGTCGAGATGTATGATGGGTATTTTGCAGATGAATGGTTTATTTGCAATGACCTCTTGAACACATAACGACACGACAGATGGCTTGGTGATGATTGACCCAAAGTTAATACCCGGCTGAAGACTTTCAATGTGGTTTGATCAACTTGTGAGGCAAAGGATTTCCCAACCCAGGTGAATGAAAAGTGTCGTGTTCAAGAGTGGTGACAAGGTTTCTTCTGAGATGAAGGATAACAAGTAGGCTCATTTTTCTCTCTTTTCCCCCACCATTTCTAGCAAGTACCTCTTTATTTTTTACAAGCTTGAGGAGGATAACATATGCTTGATTATAAGCTCATCCTTCGGATGAGTCCAACTTAGTTTAGATTCGGACCCTAAGAAGAAGTGGTTCGTTCCTGTTTGTAATCGAACAGGTCCTTTACTGTGAAATTTTAATGAGTCCAGTATAGGAGAAACTCGGCGTTTTTCAATTTTAGAGAGTCTGAAAAACTTAAGAAGACTCCAGGGTTGAACTTTTTCGTAAATTTGTGTCTCCCAAGCCCAAAAAAGTATAAAATAATACGTGAGAGAACCGCTTGATCTTGCGACCAAGGAGTACTTTCATGATTAGTGCCTCTGACCTAAAAAGTAAAAAGCGATCAAGGACACGTCGTTTTATTTCCAGTATCGAATTTGAAACGACAAAAATCTGGCAATCTTTTCCTGTTTTTACGATCAGAAAAGGGCTATAAGGGGACCGTCTTTTAATTCCGTTTTAACGAGTGTAAAAGAAACACTCGGCGATCTTTTCATGTTTTAGGAGTCAGAAAAGGGCTTAAAAGATGACTCTGATGTTTTTGTTTGTAAAAAATGAAAATTTTCCCTGAAAATCCTTTATCCTGCACAAAAACCAACACATTACTCATACCTGTTTAAAGATAGATAAAAATACTTTGAAAAATACCTTTTCACGGTGGAAAATAAACAAATTTAACATTCATTTACTCAAAAAACCTATAAAAAGGGCTTTTACCATTTCATTTTTACCATTTTATTGTTGTGGAGAGAAAAAGGGCTTTTGGCAAGAAACTTCCCATGGACATTGCGGAGAATCCGACCATCGAAATCGAACACTGTCTCATCAGGTATTCTACAACATCCTCCCTTGCATTTTCATCCGTTTAGAATTTGTTTTTAGGCCCTAGTTTCATTTTTTGGAGGGTTTGGGGTTTCAAGGTCCGCCTTTCGGGGTACGCAGGTGTTCCACTGGTGACCTGCGTACCCCGACATTTTCTCAGTTGGGAAAATGCCGGGCGTATGCAGCTTGCCTTAAGAGAACCTGCGTACATACGCTCTGTCTCTAAAGGCGGGATGCATACACCGCGGAGAGGATTTTCAAACCCCCATTTCACCAAAATGGACCAAAATTTTTTAATTTTATGGACTCTAACAGATGTTTTATGGTGTGTAGATTGCCCACCATGCTTGATTGGCGTGAGAGAGAACACGAAGATGTTGATTTGGCCGCTATTAATCACCAACCTTCCATTGATGCTTTGAAGGCATGCGGTCTTTACAAATACTGGGCCATACCTGGCATGAGGGCCCAGGTGCGCTTTCTAGAGTGGTTGGTTGAAAGGTGGAACGTTCAGGATCAGTGCTTTTACATTGGAGGGCACCAGCTCGAGATAGAGCCCTCAGACATTTATTTTCTCACAGGTTTTCCCAAGAGGGGCGAAAAATTGACTCTGTACGGGACTAGACCGGGTGGCCAGTCCATCACTAGTCTCCGTCTAGAGTGGTGCAATAATCAGAACCAGGAGAAGGGGATAGAGGTCAAAACTATATCCCGACCTGAACTTATGGTAATTGCCTTTACAGTTACTAGACTTTGCGGGGCTACCGCTTTGCACATTGCCACTGGATCCCAGATGCGGATGGTGATTGACTGCTATCGAGGCACCATTTTCAATTGGTGTGATGCTGTGTTGGCCAATTTAAAGGGCCAACTGACTAGGGCAAAAAACGGGCAACTAAAGACTTTTGGTTATGGGCCTTTAGTTGTGAGTTTTGCTCTAGAGAGGGTTCCGATGTTGATCCCGCAGCATCTCACTGTTGAGGTTGGGCTTCCTCGAGAGCCTAAGTTGATGCGATGGGTTGCGGTGATGGCCCGTCATCCTGACGAGGGCACGGAGGTTGTCCGATTTAGAGCGGAGTATTTTCACTAGTTGGAGGACCAGATCTTCTCTATACAGGATTTTCCTTATGCTAGAGTTGATTTTCGCGGAGATCCGGACATGGTTCTTCCACCGGGAGAACAATGGGACAACACAGGTAATTCATTTTTCACAAGTTTTTAAATTATCTATTTTTTTGTTTTTATATCGTCTCAAAACTGACAGTAATAATTCTCAAAATCCAGATGTAGGCCCACGGCGTGCAGCCAATCTCCAACCTTTCGAGAGGAGACAACCAGTTGCATCGGCATCGGTCCCACAGGACGAGGCTACAGAGACCTTAGCTAAGTTGGAACAAGACCTAGAGCGTCTGACGGCAGATATATCAGAGACTACTATAGATGATATTCCTATCAGGCTTCAGCGCTATGTAGTCGGAGTCCCAGGACTTTTTAGGAGGTTCTTGTGTAGGGTAGCTCGTGCAGTGGTGTCGTATAGAGAGCATCACCAGTGATTGGATGGTCATTTTTGTAGACACATGCGACATTTTGGTTTTTTGTACTTATCATTTTTGCCGATCATAAGGTGTTTTTCAACCTATGATCGAAGACGATGTATTTTTTGACACACTCCTATCTATATATATCATTATTACCGGCTTATCTTGTTAAACATTTGTGATTAAATGTTTTTAAATTTACATGTATGATTATTGCAAATGTCTGTCTAACATTCGAGAAGCAATTGCATCTGCTAATGTATTTAAAGACCTTGGAATATGCTGATATTCAATGTAATCAAATTCACGTTCCAAGAGACACACTCTCAAAAATAACCTTAATAACACTAGATTTCTAATGGCATAGACTCTATTAAGCTATAATACAACGAGTTCAGAATCTAACCTCACTATCAAACTCTGAATCCCAAATGAAATAGATTCAGACAATAACTCAATCACTGCACTCTATTCTGCAATGTTGTTTGTTGATTGACCAAGGCTCATCCCATGCATAGAAACTAACTTGTCAGAGGGCGAATAGATAACCCAAGCTGCGGAAGAGATATTCCGTGTACTATGACAAGCACCATCAGCAAATCCAATGTATGTTTGGAGAGGCGTCGACATCTGCAATATCAAGAGTAAAACCAAGATAAGCCAGAATAACGACGAAAAACACACTCTCTAAGCTAAGCACACTGTCTAAACTAACAAACACACCAGCTAGAAAGAAAAACCTAACCTAACTAAAATCTCCATACCCATCATTTAAGCATAATACCTCTTAAGGTAAAGTCCATTTCTGGGTTTACCCAAAGAGTCCCCGTCAAAGTCAACCAGCTCATAGGCCCCTTTTGCTAGCTTTCACTTGACAATATAGGGCCCATGCCACATAGGAACGAGTTTTCCAGCACCTAATTTATCGTTAGCTTGATCATATAATAGCACTAGGTCTCCTTCCGAAAAATTTCGAGGGGTCACATTCCGATCATACTGAGCTTTCATACGTTTTGCGTGAGTCTCGATTACCAATGCATCATCACGTCAAGTCTCATCTAATTGAGCTAAGTATAATAAATGTTTCTCCTCTTCGGAAGTAGCTGGAAGTAATTCGACAGCCATTTGAAGTGACGGGATTTCGCATTCAATGGGGAGCACAGCTTCCAATCCATAAACTAGTTGGAAAGGAGTGAACCCTGTTGATGTTTTCACTGAGGTTCGGTACGCCCAAAGCGCGGAAAATAACATGTTGTGCCAATTCGACCGATGAATACCAATGATTCGTCGGATCATGATAACTAAAACTTTGTTGATGGACTCAACCAGACCATTCGCTTGTGGATAATAAGGAGTTGAGCTATCGTGACGCAAACCAAGCTGGCCTGTAAGTTCTGTCATCATAACGTTTCGAAAATGGTGCCCATGGTCAGTGATTATCGCTTGTGGGACACCAAACCTAGCAATAATGTGATTGAATATGAAAATTGCAGCTGTCTTGCCGTCTGCCTCGAATGTAGGCATCGCCTCGACCCACTTAGTAAAATAATCAACCGCAAGGATGATATACGCATGCCCCCCGGCCGAGTGAGGGTTACATGTAATAAAATCGATACCCCATTTGGCAAAAGGACCAACGGCAATTATAGGGTGGAGAGGAGTAGGTGGTGCGCGCATCTTGCGATCAAACACTTGACAGTTGTGGCATTTCCGGACCACAATAATACAGTCTTTAAACAAGGACAGCCAGAAGTAGCCAGCGCGCAATATCTTTTGGGCTGTGGCATACCCAGACATATGACCGCCACACGCTCTAGAGTGACAGTCATTCAAAACCCTTTCAACTTCTTCGTGAGTTAAGCAACGTCGGAAAACCAAGTCTGCCCCACGGTGATAAAGAGTATCTCCAATAATTTTGTACTGTTGGGACTGGAATCGAATTTTTCGACGTTCCGACTTTGAAACTTCGGGCCGAAAGGATTGGGTTTAGAGATAGACGATTATATCCTCATACCACGGATCTAAAGTGCTGATGAGAAACAAAGATTCGTCCGCAATGGGTTCCTCTGCCACAGTTTCTGTGTCAGCACGTGGGAAGTCACACATTAACTCTGCAAAAACTAAGGATTTCTTAGACTTAGATTTCTCAAACTCCAAGTCGAACTCTTGCAGGATAACGATCCATTTAGAGTACTTGGCCCCTAGCAATTGTTTAGTGAAAATGTAGATCATAGGGTTGCAATCCTAAATGACTGTAGTTTTGCGGAGTAAAATGTAGTGACGAAAACGCTGGACAGCTTGAACGGCTGCCAGTGCCAATTTCTCCACATGTGAGTATTTTAGCTCAGTTGGATTTAATGTCCGACTAAGGTAATATATCACATGTTCCGTTCCGAATTCGTCTTCCTAAACTAAGACCATTCCAATGGTGGAATGAGCGGTGGCGAGGTACAAAAAGTAATCCTGGTTGTAGTTGGGAGGATGCAGCAACGGTGCATGGGTCAACGCGTGCTTGAGCGCATCGAAAGATTTCTGAGCTATCTCATCCCAAGAGAATTGAGCGTTCTGTTTCAACAACTGGGTAAAACCCTTTGTAATCTCGGCGTAGTTAGGAATGAACCGGTGTAAAAAGTTTGCTTTCCCCTGCAAACTTTGGAGTTGGCAAAGACTCGAAGGCGGAGGCAATTTGATGATAGCTTGTACCTTCGAGGGATCGATGCGTATGCCTGCTTTTGAAACTACAAATCCCAGCAATCGTCCCACTTCTATGCAGAAGACACATTTGTGTGGGTTCAACCGTATACGATAATGCCTACACCTCATGAAAATTGCTCGTAAATGGACAAGGTGGTCAGCTCGATGTAAGGAATGAGCGGGCAAATCATCGAGATATGGTTGCACAATGTGTTTGATGTCATGAAACGCATAAGACATTGCCCTTTGAAAATTGGCTCCGGCATTCTTAAGTCCAAAAGGTAATTTGCAGTAAGCAAATGTCCCCCATGGACAAATGAAAGCCGTTTTTGGTTGATCGGCAGGTAGAATATTGATTTGGTTGTAACCGGAAAAACCGTCCATAAAGGAAAATATTTCACTGCCAGCACAATCGTCAATTATTTGATCGATATAGGGTGTTGGGTAGTTGTCCTTGGGAAAAGCTCGATTGATATCCCTATAGTTGATACATATTCTTATTGTTCTCTGTTTTTTGTTAACCGGAACAATATTCGATACCCAATCCGTTAACGGAATCGGATTAATGAAACCTGCTTTCAACAGCTTCTCAACTTCTGCTTTAATTGCAGCCGCTTTTCGTGGGTGAATCTGACGCAAACATTGCCGAACGGGTTTAGCATCCGGGTAAGTCTTGATCTCATGGACAATAATTGCGAGATCAATTCCTGGCATTTCCTCATAAGACCAAGCAAACACGTCACGGAATTCTTGAAATAGGGCCTTGTATGTCTGAATTTCGTCATCTGAACACGAGGCACCTATATGAATGTGCTCAACAATTCTGGGCTTTACTGAAATGTCAATGGGAATAGTGCGAGAAATGTTTCCCAAATTTAGCTCTGAATCAGGATGTTTCATTGGACTCTGAGCTTCTTTGACATATTCAGCTGTAAAGATTGATGAGAAATCGTTTTCAAAACGATCATCCTCAGGTAAAAATGAAGATCTGTGATGGAGATCTTCCCATGGTAAATCATCTACACACAGGACTTCACAAAGTTGTTCGTCAGATGACACAACTTTGGGAAACGCTAATAACTCCGAGGTTGACGTGAAAAGAGATTCCTCACGGACCACATTCATTTGGTCGATTTTGGTTGAACTCGGGTCGGTAAAAGACTGCACGGCTTCATAAGCAATTTCATATGGACTCAAAGGCATAGCATCACCAAATGAGTCTATCTCAGATTCAGAAGGAACGATCCAAGGATCGTCATAAACAATGGTATCTGAAGTAATCAAATGAATAGATGCAAATGAAGACATGACGTTGATTGGAGGAAAAGGAAAAGTTCCCAGTAAACCGGCATCTTTAACTAATCCTACTCCAACATCCTTATAAGGGATAGTCATTTTACCGACATGTTGGATACTCTCTGAAGAGGCTGGGTCGGATGAAAAGTAAGCCAGCTGGTCTATGGTTACGATCTTGCCATTATGTTGAAACTTTATTACTCTGAAGACCGATGAAATGACCGCTATCATAACGTAAGACCAACTTCGACCCAAGAGAAGGTTGTAGTCTAGAGGGGCATCAACCACCTCCACATCCAGACTAACGGTTTTTCCTTCAACCCCTATAGGCAAATCCTATAGAATGCCAAACGGATGAAACCCACGGCCATCAAAGGCCTTAAGAATTGTCGGGGATTGATTTAGTGAAGGAGAACCAAGCGATCTCCAGCACTGTATCGACATAATACATGTGGAAGCTCCCTCATCAATTACAGTCCGATGAATAGGCCTGTTTTTTACTATCACTGGGATCTGGAAAGCCATTTGATGAGGTAAACGCGGTGTACTATTTTCTAGATCAAAGATTATTAGGTTCGGGTCTTGAACATCAACAGCTCCTATAGCCGACAAAAGTAACTTGCGTTGTGCTGGGCATGATTGCAGCACTTCCAAAGCGGACATTGCTGAGGGTGAAACAGCTAAATCCTCAACAATGTTGTAATTCTGGGCCGCTCTCGCATGTGGATTGAAAGCAGACCTTCGAAGTACACCCTTGGCGGGCGGTTTGATTACTAAGTCCGGGTTAAGTTTCTCGATCTGTAGTGGATCGGAACCGGGAGCTGAGGTTGATGGATTAGAATGAGAAGATTCTGCTTCTTTGCCATCAACAGGACTCTTACTACCATAATCTTGCGATCGAGTCACAATCCTTACATGAGACATCATCAATATGGGTTCTTCACTGGCACTCGAGGAAGAACCTATCATCTTACTCTCCTACTTTGGAAATGGATCTTTCAAAACAGCAGGAGTTGGGGAACCTTTGATGATTTTCACAACCTCGGCCCGATGAGGGCAATCTCTTGTAAAATGATCCTCTTCACAAATAAGACAAGGATATCGAGGTTTGTGCTTTTCGTCATTGGTTTCCGACTTTTCTGTTTTCTCCTTTGGATTTTTGTCTGCTTTATTCTTCTTCTTACCTTTCTTTTTCCCACCGGATTTTGATTTAGCCATAGATGACTCTACAACGTGAATATCAGAGGAAACTTCAGCAGAAGATTCTCCTGTCGGGGAGTCTGGTAAGGTTATAATAGGCGAAGAATTCTTTGAGGATTTCTTCTTGCTCTTAGTGTTCACCGTACCAATCATGCCATTAGCGACATGAGACCCCGAAGGAGCAGCAGCGATTTGATTTGACTTAGGAAGATCTGGGATCTTTTCGTGTAACGTACCTGACTGAGTGTAAACCAAGCCAAGGTATTGCGCTTGAGCAATCACTTGCTCCTCAGTAACTACTCCGGCCTTAGCTACGTCTTTAGTAATCTTCGGTAACAATGATTTAACAAACCATTCAGCTAAGATCTGGTCCGGGATAAAAACTTTCACTAATCGTCTTCGACGTCTCCATTCATGAATATGATCGGAAATATAAGTGGACGTCGATTGTTTTAATGAAGTTAGTAACTCTGTGCCATTATCATATCTGACCGGTAACTGAAAATTAGTTAGGAACGAGGTAGCTAACTGGCTAAAATTATAAAAAGAGGCCCGTGGTAACTCAATGTACCACTTGGCCGCGAGACCAATGAGAGTACGCTGGAAAAGACGTAAACGGATCGAATCATCCGAGATGGAATTGGAGGCACACCAGAGGTGGTAAGTCATCACATGATTCGACGGGTCCTCTCCAGACTTACCTTCGAACTTGGGTATATCACTGGGCAACTTATTTGGCATTGGCGGCCAAAACGGAAGATAATTTATTGGATCGTTTGTTAGGCGCGACAAGTCTGGTAAATCCAAAGTTGCAATAAACGGTAATTGCTGATTAGGATCCATAAAACTCTGGGTCACAAGACCAGTCCCAGGAGGAGGATATCTAGGATAACTTGGAATAGGAATCGCGTTCAGGATATTGTATCCTCCCGAAAAACCAGGATTAACCGGACCGTACTGGGGTTGTTGAGGTTGCTGATAAGTGTACCCAGGATACGGTTGATACTGGTAAACTGGCTATTGGATAGCAGGCCCGTATTGGTCCTGTCCCTGGTACGGTTGATAAGCAAATTGTGGTTGACTAGTGACAACCGTACTTAAACCAGGTTGTCCTACAGGCATCTGAACCGTAGTTTGAATCGTGGATCCAGACAATGGTAAAGATGTCTGAGGAGTAGTTACAGAGATAGTAGAAACCGGAGCTGTCGATACTCCAGAAGTAAGTGCGGTAGATTGAACAGATGTTGCGGTAGTTGCAGCAGTCGTTTGAGATGGAGTACTAGGGGCAATAGGTCCAGACTGAGAAACTACCGAAGGTACAGAAGTTTGAAAATTAGACTGGACTTGTTACTGGGGTGAACCAGAAACTAAGGGTTGTCCAGCTTGAGATGACAACTGTACACTTGGCTACAATACCTGTTGAACTTGCAATGGATCCCACACTACGTTCATTCCGGGGTATTGACCCATGACAGGTTGAGGATATTGAGATCCATAACCGGATTGAGGGTAGGATTGATAACTGAAAGGTACATTTCCCGTACCTTGAACATAAGATTGACCTTGGGGTGGTTGATAACCTTGACTCGAGTACTGACCTTGGGGTAGATACCCTTGAGGTAAGTACTGATACTGGGGTTGACCTTGAGGTACATATTGAGGCTGCGGTTGACCTTGAGGAATGTATTGCACCACAGGTACATACTGTCCTTGAGGTTGCCCCCCAGACGCAATTTGTGTACCTTGAGGTTGCCCCCCAGGCGTTAATTGAGGCTGCCCCCCAGGCGGTAACTGGCCACCTTGAGGTTGAGAACTGGGAATTGAACCTGACATCATGTAAATGTCTCCTACACCGAACGGTTTATTACCATTGTTTCCAGTTAATAACCCATGTTCAATGGGTTGAGGAGATGCTCCCGCAAAAGTACCAAAAAGTGACTGATACCCAGAGGGAATAGAAGGACCGCCGTACAAAAAATATTCAGGCGATTGAGTAAACATAGACAACTGACTAGACATATTTACAGGAGTATAAATACCTCCGGGTGGATAAGGAGTACGAGGCGGAGAAAAAATTGACCCTGAGTTGTCCAAATAATTAGTTAACGAAAGATACCAAGTAGTGCTTCTAGGTGGACTGTAAAAAATGGATTCACGCTCCCTTAGATCAATAGTAGGTTGATCTTCAGGGATAGGGACACCTATTTCTTCTTCTGGAGCAAGTTCTTCAATAGCTATCAAACCAGAAGGAAGATTTTCGGTGATGACTCTTTCTACCCTAGGTGAATCAGGAGCACTACAAGTTGGAGTAACAGGTTCAGATATCTCAGGTTCTTCACCTATATCACTAGTAGATGAAAAACTACCAGCAAGCTCAGAAACTGCAATAGCTTCAGGATTATAACCTGTTTCTAGACTTTGGTAATCAGGATGAACTACCAACGAAGACTCTCCTTCTTCAGGTGAACCTACTTTACTGCCACTAGGAGTTACAAGGACTTTCAAACCCTCGTAATGACCTGGGACATCTTCAGGAGGTTGGCCCCGAAGTCTACCGGACTTCCTCAACAAATCGGCCACGGTTACAATCTCAGGAGAGTGGCCCCGAAGTCTACGGGACTGTCTCGGTAATTCAGCCACAGTTAAAAACTTTTAACTACTGCACATGCAAACAAAGTAAAATCTCAAAACAAACCGCCTAAAGTCTCTAAAGAACGAAACAAATTCGAATCACACACCTAAAGAATCTAGGGCGTCAAACCATACATAAACAGTAGCCTTCCGGATCGAAAACACTAGTTGGTGATGAAGCCCAACATCGCCGAATTCAGTACAGAAGTGGTGGGCGGAACAGTTACCCCGGCAACCTGCTTAATGAATAGATCGGCACAAGTTCCTCCACTTTAACCGTCTCGAGTGAAGTGAACCCCCCGGAAAATCCAAGTGAGTCTAGCCGACATCTGCTCCAGGTACAGTGGGATATTCCCTCCACCGTCACCTTGGGTAGAATCCTAAAGATAATGGTCACTAAGGTCACCAACAGCAACAAATATACCTGGGGGAACAGTCTACGACCCGATATCACGCAAGGGCAGAGTAACAAGCTCAATCCCCTTACTGGCTCCTTGACAATAATCCAAGGTTTACCGACAAGTGACCCCAGGCTCCTCGACAATAATCCGAGGTTTACCGTTTGTAGTACGTGCGTATCTGGCGTCTTTCCCAATGAAGGAGGATTGATCCCCTCACTGGTTCGAACACGGTCTCGTGCTTCTCCTTTAAGAGGAGCTTTCCCAGAGTACAAATGAAACAGTTGGATTTATCCTACCACAAGATAAGCTACTTGTTTGGTTTTGCTGTCTTGGAGAGTTAATTACTCTCCTACTCCAAGACACTAGCCTGATCTATATTGGTGTTTCAGAGCCCTAGTAAATAAAAGTTACTAAGTTAATTTTACTTTAAGCGTTAATTTTATGGCTTTTCTTTAGGACAAAAGGTAGTGGAGATGAAACTGATGGTGTGTAGACTCAACTCAAATCCACTAAAAAGATGCACCTAGAATGATTTATACTATTTTTCTTTTTTCAATGAATTCCCTAGCTAAGAGAGTTGGAGAATGCAAAATTGATATAAAGACAACTTTCTTGGCAATGAAAATCAAAGAAACAATCTCTTTATCTTTTCCAAAGCACACAACACATGACCACTAATTATTTCACGAAAATTCCTTTCTCTTTTCAAAGACTTCAAATGCTACCAAAACAAACTTTTCTTCAAAAGAGATTTTTGTATTTTCTCTATTTTAATAAAGCATGTAAAACAAAAATAAAATTTAAAAAATCTATGACAAGCAAATCAATTTCACCTAAAAGCAAATCTAATGAGAAATTTACCTAAAAGCAAACCTAACGAGGCAAAAGCCTACAAAGTATGATTCCAGGATGTTTTACTCAGTCACAATTCAACCAAGGACTAGTTCATGCAGAATCATAAACCAGTCAAAAACAAAAATCAAAATCTTTTGTTCTTTTTCTTAAGAATGAAATTCACAGCTTAAACAAACAAGCTTTGTCGAAATTCCGCAAAGAGACAACACAAAGGTAGGTTTCTCACACAGGTGGATTTTATGAAAGGTCTGACTCCTAAGAAGACTGAAAAGACCAGGGATATCCAAGGTTTTACAACTTCTAAAGCCAAAGTCACTACAGGACCAATGCAAAAATCAAACCCTAGGGCTAGAACTTCTATGAATTTCACTAAAACCCTTGATACTGATGAAACAAGCTTAGATGAAGACTTCTGACAGGTAACCAGTGGATCTGGGCAGGAAAAACAAATTATAAACAAAATCTAAGAGACAAAAAGGAAAAAATTGAAAATTTTCTCAACTTTTGACAGGGTACGTAGGCAACCTGTTTGCACAGGTGCATGTATGCTCTGTGCACAAAGCTGCAGTGCGTACAGGTACGCACTGTGCTTAACTCATAGGGTGCGTACTGCTAGCAAAACCAAGAAAAATAAAATCTAACTTAACCCTAAGCTATTCCACCCAAATTCACAGTCAATCAGCCAAAAACCAGAAAGAAAACGACTTTTCTCAAATCAAAGTATCAAACAAAAGAGAAATCAATCAAATCCATGGATTCCCCAGCGGAGTCGCCATTTTGTCATGCGGAAAGAGTTAATTTTGCGGACAAAACTGACCTCCCTAGAAGCTAAGGCTTTCTAGTGACAAACAAGACAATTAAGAACTATCTTTCCCTAAATATGCATTTAGAATACAAGCAATCATGTGTTTATAACATACCTTTAGTCCAACGCTTTGTAGCAGTCCAGCCTCGCCGATCCGGATGAGCTCCTCCTTCTCTTTGAAACCTGCATTCACTAACAAGCAAACGATTACATAGCACCTGAATAACTCATAAAATAAAACATATTCATCATACAGACCAAGGAGTATATGAAACAAATCATGTATAACAACCTGTTGAGAAAAATGAGCTTAATTGTGTTAAGTGGAAACAAAAGAATCCATTACAACCAGTGCCTTGGTGTTGTGCAGGTCCCTCCCAGGGTCCAGCAAGAGTTCTCCTTTACTTTGATCAGCTCACCCACTTCCAAATGAAGCTAAGAAAGGATGGGAATCTCTCCTCTCAAGCTCTATAAGGGAGTCCTAATTCTAGCAACATCTACCCTTAGGAATGTTCAGCTTTCAACCTCCCCTCCCTCTGGCCCAATGCCTGTATTTATAGTGCTTTGGAGGAAGTTAATCAGGTCCACCATCAATGGGATAAGCCCCTCTTTCAATGGGATAGCTCCCCTCTTGATGGGATAAGTTCCTCTTTCTTTGGGATACATGAACCATCTGGAGGCGCTCAATACACGTCAAACAAGCTTCTAGAATGCTCTAGAATCGACCATAAGTAACGTTTTTGAAGTAAAACTCGCGCCTTTTGACCTTTACAGGGGTACGCACCTACCCCTTTACATACAGAGCGTACAAGTACACAGGTATTGTGAACTTGGGGTGCGTACACGCAGGTAAGGTTAAGAGAAACTGCGTAACTAGAGTTAATTGATTTTTTAAGGACTTTCTCTCTTTCTTGGAGTTTGACATGAGAAGCAGAGGTATGAGACTTGCCAAGGAGGATAGTATGACGATTGATGGAGCCATACTAACTGCAAATAGTCATGGTGACAAATTTTAGTGTAACACCAAGGTTTATCAATTCAAATCTTAAGGTGGAACTTTGGAGCTTTGAATTAGTTACCTGTTTAAACCTATCTTTAATATCGTAGAGATCCTCAAGTTTAACCATAGGTTTTGATCTAATCATCGTAGGACTTGTCGGAAGTAAAAAAATGTAAGATGTCTTCATCGTGATTGAACACTCGCCAATTGGTGACATTGTCAGGAATCGATGGTCTGAAAATCAACTCTACTGAAAATCTATCTAGGCTATAATCTTCGGAAGGTAGGAGTTTAGAAGAAACATTGGCTACCAAGTTAGCTGCTGAATTCTGAGACCTAGGGATGGGAGAAATATTGAATGCTAAAAATTGAGAGGTGATTTCTTGTACCATAGACTGATAGTGTTTGAGATGTCTAGAAAGACAATGAATTGTGTTTCTAACCTATTTTATGACAATCTTTGAATCACCAAACACTTTCAAATATTGAACATTAAGGCCAATAGCTTTATATAGTCCTTGAACTAAGGCCTCATACTCAGCTGTATTATTCGTGCATTCAAATTCCAACCTACAAGATAGCATCGTTTTTTCTCCCTCAATGCTAACTAAAATGGAATCTGCTCCTGATCCTTCACTGGATTTAGATCCGTCAAAGTATAAAGACCAAAATAAAGAGTTATCAACAATTTTATTTACAATGTTCTCAGCAACATTAACACATCTTAATCTATCGGTTTGTGAAAAATTTTCGATTTGGGATGTGAAATTGTTTACTGAGAAAGGAGATGGTTGGGCAGTATAATTGCCAAAGAATGATTCGGAAGATTAATTCCCCAAAATATTATTGTTAAATGCTATTGGTTGATTCTCCTGTTCAAATTTTGTAACAGTATGGGTCATATGTTTTTCCCGATTGATTTTTATTTGATTTGGCTTTCCCTTGTAGGGTAGCCACATATGGGACCAATCAGTAGAAATATACCCATGGAGCTTCTCAGACCAATCCCTACTCAAGATTAAACCATAAAACTCAGGTATATCAGCGATTAAGATATCAATTCTTTGAACTACTCGTGGATCAGCTGATAACCTCATAGTCACAGAGTTGATTTCGCCTAAAACCTGGACTTTGGTTCTATCTAACTGCACAATGTGAATTGCGGACTTTTGGGGCTCAATGTTCAGTTTGGAACAAACGAAAGCTGGCATTATATTAGAGGATGCCCCTGAGTCAATCAAGCAATTGTGTAGATTTCGATTATAGATCTCGTAGGTTAAGAGGAAAGGAGGAGTATGGGAATTTGATCTGTCTCCAATTAGAATCGTATCAGTAGCTTCAACCCTACTAGAAGGTGGTTGACCTGAATCATTTGCAGCTTTAGCGCTAGGAAGAGGCGAAGAAGGAACTGCATTCAGTTCCTTAAGAAGCAATTTCTGCTGATGTTTTAATTTGATAAGTTCAAACATGGTGCTGTTTGCCTTAGTCTTCTTCATATCATCAATAATATTGTAATCCATTGAATCCGATACTACCAACGTTTTAGATGTTGAAGGTATATTTGAGGATGATGGTTGGTTTTGAGGTACTGTTGCAGCCGGCTTCTTTGTGAGTACCTTTTCCTTTGTAGCAGTAGTACCTGTACTCCTTTTCTTTGAACTTGCCTGGGCAGGTTTAGGGGCACCTTTACTCCTAGTAGTCACAGGAAAAGCTTCTTTTTCATTATCTGTATCGGAGTTAGGTAATATGAAGTCCCACATTCCATGGCATTCAACAACTTCCTCTTCTTCGAATTCATCGGATGGTGAAATTGTTTCATCTTCTTCTCCCTCTTCAGGATCTGAATCCACATTAGATATAACATTTGGTGGTTTTGATTCAGGTTTCTTGAAATTTCTAAATGGCCTTTTTGTTGAGGTTTCAGCTACTTGTTTTTTAATTTCAACCATTTCATTTGACATAGTCTTGAGGACCTTTTGTAGACCCTCCATATCATATGGATCTTTAGGGGTTTTCTTCTTTGAATCATCTTTGAAAGAAACTTTTTTGGATTTTCTATCTTCAAGAGCAGCTTTCTTTTCTAGAGCATTAATACGTTTTTCCACAGCAAGTGCTTCTTTCATGTTTTCAGCTAAAGTTGGTTTTGCAGCCCTGTCTACGAAGATAGCTATATTAGCGGGTAGGGTAGTTATATACCATTCGCTTCTGATTTGCTCACTTGGTTTGGAGGCTGTTGGAATCTTATTCAAGAGTTTATTGAATCGCGAGTTGAATTCTTTAATCGATTCCTTATTCTCTATCCTAAGATTGGAGAGATCATTTATTAATGTGGCTAAAGATCTATCATCGCCATACTTAGTAAGAAACTGTTCTTAGCAAATGTTCCAACTGGTAATGGACCTAGAGGGCAGGGAAAAATACCAAGATCCCGTTGATCCTTGCAAAGTATAAGGGAAAAGCCTAACAAAAACATCTTCCTTTGTTACTCCTTTCAAATTAACTGATAACATGAAGTTATTAATATGTTCTTCGGCTTGTGTTCCAGCATCTGGATTAAACTTGGGTAGCCATTTTTCAGGAGAATCAGGCAATGCATGTAATGGTGCAGGCATATTGACCGCACCAGGACTATTCCATGGATCTGCCATTGAAACACCAGTAGTGGATGAGATTGTTGATGAAATTACAGATGTTTGGGAAGGAATTGATATTGAGGATTGAGCAGGTTGGGATGTTGAAGTTCCTAATCCCTGATGAACAACAATATGTAATGAGGGAGTGGATGGCTGACTTCGCACTGGAGAGGATGAGATGGAGGATGTGGATGAGAATGCTTCACTGTCAGATCCTTCAGTGTTCTTCTTTGCCCTTTTCCTTTTAGGTAAGGGCAACTCAGTAGGTTCGATACCGAGCTTTCCGCTCTGAAGTCTGGTGAGAGGATGAGGTAGATTGAATTGCGAAGTCTCACTGCCTTGAGATACCTCAGATTTCTGTGGTGATATCGAGAAGCCTTGAAGTTTATGGATGAGAGACTGAACTTCAGGAGACTCAGGACTTAATCGTTCTGGAGTATTGTGGGTTTGAGCAGTGGTAGTTGATTCCTCTTCTTCTAATCCAGGTGGATGTTGGTGGACACCCACCTATCCCATTTGGACCCCCACAACTGTCTCTTTCAGTTTTTCTGTTTCCTTAATTATAGCACAATTTACTATTTTTAGCAGATTTTCGGGTCCTAAACTTCCGGAGCCGTTTTGAGGCCCTAAACGATGTTTTTTGGGAAATCCACCGCTAGCGATTTTTTTGTCTAAAAATCATCTTTTCCGTCGTAGTCCTCGGAGAGATCTTTCCAACGGGCTATCATGCGCGTCAAACAGAGATAGTACGACCAATTTGCGACCCCGGGAAGTTGATGTACCAACTTACCCAAAAACGGGGCCCACAATTTGGCGTTTCATCTTCTAGGGTTAGGTTTTGGAATGTGAAGGGTTTTCCATTGTTTCTCAACAATAAATAGGCCCTCGAGCCTCATTGTAACACTGTTTTTGGAGAACAGTTCAGAGGCATGTAGTCGACACATCTCTTCTCAGAGATAAGCTACCATCGCCCTAGCTGGGTTATTTCCATTTCTATTTGTAAGCATATTTCAGTATTTTATAGTAATGAAATGAAGTATTATTTCCACTGCATATTTGTCTTTATGGTTATCTCTGTATTTTATTGCGTTCCTATTTAAATTCGGATCATCTTCTCGCTTGGATGCTGGAGAACCAGCATGCAATTGGGAAGTACGAGGTGATGTGGAGGGAGATTTACTCTCAGAATGGATTGTAGGTTTGGGTTTGCTCGCCATTCACAGTTCATGCCCTCCTTCTAGCGCCAAAGATGTTGATGCCTCGAAAATCGTTGCATCAACATCGGGGGATAACCACCCAGTCTTGACATTAATATAGCTCCTCTTTCATTTGGGATGGTGGCTCCAACTGGATATAATGGGACCAGTTTCCCAGTGATGAATAAAAAAGGGATGGATGAATGACTGGTTTTCTAATAAGTGATAATGAATGGATGACTTAATATAAAAGCAAAAATACAAATGACTATTCTATCTCGGGAAGATTCTATTCTTAAGTGCAACGTTTGATGATCTCTGTTCATCAATAGGCATATAGATGAATCTATTCAATAAACATAGACATTCATTCATATAATAATTGCTTTGTTCAAATAGTTGAACAAAGTAATTAATAACACATTGTTACACTTATCTTTTTATATTACTGATATATGTATGATTAGAAGAAAAGCACGCTGTAAACATCCAATAGTGGAAAGTATAAAGAATGTTGTTAAAACACATGCATATATTCAATAATAGCAAGAATGATCAAATAACAATTCACATAAAAAGAATGAATTCAGACATAGATAGTAGTACCATATGAGCTGCAAATCATTCCCAACATCAATCTCAATTCGAATTCCTTCTTCCAACTCAGAAATACTTTTAAATAAAGGCAGTAGTGCACATCCACATAAAAGCTTCGTTATCAAAATTGGAATAATTGGCCCAGTCTTTATAAAAAATATACCTGAAGTATAGTAGTGCAACTTCAGGTTTAAGTCATATACAAAAACTTACGACGCTTTCTAAATACATGAAAGGGTCTATAAATACTTAATTAAACTAACTAACTACAAAACTAAAATGCTACTAAATTGGTACAACTTGATCTTGAATATCTCCCCCAAAGAAATCTGGTAGTCGGCAGCATGATTCATCATTCTGGCTGTTTGCCTTTCAACCTGAGTTGGCATATCGCTAGCATTGGTTCCACTTCTTGAGGGCGGCTGAGACGAGAATTGAGTTGAGCAGAATAGGTGGCATCGTGTATATCGGGAATGATACACCTGATTGCATCTGTTAGGCACTTGAGGGCGGCTCTCTAGCTGTATGGTTTTACTAGGAACAACCAATAGGTGTCCCAAGTTAAACTTTTAATACCTGTGATCAATCTCCCATTCTTTTCCAGCTCTTGATAACATGATTGCTCCAATGTTTTGGCCGATAGTAATTTACCTGGTGTACATTGAGAGATCATATTAGATAAATAGAGAGTATTGTTAATTAATTCAATCAAATTACTTGTGGATAATTTTCATCTAGAAACTGCTCCCTCTGCCTTCATCAATTGGGACTGCAATTCCACAAATAGAATTTCTTTATGGGATTTTAGGATTTTAGGCAAATTTGCTGCCTGTCCCTAATTAGTGTCTTGCCAAGTAAGAAAATCTGTTAAGGTCTCATCGGCCTGCTCTAAGTCTTGTCTAGCATCGACTGATTTATCAATTATTGATGCTTTTATGTCACACAGGGGTTCAACTTGAGCAATTTTATGACACAATAATCTTATTTGTGTTACCAGTGCCTTATTAATCTATAGTGCTTCTGCTCTGAAATCGGCAGGCTGTGGAAGACTCTTGAACTTCTCTATTTGACCTAATAATTGAAAATTTTTCTCATCTTTTGTCTTTACCATCTGTTCATTCATTGTCTTCAATTTTGCTAATGCCTCCAATAGTTCTTTCTGCTTTTGAATCGCACTCGAATCTACCCTTTGTTTCTCTTCATTCAACTGCTTGTTCAATTGATTATTTAACTGTTGCTGTGTGGACAATTGCTGTCCTAATTGTTCTTCTTTCTGCTATCCCTCCAATAGATGTGCTTGTAATGAAGCGATTGCCTGGTCTTTTTCTTTTAACAAATTACTCACTTCCGATGCCTTCTCCATGGTGGCCGCCGAATAGGCTCCAGCATATTGGGACAACTTTGTTAGGTCATCAGAAGGATCAAAATCCTCCTTCCAAACTATGTTGGCTGTCACTGTTTGTTCAGGGAACAGGGAAGGTTGATCAATCCTTCTCCTTTTCCGCTGTCGCTTTACTATGACCCTATGCTTTGGGTTGTAAAAGACATCCAATGGAGGTATATCCTCCACTTGCAAAATGATTTGACCTGAAGGATCTTTGGGAATTATTTATAAGTTTGTAGTAGGGGGTAGACCGCTGGTTCCTTTGCTTGGAACCTATTTTGATGTTGTATCCTGTGTATCAGCCTCTTTGGATGTATCGACTTCTCTTGAGCTCTCTATATTGCTTATGATTGAATCAAATTGCTGCCATTCCTGGAGCAACCTTGGGTCAATCTGGGTATCGACATTCACATCCTTGTTGCTCTGCTCCTGCTGCCTTTCTGTTCCTCTTCACATATTCTCTCTTGTTCTTTCCTCTGCGCTTCCTCCTGCTCTTTCCTCTGGAGTTCCTTTTGCTCTCTTCTTTGGACTTCTTCAAAAATTTCTGATGTAGCAGGAGGTTTGTTGGTAAGTCGTTGTTCAGGCTCGCTTGACTGTGTCATCGGGGCAATGGCTAACAAATATAGAGGCAGAGTTTGCAAACTCTGCTCTCTAAGTTTGTTAAATTCGACTAACCTATCGTCGTGATATCTCATTTTAGCTAGTGCTTGCACCTGAAATAATGACTCGGCCGAGGAGAATAGGTCATCAAACTCATATTTTTTATGTTCAAATTTAGTGAGTTTTGCCTGTTCTAGTACATTATAGATGACTTTGTTTGGATCAAATCGTCTATTAGGAAGAGTGGCGAATTCAGTGTATTTATATTTTCTGCTTCTTTCATTGCATGCTTGTAGTCATGCAGAGTGTAAACGCCACACCTTGGAGGAAAAGGAGGCCAGACTTGCTTCTTTGAATTCCTCAGAGTTTTTGTAACTCCTGCGGATGTAAGCTAATATGCTATCTCTCGAGCCAATTGTTTGTCAGGTATATACAAGGGGAGGACATGAGGCCTAGCATAACTGCCGAAAACTCTTACATATGTAAATTTTTCTTCTCTGAACCAGGTTCCTAAGGCTATCAAGTCAATCTCTGCTTATGAGGAAATCTTAGAAGCAGGTTTGTCAAAAATTGCATAGTAAATGGGTAACATAAATCCATTGCAAACTTGATATAGGTGGTGTTTATAATGGGTTTTCCACAACTTCTGGTGATAGATATGAATGGGCATGGGGTCCTGTGGAGTCCATATCCATCCCAGCATAGGAAATTCGGAGTTAAAACAGAGAGTATCTAAGATGTAGGCACTAAAGTAAAAGGGAGGAATGAACCTTTCAGTAATGCGGGATTTGTTTCTGAACTCAAGAATAGTTGTTGCTAACTTATCAGATAATATATTCCCCCAATCCATTATTTCGCTATTGCATGCTGCTTCCATTAAAGGTACCATCCCTATGAAGAATTTTGAGGAACCATGCAACCCCCAAATCCTACACATCATCACTCCAGCATAACAATAAGGAGAACACAAGGAATTGATAGAGTACTTACCCGAGGACTCATGCTTGTGTTTCGCTGGGTTTTGCCTCCATTCCTGTATAGGTGCTGATTCAATTTCATTTTCATCTCTAAACTTCTCCAGAAATGCTTTGTTATAATTCTTCTCTGGTTCGGGCAAATGGTACATTTGTCTCAAATCATTGGGTTGAAATGAACCGAATACTCTCCCGTCGATAGTGCAAAATGTTCTGTTTGTAATTGGAATTTCCTCAGCTACCCATATTACAACATCTGTGTATGGAAGAATTTGCTCTCGAGCCGCTATCCGGTGTAGGTAAGAATCGGCCAAATCCTTTAGGGTTGCCTCGAACTTACAGTTCAAGTCTGCTGTAGGTTGTACTGATGTTTCCTGAGGCTCTTCTGCCTCAACCAGATTATAGATGCTCTGCCAAGTAGTATTACCGAGACCAAGACATGTGGTGTCTAAGATTAATCCTTTTTTACTTGGTCCCGGATCGGTAGTGTGTTGTCCTGTTATTGCGGAAGCTGAAGCTATTCCAAATTTCTTAGACTTCTTCCCCATTTGGCCTAAATTCGCTGCTTCGGAGGAGCTCTGCACAAGAGATAAAATGAACGTAATGCGGAGAATAGGTGGCGCAAACCAAGTATGAAAGAGTTATATCAATCAATGAATAATGGAGGATTAACATAAGACTGTCGCGGATACAATCTCTGAAGAGATTTTGGCATAATTGCTCCATTAATTGGCCGTTTAAACCTGTCAATCATTTAAATGCTCATCATATCGTTTATTGGCCGAATAATTCATTTAAGCGTGGCTTTGATGTTTTGGCGGTTGGGCGCAAGTGAATCACTATCAGGAAGAGAAAGGCTTTTAATAATAATTCAACACAATATACCCAAGCCTTATCAATCCTTTTTGAAAGTCGCGCTTAGCTTTATCGCAATCGGGGATCGGAGGAATGTTTAAGTAGTTATATTGGTGTCATTACGGAATCCCTGATTGCCGATAGCGATATCGCTAATTCGTATCGGGAGCTTTTTAGAAGAGGGCTTTTAGTTGCATGCATGTTACATTCCCCGATCGCCGATAGCGATATCGCATCGGAGCAAAGAGAGGGGCCTTTTGTTATGATTGCTTACCTTCCTGATATCCGATAGTTATTCGTGCTTGTCGCATCGGGGAAAACCAATGGGTCTTTTGTTATGCATCCTTTGTTATTGCAATATGCGATCTTGCGATCGCTTTATCGCAATAATAAAGAATTATTCATTTTTTATTATAAGACCGATTATATATTGTCTCAAAAGGTTTATAATGTTTTATTTCTTTTTGTACCTTTTGAGGAATGATAAGTTGATACCAATTTAATCTAAAAGGGACCCATTGCATATTATAGTTTTGAAAGTAAAATTTTATGAAATGGGGGGTTTTTGTATAGCACAACACATCCCTCAAAGCACTTTTCTTGCTTAACTGTATCCTTTCTTTTTCAAGTTTGCAAAGTCTAAGGTTTACCTGTTGGATTTCTTCTCAAGTTCCATGCATTATATTTCTTGCGGCTATGTGATCCCTCCTTTCTAGGCTTTGTGAACCATCATATCTACAGGTGCTACTGCGTGTGTTCTAGGCTTTGCATGCTCCAGAGGGATTACAGCATCTGCTTCATATTTCAACTTCGGAAGTGCCCGCATGGTCAAGGTTTAGCACATGGTCTTATAAGCCCATAGAACCACTAGTACACATAGGTCCCAGTCAGTGCATCTCACATGGTGAATCGTGTTCAATACATCGCATACTTTGTCAACGACTTCCACCCAGATAATTTGTGGCGCGCTTGGTCTTATCATACTTCATTGTTTGCGCCATCGTCTTGTTCACTCCTGCTTGTTGGTCCTGTTTCCTATCGTGAGGATGGTGTGCATTCATTCAGGTTGCGGACCATACACTTGTACCCATCTGGAGAGGTGGGTGCATAGGTTGTTTTGTCCGTCATACCCAGCTTTCATCCACATCTGAGTCTTTCCAAACCACATGAGCATCATCCTCCTACATTCGTGCCAGTCCTCAAAACTTCTTTGATGTGTACTGCACCATCTTGCGGGCGTTACGCACAGTGCCCATTTCAAAGCATTGAAATGCTGATGTTCTGGCACCTCTCTTTCAAATTTGTTCAGGAAATCATCCACTTTGCTCAACCCATCATACATAGGCAGATCTCTTACCTTCGTTGCCACACAGCGCAACGATCTTGTCATCATGTTACAATTGAGGGTGGTTACCTACTGTAACCGGTTCTGCCATTAGGCCATATGCTTCTATATTATCAGGCAGACAAATTTCCTTTTCCCCTCCAGAAGCTAGATACCAATGGCCAGCCCAGGTTTGTCATTTTTTGGACCCCACTATTCCATAAGTTTGAGTCACCATATACCTATTCAGATTTCATAGGTTCTTTTGTTCATCAAGTCATGAATATGCTGAAAGGAAGCCCTCCACCCAGGATAAGTCTAGATATCAAAAGGGTCCTTTAGTTGTCTAGACAAAGAAAAGTGGGAGATTGGTACCTTTACCAAAACCACATAGAGATAAGAATTTATGGTTGTCATCTTGCACCATATAAACTACCCAAATACCTCCCCATGAGGTTATTTTCTCTAGAGTAATATAGACAAATAATGAACTCTGATGAGATAAATTTTGTATCGGCCAAGAAAAGATCACAATTCAAATTAAAAAACCAGTTAGCCCCTTCATCTGCAATTCTAGAGAGGCAGGGAAGGAGGCAGACCAAATTTTGCAACAAATGAAGTTCCAAAAGAGTTTCATGTGGAGGTATGACCCTCAAGAATTTATGACCAGATTGAGAAAGAAGGCCAAATTGGGACCTTATATTCACCACCCCATACCAGAGATTGAAAGATATGCAAATCAATCTGAGTGGGTGGAAAACACCCTTGTAGATAGAGACAATACAAAGGTAGATGTAGAGAATGCCTTATGTGACTTAGAAAGACAGTTTGATGAGAGCTCATTTCTGCAAGTACCTGAACAGCAAGAGCCAGCCATGAGTACCCTTCCAATCATGCAAACTCCTCAAAATTGAAGAAAAGAACACCAAAAGGACTAAGGAGTAACCCTCAAGTTCAGGAATGGGCACATCAAATGTACAATATGAGACCATTTAGAGCAAAAGGCCCAAGCTAAACCCTGTTTCAGAAGACACAGAAGGCTCTATAGAAATAACTGATACTGAGCTGGAGAGAAGTAAAGGCACAACTCTATCCGAGGAAATATAGGGGCCATCTACATCACAAACCCAGATTTTGGAAAGATAGCTAAGTGTAGAAGTATCCTCATTTAGTAGGCCTACTGATAAGGATAAGGATATAAAAGATAGATATGAAGAGATCAAGCTGAGAAATGAGAAACTAAAGACCCAAACTTATTCTTAGTATCTCAAACTCACACCTACCAATCATATAAGGTTGATGTTAGCTTTTGACATCAAGGAGGGAAAACTACAGATGTCCTTCATAAAACCAACTACACAATAGCCAAGGACATCGACAAATTACAAGAGAGTTTAATTTGAGGTATTGGCAAGGGATATTCATCCCATAGACCAAATTGGATTGCACAAATAGGATAGAGAGATGTTATACTCCACCCTCAAAGGTAAAGCCATAACTGCTCATCAACTGCAAAATTCATTGAGCATTATATCAGATCAATATCAATTAGAGAAGGCCTCCTCATAGGCCAAGGATACTAGAATCAAGTCTTTAGAATACTTAGTGATTGAATTGGGACATGATCCTAAAGATATTAAAGCCATTGAACAACTGATAAAGAAGAAAAATGATGACATTGCTGCTTTGAAAAAAAAATTGAAGATACCTCAGTTGCAACATCCCCAAACATAGGAGGTATTAGAGACCCAAATCAGACATGAAGAGTTGATGCACTTGGTCCTCAAACTTAATGATCAGTTAAGGGAGATAGAGAAGGAATTAGGCACCTTAATTCAATTGAAGCAAATTGATATTCCCACTACATCTGCAAATTTCATCGTAGTTGTATCACCAGCAGTCCCTTCAATGCTTGCAGCCTCATTGGCTCCTGCAGCTCCCATGCCTATAGCACAACCAGTTTCAAAAAAGTCTACATCAATAGCAGGTGCATTAGGAGAAAAAGAAGCAGAGTTGGTTAGAGACATGGAGGAAATGTCTATTCAGGATACAGAAATGAACAAACTGAAAGAAATGGTGACAAGCTTGGAAACAGATTGCAAGCTTGCCAAGATCATGCACAAGGAAGAAGTGCAGAAAGCTACCAGAATGAATGAAACATTAAAAGCCATGGAGAAATATCTAACACTAAAGGAACCCCTTGGGCAAGCCAAGGAAATATTATGGGCCAATATCATTGAATTTGTCAATGATATTTTGCCATCAATTCAAGTGATTTTTGAACAGATAGACCTGATAAAGGTAGCAACAAAAGCTATCCAAAAAGTCAAGGAAGAACTAGAAGAAATGCCTGAAGATGCAACCAGACTTATCCACTTCCTCAACATTAAAAACAAGTATAACACATATTTCATTAAATTTGGAATTATTTTATTACAAGGACATCAATAGAATTGAGTGTTTTGTTTATTTTGAAATTCTAGATCCACTATTTAATTCTAAATTTAATGAAATATGTGTTGTATGAACTTCAAGAATTTGATATATAGAGGATAGGACAGAAACAATTTTGGAGGTAAGAAAGGTCCTTTCTAGGAGAAACTTAATGTGAAACTTGGAGGACAAGTGTCAAAATATGCAGGTAGCAGTTGATAGATTTATGACCAAGTTTCAAATTTTCAGAGAGAAAGGGTTACCCAGTCCCTTGGTCATAAATGACAAGCTCATGACACAACAAGATTATAACAACAAATTCAGAGAGATAGCTAAAGAACAGGCTAGTACATCGTCAATAAAGGCACTGCCAATAGGTAAAGTTCTTCACTAGACATTTGAAAACCCGTTTTCCTCCAGTATGAGGTGAAACACCTATTCATCACTAGGCCTACCTTTTCTAAGTACACTGAAGAAGATGAGATATATAGAAGGATGTTGAAAGTCAAGTTACCTGATGCAGAATTATGGGAAAAATTGATTGATTTACTATAGTAAAATGTAGTAAAAAGGTTAATTTACAGTCAACAGAGTAAAGGGTAAAGACAGGTCGACATGGCTAAAGAGTATCAGTGCCAAAGAGTATCAAATGAAAGCAAAAAGTAACTAAAGCCTCCAACATGAAAGTTTAAACAACAAAGAGCATAAAGGGCTACAAACCAAACCATAAAGGTCAACAATACCACAATAAAAAGAATAGCATGAAAGCAGTTCAATAATTGTCTCTATCTTCTTGCAAGAAGATATTTGTATTTGCTAGATTAAATCTCAAGTTAGTTTGAGATATTTTGTAATAATTTTTGTATAAATACTTCTCAATTCGAAGTATGTAGGGTGGATTCTTAGACATTTCTATAGAATTCTCGATAAAAATACTATAAAGCTATTGTATCACTGATTGGGCCAACAAGTTGGATTGATGAATAAAGACAAGATATTTCACAGGATTCATGTGTAAAGCAAAGTGCAGACACGCATTTTCTCACGTTGTTGTTTTCTTTCTTAAAAGTTTTTCCACAATTTACATCTGAATCTAAATGCTATAACATGGAATGATATCTCAGAATTTGCTTAATTGCACTCTGTTTTAACTGTTAGGCATATAAATGTTTTCTACTGATATCTAAGTTAAGGAATTCTTAATTGCTCCTTAGTTTAGGTTGTCTCTTTATAATCTATAGCAAAGGATTCTTAATTTCCCTTTGTTTCTGATTACCCTTTGTTCCTCATTTAAGTCCTAGTCTAAGAATTCTTGATTGCTCTCTCACCTTGATTCAAACCATTTCACCCCTCTGGCCCAAAGACCTACACTCTACTCTGCTATCTTTCCCTTTGAACATTCCCTTTAGTGAGTTAATTCCAGTTCTGCTACCCTTCTATTGACTCCATAGCCCAATGGTCTAAAGACACCATTCTATCCATCTGTTTTAAGGATTCCACCATCCAATTTTCAATACAAATCAAAAACCACCTGAAGATTCAGACGTAGCCTGAAATCCCAACAAACAAAGATAAATCATATAGAGAGAGCCCTCTCTAAGCCGTAGGTTGGCTAGAGCCTATGCTTAAAAGTTGGTTTATGGTTACCTTGGTCATTTTCTTTCTTCTGATAACTTCTAGAGAAAATTCTGAGTGATAACAGGAGGAGCATTGATACATCAGAACATCAACTTATCATAGAATCAAAACTTCTTACAATGAGAACCTTTAAAAGTTTGCAATATCATAAAGTGCCAATAGTATTAGCAAGTGTCGAGGAATTTTGATAAAGGATTACCGAATCATTTCATTGCAAAACCAAAGGTTGATAGGCCCTTTTCTCTCTCCTCTAATGAGACTCATGGCATCATATGATTGTCTCTCATAAAGACACATGGAAACATATAACTAGTTTCGATAAAGGTACAATGGCCTCTGATGTCAGCATGACATGGCAGTACGACAAGACACGTGGCAAGAAATTTTGGTTTTTTGAGGGGCTTAAGGGGACAAATATGGATGACACATGTCACCACTCATGAGGTGCCACGTGGAGTGATGACATCATATCAAAGGTTGGCATATTGGAGGTTGAGGATGTCATAACTTTAGAACAGTTGGTGTTTGAAAAATTCCGATGAGAGGGGCTTCGGTATTGGGTTTACACATGGCATCTAGAACACCACTAAGGCCACCACGGTTGATCACTCCTAGCTCTAGAAAGTGGGCAATTCAAGTGGTTAAGGGGAAAGCGATAGGGGAACCAGTCGAGTAACTAAAGAGGAACATTGTGGTAAAAGACATCGCTTGATTGGAGGCACTCACATGCATGGCATGGATATATTTTTCTCGGCCATCATTCAGTTGTTACATTTTGTTATTTTTGTAATTTTATGTATTTTAAAGAAAGGAATCAAATTTGTTGCAATGATTTGGAAAATATAACCTTCACACACAAAGACATCTAGTTGATCAGAGAGCTGGAGCTCCGCTAAGATATTTTCTAACTATTTCTCAAGCTCCCCCTCTCTTTATTAAAATAAGGAAGAAACACTTAAAGAAGGTTCATAATTTTTGGAAAGAACTCTTGGAAAAGACCTTTTCCTAGTTTCATGAAGACAACATTATGAATCTTGATATATGTATGTTTTCCAAAAAAATAATGCGACGTTTTTGTTGATTCCAACCTATTGGATTGTAGCATGTTCATCTCCCTTTGCGTTTTCATATATGTTGAATATTATTCTCAGAATTCATGTCAAGAAGTTGCCAAATATATTTCTTATTAGATGCAGATTCATTTCGATCAAGTGATTTATGGATAATCCCTGTCTAAGATTCATTTTGATCAAGTTATTGATGGATAATGTCTGTATGGGTGTGAAATTAAGTCTTTAAAAAGCACTCCATGTATCTTAGCATTCCATAAACATTTCCTTTCTCTCATTTCTCTCTAAATCCATATATATAAAATTCATAAGGTTTAAGCTCTATATGATGGATTTCTCCTCTACTCTCTTTTACAATTACATCTGCCTTAACAACTAATTTTCTGCAAGATCTCAATCTGATTTGGCCACCAGTAATCGAGGATCATTTCTTGTGTATTCCTGCGTGTGTGCTAGTTCATACATTATATCTTTATGAATGGTTTTGAATCAATATTATTTGAATTACATGCAAAACTATGGTGCGACAAGTCCTTAAGACAATTTTGACAGCACTAATTAGGATGTCCTAGGCATTGGTCTCCTATCAACCTAGAGACTCTCGCTAAGAGCGACAACATCTTTCTGGTGCTATTGCTGCGGAACAGATTAGATAATATTTCCCATGAGTATTACATTCATACCCTCTTTGATAAGGTGAGAAAATATGTGTGGGTTGTAGATTTATCACCTTGGAAAATCCACTATCAAATCATAAGTTCATCACCCTAGATTTGAGGAGGCCACATACTCGCTCATATACCTCTCAGCAAAGAAACCCATCTATATCTGATCCAGAAAGACTAATATCCAGAAGGATTTGGAATGAAAAAACCCCTGATATTGATGCTACTGTCTCCTCATTTTCTAAAACATCCACATCCAAATCATAGAATACCATAATTCATTGCTCTGATTTTTCTCCTAGAGTCTTGGTGTATCCTTCCAAAATTAGTCCACTACTTAGTACTTCCTCCTTAGAATTCAAATAAGATGAAGCTTCAGTCAGCACTCCTTCTTTCTCATTCTCTTCCCTCCCTAAGGTCGAGCAGAGTAAAGATATCCTCAAGAGAATTCCTACCCATAGTGTGAAGATTTTCTCAAGTCACGATCAGTCAACTATCTCACAATTGTTCATAGATTAAATGCCCCTAATAAACCTAGCACCACCACCTCTACTCCATATGGTTGTTCCAAGTTTCCTATTAAACAAATATTCTCCCTCAGACCTACCTCAACCTTTAAGTGCTATGCCATAACACTATCTCAAACACCTGCCTAGGTTTAATGGAGAAGATGACAAATCAACACAAAGAAACATAGAAGATTTATGTGCCTTTGCAGAAAATTTAAACATTGAGTACCTAGATGTGGCGTTGAGACTCTTTGCCCAATCCTTGGGTGTGGGGGCCAAAAAATGGTTCAAATCCTTTTCGGATTCTTCCATTGCCACTTAGGAAGAGATGGAGAATTATTTTATGAAAAAATCTGGAGAGAAGAGATATCATGGATATATTCTGACTGAGTTCAACACTATGAAGAAGAAACCTGATGAGGATATATCAAGGTTTATAAAAAGGTTTAATAAATTGTACAAAAATTTACTTAATAATATTAAACCTCCACCGACCGTTGCTCAAGTATTTTTTGCTGGGGCATTTGAATTAGAGTTCAGCTTCACACTTAGAGAGAGGAAGTCTTGTGCCTTGGACTAGATTCAAATCGATCCTCTTGAGGTACAAGAAAATTTTACATCAATAGGGAAGTCAAGACGCAAAATTGACCTTGGAGAGTAGAAAAAGGGGAAAGAGGATGCAACTTCCTCAAGTCATGGAATAGAATCCCAAGAACAGAAGATGGAGGAGATGGATAAATTAATAATGAAATTATCAAACAAAATGATA
Organism: Pinus tabuliformis; assembly: GCA_031772625.1. NCBI lineage: Eukaryota > Viridiplantae > Streptophyta > Pinopsida > Pinales > Pinaceae > Pinus > Pinus tabuliformis. The sequence continues at coordinate 604,319,967 of CM062816.1, forward strand.
AAAATGGAGCTAGAAAATAAAACCTTCCACGAAAGAACTCCCAGGCTACTAATCAAGGTTTCAATCCCCAATATAGAAGGCCCCCCTACATCTATTGCAAACAGAGAGGAAATAACAACAAGACCACATCCATCCAGGCTACTAATCAAGGTTTCAATCCCCAATATAGAAGGCCCCCCCTACATCTATTGCAAACAGAGAGGAAATAACAACAAGACCACATCCATCCTTCATTATATATAGAATATGTTATGGAGGAGTAGATATAAGATGCCAATGAAGTTCAGGGGAACCTGTATTCCTATTTCTCTCATGAAGAACAAGAAGTCAGAATTTATGAATAAGAGGGGGTTGATCTCGATGCAATGCTAAACGATGGTAAGATTGATGATTACTACAAGCAGTTTTTTGATTTCATGTAGGCTCAGCTACATAATAAATATGATCATTGGTCATCTAGAAAGAGATTGAGGGGACAAGAAAAAGACAAAGGCGCTTCCTCCCAAGATCCTCCTAAGACAACTAATAAGGGGAAGGGGACTTTAGATCCAATTATTTAGAAAAGGAAGGAGTCCTTAGATCCAAACTTCTATAAGCCCAAAGTCCCCAAACAAGAGAAGTCACCTGCCCCCTTTAAGCCCATCTGTGAAAAAGAAAAAGAGCTAGTAGAGGTTAGCACTGCAAAAAAAGGCCCTTTTATCTTCAATCTTGAAAAATAGCTTGAGAAATTCAAAATCTTGGCCTCGTTATCTGAGATCTTGAAAAACCCACCTATAAGGCCCAAGTTTCCCAATGCATGCTTTCATCTGTTTCAATCCAATCATGTGATAGTTTAAACCTCTAAGAAGAAAGGCCAATAGTAATCTTTGGACCCCATGTTGAAGAACAAGATCCCTCCACAACACCTTTTAACGTTACTTTAGTAGTACATGATCTCCTACTCCATAACTACATGTTGGACTCAGGCACTTCCCATAACTTGATGCCACTGTTAGTAATGGAGAAACTAGGTCTGGAGATAACTAGACCATACAAAGATCTCTACTCTTTTGACTCTAAGAGGGTGAAGTGCTTGGGAATGATAAAGGACTTAGTGGTGAACTTGGCACAGATCCCAGTAAAAAGTGTAGTAATGGACATTTTAGTAGATGGTATCCCTACAAGGTTCGGTATACTTTTTTCTAGATCTTGGGGATCAAATATTGGATGTTCCATCAAGCTAGATCTTACCTATGCTTCCATTCCTAAATTTGGTGGAGAAGAAAGGTGACTATATAGGGAATCAAGGTTCATTAAAATAGTTACGAAAGTTGATTGCCCAAATAATGCTCCTATGTATGGGAAAGAAAGGGATCTCTCCTACTTACTACTAGAAGAACATGATTTTATTTTAGAAGAAACACAGGCACAACCAGCAGCCAAATTAGATGAGCAACTCGGATATTGTAGCAACGTCTAGAAGTTGTATTTTGATGGTGCTAATTCCAAGGAAGGTAATGGAGTAGGGGTGTTTTTGATATCCCTAGAGGGTAGCTTGGTCCCTCTCTCGTTCAAATTGGAATTTGAACAAACAAATAATGTGTCATAGTATGAAGCATTACTATTAGGTCTGCAAGCAACAAGGAATTTGAATATTGAATGCCTGATTGTGTTTGGAGACTTGGAGTTGGTGGTAAAGAAAATCAAGAAATGATGTCAAACTAAGCACCCCAGGTTAAGGGATTATAGAAATGAGGTTTGGGATTTAATGGACAACTTCTTCCTAGATTTTGATGTCCAATTATTACCCAGGGAAGGAAATCAAATGGCTAATTCCTTGGCTATAGATTCTAGTAATTTTAAGCCACCACAAAATCCATTTCTCATATATGAAGTCAAATTTAGTATAGACCCTCAGTGCCTGATAATGTGAGACACTGGCAGGTGTTCAAAGATGATGAACAAATAAAGCACTTTATGGAATTTATTGGGGAATTCTCAAATTTTGTGATCAACCAAAAAGAAGAAAAAGTGACAGAGGAATAGCCAATAGATTAGGAGGAAACTATCACATGGAATAGAGTTATGAAACTAAAGGGAAACACTATTCTCCATGGCCTAGTGCCTTTTAAGAGATTATTCAAATCCAATGACATGCCCTGAAAACCTACCAAACAGGGGGTTGATGAACAGGTGGAGGATTGCAACATCAGATCAGAGAACAAAGCCCGGATGATCAAGTTGTCAAAAGGGATCCCCCATCAATATAAAAAAAAGGTACTTAAATATATTTATAACCTATACAAATGTATTTTCTTGGTCATATGATGATTTAAAGACTTTTGATACAAATTCTATTCAACATAAGAGTCCCTTAAATAATGTAATGAAGCGTTGTAATCAAAAACTCAAACAGATCAATCCCCTTTTACTCCCATCCATTGAGAAGGAAGTGAGGAAGTTACTTTGGGCCAAGATAATTGTACCCTTGAGGTACTCAAAGTGGGTGGAAAACCTGGTTTCTTTTAGGAAAAAGAATGGAGACATAAGGCTGTGTGTAGATTTTAGAAACCTCAACAAAGATTCATTAAAATACAACTGCCCATTGCCAAAAATGGATTATATATTACAGAAGGTAGTTGCCTCAGCTCATATGTCCATGATGGATGGATTTTCAGGGTATAATTAGGTAGTAGTGCATCTCAATGATCAAAACAAAACTACATTCACCAACCTGGGAAACCTTCATGTATGCAAGAATGCCATTTAGCCTTATAAATGGAAAGAAACCTTCCAAAGGGCCATGTATATAACATTCATGGGAGAACAAGACAACATCATAGTGCTCTACTTGGATGATATCACAGTTTTTTCTAAAAGAGATGAGGAGCATTGTGCATTTGAAACTCACTTTTGAGAAATGTAGGAATTATGGGCTTTCTCTAAATCCAAAGAAATCTTAGCTCACTTTGAGCGAAGGTAAGTTGTTGGGACATATAGTAGCACATGTGGGGGTGGAGATCGATCCCAAGCATGTGGAAGCCATCACCCACCTTCCCCTACCTAGAAATAGAAAAGAGGTCAAAGTGGTCTTGGAAGGATTAAATTCTTCAAGATATTTTTACCCAACTATGTAGAGACAATGAAAGGTATCACAAGGATGTTGAAGAAGGAGAATGAAGTGAACTGGAATCCAAACTCTCGAGAATCATTCTATAGGTTCATGTGTGCTTTCGTAGAGGCTCCTATGTTAGTCACCCCATAATATTCAATAACATTTTAAACATTTTCTTTTGCCTCCCCTCATACTATAGTCTATGTGTTATTGCAGAAGAATAATGAAGGTCACAAATAGCCTATAGAATTCTTCATCCAGGTGTTGCGGGAGGCTGAATTAAATATAATACATTGGAAAAATAGGCTTATGCCCTAGTCAAAGCTTTGAAGGCCTTCAGAGTTTATGTTTTACACTCTAACATTGTAGCTTATGTTCCAACAATGGTTGTTAAAGACATCTTGGTGCAAGGGAATAGTGATGGAAAAAGAGCTAAGTGGATTGCTAAAATTCAAGAGTACAACATGGATATCAAGCCCACTAAACTCATCAAAAGACATGGACTGTCCAAAATCTTATGAGAATCTAATTTCGAGGCCTTGGGGATTAACTTATTAATAGAAGAAGATGAAGAAGAGGCACAACAATTGATGATCAAGATATCGATCCAAAAAATTCATATTAAATACAAAACATCCTCTTGGTATGAAGATGTCATCCACTATGTACTATTATTAAGGTTCACAATGAATGTGGATAAATATAAGTATAGATCATTAAGATTACAAGCCCAAAAATTTATTATATGCAATGGGAAACCGTATTGGAAAGACTTGGTTGGAATAATACTTCTGTGTTTAGTAGAAACAGAATCTCAAAGGGTAACTGATGATTTCCATAGTGGCATTTGTGGGGAACACTATAACTGGAATACAACCGCACATAAGATATTGAAAGTAGGATTATATTGGCCTAAAATATTCAAAGAAGTTCACTCTTGTGTTCAGGCCTTCCAACAGTGTCAAATGTTCACCGAGAAGAAGAAATTAGCCCCACTCCCATTAATCCATATTTGTATAGAAGTTCCTTTTAGGCAATGGGGGTTGGACTCTATCGGAGGGGTATGCCCCCTTCCAGTACCCAACACAAGTAGATACTCACAACCACCGATTATTTCATAAAATGGGTGGAAGCAATCCCAACCCGTAATGCAACTGACATTGTGGTCATAAACATTTTGGAGGAAAATATCCTAGCTAGGTTTGGGTGTCATATGAAAATTGTGACTAATTATGCTCAAATTTTTAAGCCCGCAAAAATTATCATCTTCTGTCAGAAATTCAACATTATAGTTGGCCACTCTACTACCTACTATCCATAGGGAAATAGATTAGTAGAGTGTTGCAACAAAACTATAGTAAGGATCCTGAAGAAAACAATTGCAAAAAGCTAGAGAAATGGGGACTCCCAACTAAAATTTGCCTTATTGGCTAACAGGGTCACTCCTATAATATCCACGAGGAAATCTCATTTTGAATTGGTCTATGGGAAATCAACTATATTCCCTATATATCTCGTGATACAGGTAGGAAAAATATTAAAAGACGTGGAAGAAGAACCAAAATCCCTGACTCGATGGATAAATCAACTACTGGAGCTCCAAAAGAACAAAGAGCAGGTAAACCAAATTTAATCAACTACCAGCAGAAAATTAAATTTTTGTTTGATAAGAAGGGTAAGGACAAACCTCTCTAGCCAAGAGATCTAGTTTTGAGGTGGGATGTAAGAAGATAAGACAAAGGGAAACATGGAAAATTTGATCCCTTATGGTTTGGACCCTTAAATATTACTGAGGTAAAGGGAAACAATACTTTCTTGCTAGAAAACTTGGAGGGTGAAATGCTTGAGCTACCTATAAATGGGAAATTCCTCAATCTTTACTTCCAGCACTAAGAGGTCCATTTCTCACCCATTGTAAATACCCTGTGCCACTATAAAATATAATAATACTTTTAGTTCTTTATGTTTTTGTTTTTGTTTTTATATACTGGAATAAAATGGATCCATGCCCAATGGATAGAAGGTTACTGGTATGCAGGTTCTTATCACCTTGTTAGAAAGGAATTGTCCCCAATTAGAGCCAATGTTGGCATTGATGTGAACCAGACTCGAAAGAATGTGTGCTACAACAAATGCATGGCTCAGAAGGATTCCTATGGTAGCTGCAGGCTTCATGTGGAGGATCATTATGGTGGGTGTGATTTCATCTACGCAAAAAGTTAATGAGCAGAGAAGTTTGTAGTCATATTAAAAGTAGTAGAAGGACTCAAAGCCTACTTTGGACCCTCTTCATTGGAAAGGTCTCTGAACAATATTTCTAACGATATGTGGAAGCCCAAAAATGGAGTCCTAGATCAAAAGATATGGTCTACTAAAGTTTCAAGGATTTGAAGCCTTAGGAAGGAAGGAATATCGGAGATCGCAATATTGAATGTCTAGAATATGAGAGATCCAAATATTAGAGGTCAAACATATCAGAACGTTGCAATATTGGAGGTCCAACACATCGCACATCGCAATATCAGAGGTTGGAGGAGCATTGACACATCAGAACATTAACATATTGCAAAATCAGAACTTGTTAAAGTCATACCCCTTAAAAAGTTGTGATATCATAAAGTGTTGATAGAATTAGAAAACGTTAGGGAACGCTGATAAAGGATTAGCGAAGGATTTCATTACAAAACCAAAGGTTGGCAAACCGTTTTCTCCCTCCTCTAGTAGGACACATGGCAGTGTATGATTGGATCTGATAAAGGAACATGGTAGCATATGATTAGTTCTGATAAAGCTACAGTGCCCTATGAAGTCAACATGATGTGGTGATACAACAGGACACATGGTAGGAAGTTTTGGCATTTTGAGGGGCCTAAGGGGACAAATATGAATGACAGGTGTCATCACTCATGAGGTTCCACATGGAGTGATGAAATCATATAGAAGGTCGGGATATTGAAGGTTGAGGACATTGGAACTTTAGAACAGTTGGTGTTTGAAAAAATTCTAATGAGAGGGCCTTTGATATTGGTCTGACATGTTGCATCTGGCACACCACTAAGGCCACCATGGCTGATCGCTACCAACTCTAGAAAGTGGGGAATTCAAGTGGTTAAGGAGAAAGACATAGGGGAACCGACCAAGTAACTAAAGAGGAACATTGTGGTAAAATACGTGGTGTGATCGGAGGCACTCATAGGCATGGAATGTAGATATTTTTCTCGGACATCATTCATTTGTTTCATTTTGTTATTTTTGTAATTTTATGTATTTTAAAGAAAGGAATCAAAATTGTTGCAATGATTTGGACAACAGAGCCTTCGCACGTGACAATAGATATTCGATGAGATAGTTGGATCTTGGCTGAGATATTTTGTAATTGTTTCACAAGCTCCCCCTCTCCTTATAAAAAGAGGGAAGAAACACTTAAAGAAGGTTCAAAATTTTTGGAAAGAATTCTTGGAAAGGACCTTTTCCTGGTTTCATGAAGACAATGTTATGAATCTTGATGTATGTATGTTTCTCAGAAAATTAATGCAATATTTTTGGCAATTCTAACTTATTGGATTACAGTATGTTCATATCCCTTCTTGTTTTCATACATGTTGAATATTCTTCTTAGATTTCATGACAAGTAGATGCCAGATATATTCTTCATTAGATGCACATTCATTTCGATCAAGTTATTGACGGATAATGCATGTATAAGGTTCATCTTGATCAAGTTATTGATGGATAATTCCTATATGGATGTGGAAATTAAGTCCTTAAAAAATGCTCCATGTATCTTAGTATTCCATAAACATTTCCTTTCTCTTGTTTCTCTCTAAATCTAGATATACAAAATTCTTAAGGTTTAAACTTTCTATGATGGATTTATCCTCTACTGTCTTCTACAATTACATCTGTCTTAACAACTGATTTGTTGCAAGCTCTCAATCTAATTTGGTCACCATCGATCGAGGATAATTTCCTGTGTATTCCTGTGTGTGTGTTGGTTCATACATTGTATCTTTATGAATGGTTATGAATCAATCTTATTTCAATTACTTGAAAAACTATGGTGCTACATGTCCTTAAGACAAATTTGAAAACACTAATTAGGATTTCCTAGGCACTGGTCTCCTATCAACCCAGAGACTGTCTCTAGGAGTGACAACACCCTGTTAGATTATTAAATTTATGTGCTAGTTAATGGCATTTATATGTGCTACTACAAGTGTATATAATTAGATGATGGTAGTGAATTTGAATGTGTATCTTAGATGATGTCTATGTTTGTTAGATTATTATCGTCATGATGGTCATTTTTATGAAATAATTTTTATTATTAATTATGTATTGGTGAATTTATATCAAACTTTTATATGTTGAATTGCATGTAAAATGACTTACTTTAAAAAAAATCCAAAGATATTTTTATAATTTACAAAGTTTAGTATGGTTGGAACTATGATTGTAAAATTATGATAAATATTTTTCTATTGCTTAGATAGTTCATTGATATTCAATCTAACTTAATTAGTAAAATATTTCAATACTCACAATAATAAATAATTAAAGGTAAAATAATTTAGTTAGTTCTTAAAAATACGAAAATATGTAACTCATTCAATTTTTAATATAAAATATTATTAATAATAAATTATTCAAAAATATAATTTAACTAATTCAATATTGGTTTGTAAATTTCAATCTATCCCTAAATTTACAAAAATTAACTAATTTTGTTTCACAAAAACTAGATCCATCTTAACTCTAGATCTACCAAAGTGGGATCAAATCTCTTGAGATGCAAAACATATTTTTGAGTGAAAAGAGATTTGATCCCTCTAGGCACTTGGTGGATCTAGGCAACTGGTATATTAATATATATGTAGTTGACATTGAAATATTTTATTTATAATTCACAATCTCCATACTAAAATGTTAAGATATATATATCTATATATATATATATATATATATATATATATATATATATGAACTTTAGATGGAAGGAGGTTTGTTGATTTTTTTTAATTGAGGGCCTAGATTGATTCTCAAAGGAATATGTTGAGCATATGCTTCTTAATGTTTATCAACGGTTGTAGTGTATTATAGTGGTTTTTAGGTTGAATTGACTTTTAATAAATTTAAAAAATTATATTCATGCCAAGTGGCTCCCCACCCATCAATTTCCTAGGGATTTTAGATTATTCTAATTCTAATAAGTTCCCCATTATTACTTATAACATCCATTTATATATAAGCAAATTTTATTTAGCAAAATTGGGCATTACTTTTAATAAATTTAAAAAATTAGATTCGTTTCACATGACTGCCCTTGCACCAATTTCTTAGGGATTTGAGATTATTCCAATTCTAATAAGTTCTTCCATGTTGATATTATTCCAATTCTAATAAGTTCCTCCATGTTGAGATCATTTCAATTCTAATAAGTTCCTCATTATTATTTATAACATTCATTTGTATATAAACAAATTTTATTTAGCAAAATGATCCATTATTTTGAATAAATTTAAAAAATCATATTCCTGCTATGCTGCTCCCCACCCACTAATTTCCTAGGGATTTGAGATTATTGCAATTCTAATAAGTTCCTCCATGTTGAGATTATTCCATAATAAGTTCCTCAATATTATTTATAACATTCATTTATATATAATAACATTTTATTTATCAAAATAGTTCATTACTTTTAATAAATTAAAAAAATTAGATTCGTGCCATGTGGCTCCCCACCCACCAATTTCCTAGGGATTTGAGATTATTCTAATTCTAATAAGTTCCTAATTATTATTTATAACATTCATTTATATATAAGAAAAAATTATTTAGAAAAATGGTCCATTACTTTTAATAATTTTACAAAATAAGATTTGTTCCACGTGGCTCTTCACCCACCAATTTCCTAGGGATTTGAGATTATGCCAATTCTAATAAGTTCCTCCATGATAAGTTCCTCATTATTATTTATAACATTCATTTATATATAACGAAATATATAACAAGGTATTTTCCAATGTCTTCACTGTGTTGCAAATAAATTATATCCATTCTAAAGTTAAGATGTCCCTCAATGTTTTCAAAGATCATACTGTCTACTCTAATCTTCTGCTCATGCTAGAAGAATGTGGGATACAAGTTGTGAAAGTTATGTATTCTTCAATCAATAACAAATTTTTCCATACCGTATATAACAAGGTATTTTCCTATATTCATGGCAACAACTTACTTCCCTATCTTCCTTACCAACATTTGACCATACATATATTTGTACACTGCCATAGGTGTCTGATAATGGAAAATTTAACGTGGACAACATCTATGAGAAGTTTGGGTATTTTATATTAGATCACGAGGATGACTTACGGACTCTGAATCTGGAGAGGAATATGTGTCTCCACAGAAATGAGGAGTACAAGGTTTGATCAGGTTATGCCACGAATCTCCACGAGATCAGTTATGTGTCTGCTATAAATTTAGTAACTAAGTGTGATTTAGATGTTAATGATTTGAAGGAGTGTTCTATGGAATATTGCTTCACTTTTCAAATACAAATATATAAAAGTAGCTCAACTATGAATTTAGTCTATCCTAGGTTTTTAGTATAGGATTAATGTAGAATTAGGTAAAGTAGCATGAATAAATTTTTGCTTTCAAATTAAATAGCAATCATTTAATAACAAATTTTCAAATTGCAAGTTGATCTTATTAGTTTTTTCTTTAAATATCAGTGTTGATCTATTTTAATAACAAATCTAAAAAGTGTTTAGAGTGATATAATTTCTTATTGTGTCAAATTTTTCAAAATGCAAAATTTGATTTTTTTTTTTTTTTTTTTGCATCTCAAAAATAAAATTCACAAAAAAATATAGCTCAAATATAAAATAATAGCATTAGTTGAAATGCTTAAAAATGTTTTAACCATGAAAAATTATTTCTTTTCATTGTACATATTAGTTGAAATTGAAATATTTTACTTAATATGGCATTGAAATATTTTACTTAGGAAGTACATTGTTTATATTAATAAGTTCCACGATTAATAAATTATGAAATTTAGAAATTATGGTTGGTGTTTTAAAATGTATTTTTATTTTTAAAATTTGAATTGGATTATATTGTAAATTGATTATAAGTGAAATAGATGAAGTAAAAATATAAAATTGGTTTTTATTTTATTTTATTTTTTAATTTAATTATCAATTTTTGAAATATATCATACATTAAAAAATTGTAATTTACAAATTTAAAATTCCATCAATAATGTTTCACATGATATATTTTTTAAAAATTTAATATATTCAAATGAGATTATAGTAAATGAATTTATGAATTTACAAATGCTTATTTCATTTCATTTTATTTTGTATGAATTTATTTTTGAAAAATTCATTATCTATTATTCATTTGTTTTTAAGATTTTGCACTATATTTTGATTTTTTTCATTAAAAAGTCTATAAAATAATAATTTATAGGGTTTATTAATCTAAGGCTTCATATTCCTAGGGTATAATATTATTCATAGGGTTTATAATATTAATATTTAGGTTTAATATAAATCCATTGGGTTTATAATCATGGTCAACCATGGTCCAACATCACATTGCGATAAATATTTTCTCAATATGAAAATCAACCAATGTCACATTGTGACAAGCATTGTCTCAATATGAAAATCAACCATGGTCAACCATGTTCCAATGTCGCATTGTGACAAAGGTTGTCTCAACCATGGTCAAACATGGTCAATCATGGTCAACCATGGTCACATTGTGACAAAGACTGTCTCTTGGTCCAATGTCACATTGTCACAACCATGGTCATCCATGGTCAACCATGGTCCAACATCGCATTGTGACACAAATTGTCTCAATATGGAGATCAACCATGGTCAACAATGGTCAACCATTTTCCAACGTCGCATTGTGACAAACGTTGTCTCAATATGAAAATCAATCATGGTCAACCATATTCCAATGTCACATTGTGACAAATATTTATTTTAGGGTTTATAATATTTATCTTATGGTTTATATCCCTTGGGTTTATAATATTTATTCCTTGGGTTTATAATATGTATCCCTTGGGTTTAATATTATTCACTTGGGTTTATTATTACCCTGGGTTTATATATCTTGGGTTTATAATATTAATCCCTTAAGTTTAATATTATTATGTTGTGCTTATATTATCAATCCGTTGGGTTTTAAGTCCCTTAGGTTTTTAATATTAATCACTTGGGTTTATAAAATCAGTCCCTTTAGGTTTTATATACCTTCCATTTATAATATTAATCCATTGGGTTTAATATTATTCCCTTGGGTTTATAATACCTTTTAGTTTTAGAATTAATCCCTTGGGTTTATTATTCCACTCAGTTTATAATATCAATCCCTTGGGTTTATTTGGTTCATATTCCTAGGCTATAATATTATTCATAGGATTTATAATATCAATCATAGGGTTTAATATAAATCCCTTGGGTTTAGAATTGAGGTCATCCATGGTCAATAATGGTCCAATGTAACAATGTGCCAAAGATTGTCTCAATATGAAAATCGACCATGATCCAATGTCAGATTGTGAAAAACATCATCTTAGTATGAAAATAAATGATGGTAAATCATGATCAACCATGTTTATTTTAGGGTTTTTTTTTCTCAATATGAAAACCAATCATGGTTAGCCACATTTCATCGCTGCATTGTGACAACTTTTTATGTTAGGGTTTATAATATTTATCTTAGGGTTTATATTCCTTGGGTTTATAATATTTATCCTTTGGGTTTATAATATTTATCCCTTGGGTAGCCCACAGGGCTTTCGATTGACGGTGAATGGATGCACTGTTAAGGCACTCCTTGCAATAGGTCACTAGTTTAAATCCCCTTTGGGTGCTTACCTACCAAAAAAAAATATTTATCCCTTGGGTTTAATATTATTCCCTTGGGTTTATAATATTTATCTTAGGGTTTATATACCTTGTGTTTATAATATTAATCCCTTGGGTTTAATATTATTACCTTGTGTTTATATTATCAATCTCGTGAGATTTTAAACACTTGGGTTTTTAGTAATAATCCCTTGGGTTTATAATATCAATCCATTTAGGGTTTATATACCTTGCATTTATAATATTAATCCCTTGGGTTTATAATACCTTTGGGTTTAATCATGGTCAACCATGGTCACCAACTAATGGGCCTCTATATTAGAAATAAATTAAGGCCCATGCCTCTAAATTAAATGTAAATTAAAGCCTATGACCATCCTTCAGCACATTAAACCTCTCTTTCTGAATTATATAATTTATTTTTAACTTTAATACATTCATTAGGAAGGTTTATGAATAATTCCATATTCGTGCCTAATATTATTTATTTTTATGGAATATTATGAGAATATTGGGCAGATTATGAAGATTTGTACGAGGAGATAATTTAGGGACTTGCTCCCTACTACAGGAGGATCAATATTAAATAATAAATAAACAAGATATTATGGAATTATGGAATAGATTGTGGAACTCCAATGATTGAGAAAATCTAGGAATGTGTTCCCTGCCATTTAATGTAGATTCCTAGTATTAGGAAACAGATCCACTAATCAAGGGATTTTGGTGGCAAAAGCTTACTCCTTTAATGGGGAATGATTCCTAATAATTTTTTATAAGTACCAAGTCAAATTTTCCTCTAGAGAGAGATTATCATTAGTGTTCTTGTGGAGAGAACTGGTATTTCTGCAGCTCCATTGTATTTTCTTGCAGGCATGTAATGATATTGATCCAAACAATGAAGATTAGTGTCATGTTCAACTTCTAAATTTTGTTCTTGTCCACATGTCTCTGATTTTCCTTGGGCTTGGCCATCCAAGGAGCCTCAGAGCCCTTTTTTATCATTTTCTTTCCTTCTTTTCACTTCTTATTCACATGCATCTCTTGTTTTTATTTCTTTTTATTTCTGCATTTAGTATTAATGATTTATTGTTGTAGGATTGGGTTAAATGGTTGTGTAAGTTATTTTTAAGGACCAAAAACATATTTTCATCCTTCAAAAAGCTTTTGAAGGTCATAGTAGTCATTGAGCTACTTGGATTAGCTTTCTTATTACCAAATCAAGATTTTTGGAACTCCTTTGTGGCAAAGAACAATAAATTTCTGCTATTTTTTAGAGCATTCTAATGAGCTTAAATAAAATTTGTTCCACTTTCCTTATATATCAAAAAAAATTATATTTAATAACAAAATTTACCCCATTGCATTTTCACTTGATTAGGTTAGGCATTTGATAGTTTTACTAGCTCACTAGTTCTCGAAATTCTGGATTTTACACTAGTAATTTTATGCTATTTTTTAGAGCATGCTAACAAGATCCAATCAAGTTCATTTCACTTGAATTAGATCAAAAAAACATTCTAGTTAATAAAAAAATCTACCCCATTTCATTTTCACTTAATTAGGTTAGGCATTTGATAGATTTACTAGCTCACTAGTTCTCGAATTTTTTATTTTTTTAGTAATTTAATAAATCTTTCCCATGTATAGATGCATTTGAGGATAGATGCAAACAATAATGTGTGTTGCAGGAGCTTCTAAATTGTAGGGAGACCTCATCTCAGTCACCTCATCCAAGCCTCATCCACCCATGTTTCCAAAATCCACTAAAATCTCAATCCAAATTCTTGTTTTATGAGCAAAAATTGACACTTCAATTGAGCAAATCTACCCATATTGAAGCCCTTTCTTGAGTTTTGGGTATTCTCCACCACCTCTGTTCCTTATTATTCCATTATCCACCCTTGACAAGCTCCATTCCACCTTCTAGACCACTTCCTAAGATTTCACCTTGCTTTTAGTAATAAAATAGGTGATCCTGTAGACATCCTATAGGAACTAGTACTTCTTGTAGACATCCTGTAGGAAGACCTGTAGTGGCCTGTTTTAAGCCCAAGTTGAGAAAAATCATAACTAGAAGCCAAGATTAGGCCCCTACTTGCCCTCCAAACCATCTGAACCATTTTACTCCTTTTCCTCCACACATGTCTCCCCTGCCAAAGAACCAAACACTATTAGCATTTACATTTTTCAAGAAAAAAGTTAAAAAGCAAAAGTTATTTTATATTTATTTATGTGCACAATAGTTAGTACTCTCCATATTAGATTCCATGCTTAGTCAGTTTAAATCATCACATGTGATAAATACGGTTAAGTTAGGTTTCTATTAAATTTAGCTCATGATCTTTATGAAATTAGAATATGTTTCTTTCCTTGTACTTTATTTCTTGCAATAGGTTAGGGTTTCCATTTTAGTTCATTTTATGCAGGTAGTTTAGGGTTTGATTTCAGTACATGCACTCCATTACATCATGACAAAAAAGGAAGGACACATTGTATGTTGCACATAGAGTTTTGATACCTCTTAAGTTGTACGAACCTCGGGTTGATAATTAAAAGTTGGCAGCCTTGGGAATTACAACATTCTTGCTGCAATACTGAGGTTCATCAACAACCATGGTCAAACATGGTCACATTGTGACAAAGATTATCTCTTTTTCCAACGTCACATTGTCACAACAAAGGTCATCCATGGTAAACCATGGTCCAACGTCACATTGTGACAATGATTGTATCAGTATGGAGATCAACCATGGTCAATTATGATCAACCATTGTCCAACGTCACATTGTGACAAAAATTGTCTCAATATTAAAATCAATCATGGTCAAACATATTCCAACATTGCATTGTGACAAATATTTATCTTAGGGTTTATAATATTTATCTTAGGGTTTATATTTCTTGGGTTTACAATATTTATCCCATGGATTTAATATTATTCCCTTGGGTTTCTAATCCCTTACATTTATTATTCCCTTGGCTTTATAATATTTATGTTAGTGTTTATATACCTTGGCTTTATAATATTAATCCCTTGGGTTTAATATTATTCCCTTGGGTTTATATTATCAATCTATTGGGTTATTACTCCCTTGGATTTTTAGTATTAATCCCTTGGGTTTATAATATCAATCACTTTAGGGTTTATATATCTTGAATTTATAATATTATTTCCTTGGATTTATAATACCTTTGGTTTTCAGAATTAATCTCTTGGGTTTATTATTCCCTTTGGTTTATAATATCAATCCCTTGGGTTTATTTGGTTAATATTCCTAAGGTATAATATTATTCATAGGGTTTATAATATTAATCCTAGAGCTTAATATAAATCACTTTGGTTTACAGTTGTAGAAAATTTGGTGGTAGGTTAACCCGATAATTCAATATAAATCAAAGCAGAATACTATAACCTACTTCTACTATCAATTTGCGGAAGCTTAAAGATATAGCTAAAAAATATAACCAGAAGAAGAAGAATCAATGGAACAATACACATGAAAATACTTTGGGAAAATCCTCAAATAAAACCCCACACTATTATATTATCATACATGGTGGAAATACATAGGAATTATATAAAGCCTTAGCTCTCACAGCTAGCTAGCTCTCAGTACAATCTTCACAGATGCTCACAAAAAATCTTGGCTTCTCTCCAACCTTCCTCTCTACCGTCCAAGCTCCTATCTCCTTGCATTGTTCCTTATGGATGATTTGCCTATTACCAAGTGGAAAATCAATCCTTGAAAACTGTGCAATCCTCAAGGATAAATCCTTGACTGCATGCATGAGTTTTCTCCATTAGAAAACACATGCAACTAATAGTACATTATCCTTGAACATTAATCCCAACTGGGTCTTTCTCAGAATAGACATGCATGAGTTCCTGATGAGGGAATCTTCAGTTAACTAGAGTAGCACTAGTTGAGTGCATTAATGCATCAACTGACTGTTAACTCACTATTAGTTCCTCAAACAGTTTGGAACTAATTTAACTGGACTTAACTAAGGAAACTGAGTTAACTAATTAAAACTCAAATATAACTCAATCTTATCTCCTTAATTTAAGGGATAACTCTTGCATGACTTCAGAAAGTATTCTAACTTGAATTTCTCCAACTAATTAATTTAAAATAAATTAATTAATTATTTCCAAGTAGCTATTAAGACTAAATTCAATTTTAATTCGCAATTTAATTCAAGAACAAATTAAATTGGAAATTCTTGTTGCCATATTTCAACACTCTCTCTCAACAATAAAGGGATTATCTGCCACCCCGATCCTGTCTCTATGGAACTCGAATTTACACTTTGACAATGCCTTTGTCAAAATGTCAGCATCTTTCTCCTTTGTCAAAATATACTGCAAAAACATGATCCTCCCGACCTGTGAAAAGCCACGAGAAAAAAATCTTGCCTTATGCTTCTCCACACTACCATCAACAGCTTGCTTTACCTTGTAAAGCCAACGGGAACTCACAACTGACTTTTTCTCTGGTCTCGGAACCACGTCCCAAACATTGTTATGAACTATGGAGTCATACTCCTCCACCATAGCATCAACTCAAATCGGTTGTTGCACGCTTCCTTAAAGGAAGATGGCTCGGTCTCAACACATTCCCCAGCAAGGGCCATGTATCCAGTGTACCTCTCAACTTACCTCCTCTGTCTATGTTGAGAAGATGGTGCTCCCACATTCTCTCTTGCATCCTCCAACAATCTGTTAGCTTCTCTCATGTGCTTCCATCCATCTCTACAAGAATCTTCTTGAGTGGATGTCTCCACTCTTGGAACCTCTACATGCGGCTGCTCCGCATTAGTCTGAGGCTCCTCCTCCTTAGGAACCAACAGTTCCTCCACAACCTATATTTGGAGCTCCCTCTCAAGGGAAACTCGCATGGCCTTCTGCTCATCAAACTTGAGATCTTTTCGAACCAATATCCTCCAACTGGTAGAAAATTACACCCGATAGTTGTGAGATGTATCAGTGTACCCCAAAAATATCCCCAAATCTGTTGTTAGCTCAAGCTTCTTCCATGCATCCTTTGTCACATGGAAATACACTGATGAGCCAAAGATCTTGAAGTGACCCACATCTGGTCTCTTACTGGAGAAAGCTCCCTCTGGTGTCTTCATCCCAAGTATGCGATGCGGGCTTCTATTCTGCAAATAGATCATTATGTTGCATTCCTCAGGCCACAAGTAAAGTGGTAGTCCTTGGTCATGTAGCATTGCCCATGCTACCCCTACAATAGTTCTATTCTTCCTCTCGGCCACCCCATTCTGTTGCGGGTTATGAGGTGCCGTCAACTCTCGTTTAATTCCTTCCACTGCACAGAAGTCCTTAAACTCTTGAGATACATATTATCCACCATTGTCACTTCTCAAGGCCTTGATATTCTTCCCTGACTCTTTCTCGACCAAAGCTTTAAACTCACAAAACTTTGTGAAAGTTTGGTCCTTCTTCTGCATGAAATAAATCCAGCATTTACGAGAATAGTCATCAATGAAAATCACATAATACGTTTGCTTCATTGTGGATTCCATCAAGAATGGTCCACACAAATCAATATGATCTCAGTCTAATATAGGCTCTGCTCGACTATCTCGATCATGAATGGAAGACTTGGTGTACTTTCCCAAGGTACAACCTTTGCATGTGTCAACTTGCTCAAGTTTACCTTTGGAAAGTCCTGTAGATATTCGCTGCATTATCTTCAAAGACCCATGATGCAAATGGCCCAACCACCTATGCCACAACTCGCTAATGTCTTGGCTTTGCACCAATTTTTCTTTTGTACACAATGCTACACAATCATCTACCTCTAGTTTACAAATAATCTTCACCAGAATCCCTATCCTCTTGGTTTGACCCATGGCTATGTGTCTTAGGAACACCTTTCCTTTACTGAAGACAACATTGTAGCCTTTGTCCTCCAACATCGCTACCGATACCAAGTTCTTCTTCAGTCCAGGCACATAGATCACATCTGTCAAGGTGAGAGGAGCTCCATGCTCCCTCTAAAAAGCAATTGTGTCCACTCCTGAAACACTTTACCTTCCATCGTCACCCTTCTCTATGCGCATCTTGAGGTCTTTCTCCTCCAAGGCACTGAGTACATTTTTATCACCGGTCATGTGGAATGAGGCTCCACTGTCAAGATACCAGACAAAACCCATCATCGATGACACCATGCATGCGATGATGGTAAATTCCATTTCGAACTGAGAGGCTAATGCCTCACCCTCCGATCCTTCCTATGATCCCTTCTTGGACTTCTTCAATGGGAAATTAGTTCATAATGTCCCATCTTGTGAAAATTAAAGCATCTTACTTTAGACATGTCACCCTTCTTCCCTTCATGAGAAGAATTTGATTTGAAATGGGAAGCGTTCCCCTTCCCTTTCCTTGCCTTACTTGCTAAGGCTAGATTTTGTTCATCATCATTCTTGGATGAAGAACCATCTCATGTGCTCCTCGTGTCTCCTCCTACATAAGATCTGACCACAATCATTCCCAATCTTGCAGTTTCTCCCTTCCATTCATAGAGTTTGGGTAGCTATTCCAACTCTTTGGAAGGCTAAGGAGAGTGAGGCTCACCATATCATCATTGACAATATTCATTCCCACACTGCCAAGTTCATCTCTGCAAGTGGTGAGCTTGTTCAAATATGTGGAAATAGTATCACCCTTCTCCATCTTGATTCTTCAAAGCTTATCCTTGAGCGTCAATTTCCTATGGTCGCTACTATTGAAAATAGAGTATCCTTCCCATGGAGACTCGAGACAATATGGTCTCAAACTCCCTCAAGGATGATCCATCTCGCCTTCACCACACACTTCTTCCACTCAGCCAACTCTTGTGCATTAGTTGAAGTTGGCTTTGGGATTTCTTGATGAATGAATTCCTTCAAGCCATTGTCTTCTAATACAACCTCCATTCTATCTTTACATGCTATGTAATTCGAGCTACCTTCCAAGGCATACTCGAGTCTCAAGCCATAGAATGCCATTGGCCAACCTTGAAGTATGATATGAATTCAATTTGAACCTGCAACCCCAAACTTCAAACTTCAAATTCTCTTCTCAGTATACTGTTCACTACACTGATACCATGTAGAAAATCTAGTGGTTGGTTAACCCGATAATGCAATATAAATCAAAGCAGAATACTATAACTTACATCTACTATAAATTTGTGGAAGCTTAAAGATCGAGCTGAAAAATATAACCAGAAGATGAAGAATCAATGGCATAATACACATGAAAATACTTTGGGAAAATCCTCAGATAAAACCCCACACTATTGTATTATCATACATGGTGGAAATACATAGGAATTAGAAAAAGCCTTAGCTCTCACAGCTAGCCAACTCTCAGTAAAATCCTCACAGATGCTCATAGGCAATCTTGGCTTCTCTCCAGCCTTCCTCTCTACCCTCCAAGCTCCTATTTCCTTGTGCTATTTCGTATGGATGATTTTCCTATTACTAAGTGGAAAATCAATCCTTGAAAACTACACAATCCTCAAGGATAAATCGTTGATAGCATGCATGAGTTTTTTCCATGAGAAAACACATGCAACTGATAGTACATTGTCCTTGAACATTAATATCAACTGGGTCTTTCTCATAATAGACATGCATGAGTTTCTGATGAGGGAATCTTCAGTTAACTGGAGTAGCACTAGTTGAGTGCATTAATGCATCAACTAACTGTTAACTCACTATTAGTTCCTCAAATAGTTTGGAACTAATTTAGTTGGACTTAACTCAAGAAACTGAGTTAACTAATTACAACTCAAATATAACTCAATATTATCTCCTTAATTTAAGGGATAACTCTTGCATGACTTCAGAAAGACTTCTAACTTGAGTTTCTCTAACTAATTAATTTAAAATAAATTAATTAATTATTTCCAAGTAGCTGTTAAGACTAAATTCGATTTTAATTCACAATTTAATTCAAGGACAAATGAAATTGGAATATTCTTGTTGCCATATTTCAACAATAATCATGGTCATCCATGGTCTAATGTCACAATGTACCAAAGATTGTCTCAATAAGAAACTCAACCATGGTCAACCATGGTCCAATGTCACATTGTGACAAACATCGTCTCAATATGAAAAGCAATGATCGTGAATCATGGTCAAGCATGTTTATTTTAGGGTTTATAATATTTATCTTAGGGTTTCTATACCTTGGGTTTAATATTATTCCTTTGACATTTACAACTATATCAAGAGTGAAATCAATAGATGGTTTTCATATTTCACCATCTTTTTCTTTTCAACGTTATGCAAAAATGCAAGACAATGCGAGAAGGGATTGGTTGGAATGTGTGAATGGTCGTGATCATTATCTTGTTGATTTGAATTGGTGCAACTTTTGTCATCGGTCTCAGTGTATTTTGGAAGAAGCTAGTGTTTAATAACTATGTTCTTGTGGAGTGTTTAAGGTTTAGCTTCTTATCAACCACATTTAAATGTTGTTTGATTTTTATTAAATGTTTATTTCATAATTACTTCATTATTATTTATTAAATGATTATTAATATAATTCTTATTATTATCTTTATTTATTTGATTATTATTATTCTTATTCTTATTATAGTCATTATTATTATTATTATTATTATTATTATATAATATTAATTATCATTAATATGGTTATTATATTTATATTAATATTATTGATAATAACATTAATCCTTAATATTATTGATAATTGATATATGTGCTTGATATGAGCCTATTTGTGTTTATCAACCACATACATTAATGTGGTTGTGCTAGTTTATAACTTAATATTACATATGAAATGCATATTAAACATTGAAAATTTTGCAAATATCCCTCATACATTGAATTAGAAAGAAACTACTAATGGAATAAGAATTCTCTCAATCTTTCTTACTAAAGTGAAAATATAAAATAAAATTCAATATACATTACTTTGTTTCTCTATAAAGTATCTATAAAATTATGCTATTTAATATGGACATTGAAATATTTTACTTATGATTGTGTAAAATATCTTTTTTTTTATAAATATATTTTTGTTTTAAATATCACATGTAAATTAACATAGAATGAAGTACACATAATGTTATTAATACTGTTTCTTGTCATGGGAAAAAAAGTACATTTTTTCCTTCTCGTAAAAAGTAAATTATATTTTTTTACTCATTACATTTCTTCCTCATAATAAAAGCTAAATTATTTTTTTTACTTTCTGTTACATTATATTTCTATATAAAGTTATATAAGATTAAGGTGTAAATTGAAGTATTGTAATTATGGCCGACATTAATTTCTTTTCTTATTATTATTTTTAATTTGTTAATTTCAATTATTATTTTACTATTTTTAAATGTAACATTATGTGACAACATCTCTCCCATACTGAACTGTAGAGCACCTCTGAACTCAATTAATTTAGATTTAATACAACTTAAAATTTTTCATTTTTATAAAATTTATTTTATTACTAAAGTTATGAGATTTTCAAGCAATTTAAATTTAATATTTATAGCAACTCTTACCAATTTAAATTAAAGAAATTCTCTTTCTAAAGATGAAGATAAAAAACAGTAAAATAAGGCTTGTGATCAAGTTACTTGTAGTTGGGGATTTTCTCTATTGGAAATTCTCCCTTAAAGAGGCAAGAGAACTTGTTTGTAGTAATAAAGATATAACATTTTGATGTTATTTTGGTTCTTTATTTGCTATTGGATTGGTATAAATTTAACACTTTTAATTAATCAAAATGAGTTAAATAATATGGTTTAAATAACACAAATTAAATTATCAAGAGATATTCACTAAAATTCATGTTTTTCACATTTATCCTAGCTAATATTACATCATGTTCACAATGATAAAGACATGTCCACTTTAAATAATTTAGTTACAAATGCCTAAAAATATATATATTTGTTTTACATAATCTAAGTAGGAAACATAAATGCATCACCAAGTCTATTTAAAAATAAAACAAATGCCTCTTAATCAAAATCACAAATGTGGTGCACTTGGTATGTTTAGATTGCACCGATGCTATCATATTTACCCAATGAATTGTGTAAATAATATTTAAAAATATAGCTATATATTGGTGTGTTTGATAACGTGAACATTCGGTCTAGGTGTGAAAATTTTATACGTGCACACTGGTGCATACATGTGATGAACAACTACGAAAATTTAAATTTGTGAACAAAAAATGGTGCGTCATAGGCATGTGCACACCATTTATGGTGCAATTGTTTTTCACAGAGCACCGAAGATGGTGCATGATTGTGTTTTTTCCGCACCGATAATTTTCTTTTTAATTGAAAATTATGTTTCCATATTAATAAATACAATTTTCATTAAATAAAAAAAAAATGTATTTTATGTATGAGGTTGATGTATTGTATATGTCAATCATGTAGTAGAGACATCATCAGAGGAAGCAACAACAATTGGAAATACTTAGTGAAATAATGAAAACAAAAGAATACAATAGTAGTATAAATGATGAAATAACATGAGATTTACATATCTCTCCAATGTCATCACCTCGGTTATATTCCTTGACGCTTGGCATGATGACAAGGTTGTTCTCAAAAATATGTTTTTATCTAGGTTCATGTCTTAATATGAACCACGAATCCCTATCTAACACATTTGTATAAAACAATGCCTAGTTGCAGTGTTTTTGGAAAACATAAGGCTCTCTAGTTTCATGCCACATCATTCTAGAGTTGATAGATATAAATCCACTATCACAATCTTCCTTTACATTATTCCAATCAAAGGTTTCCCACCACTTGCACCTAAAAATAACACATTGGAATGAAGATAAGTCCACTTGAATGATCTCTTTTATCATTCCAATGTAACCTACTATCCCTTGCATTAGGTTTTTATCGTGGTGGCCTACACGACTAGATTGGTCGAACATGACTTCCACTCCATAGTCTTGTTGCATGCATCCATCATCAACATCCCACGTGTGTAAATGATTTCCATATTCACACATAGATGGTAATAAATGCACCTACAAAAAAAGTGAAAAAAATCAATGTGTCATGTGTCTAATAACCCGAACATAATTAAAAATATAAATTATATATAGATGTTACAATTCAAAGGTGAAATATGAAGTTAAAACTATATAGAAAGAGAATATAATTATCGAGTTTTTGCACCCAATCCCTATGTTTAGTGCATCACCTTCAGCACGTGGGTAATGACCAGATGCACTGTATTTCTCTATGACTTGATCAACGACCCAATTGTTAGGGCATGTCATTGGCATATTTTCTTTTAAATGATCAAGGTAAGACACATTATTATCATTCAACTATTTGAATTATTTACTATCACTGTCCCATTTCCTCCTCTTATCTTCGTACAATGCAACACAGGGTTGTGTCGCTTCCATATTGTAAAGAATGAATTTGTTGATGGCATAAATTTCTGAATTCGCTGATGAAATCAAACCAATATATATATATATATATATATATATATATATATATATATATATATATATATATATATATATATATATATATATATATATATATATATATGAGATAAAAATATGCATTAATATGAAGTTCAGTGTGAATAGTTATTGTGTAGTAATTTAAAAAATGATAAGCATGTACTTACTCTTTATCATGTGCCTCTCTCCATTCGTTTTGAGAAGCTCCCCTTCTCTTTTATCTTCATCCCTTTCGTCATCCAAATTTTTTGCACCTGGTGTGTTATCGATCTACTTGATGTTCTCACTTGCATAATAGAAAGACTCATACAATATATACCCCTCTGCCATAGACCCCTTAGGTTTTTCCATTTGTTGAAGAAAAACTTTCAATTTCTTCATGTACCTCTATAAGAAGAAAATCCAACAACAAGAAACAACCCCAACTAATTCAACCTCATCTACTAGGTGAATTAGAAGATGAATTGCAAGTCAATGAAACTCGTCAGAAGTTCCTTCACAAACATACAAATAATCTCAGGTATATCTTGATGCCACCATGGAATGCTAGCCACATGAATCTCCTTTGATGTGATCCAATGTACAAATGTAGATAATCTAAATATGCCATGTCGTAGGTCTTGAGGGAAGTCATGGTTCACACACCCAAACACGAGAAGAGGATAATGACACTAAACAGTAAATGGTACATTATACAAAAATTGATAATAAAATGTTCCATTACATAAAAATTAAATAATAATAAAATCATGTTTTAGACATACGTACTCTTAGAAGGTTCGAATAGTCATGCAATTTCAACCCTGACAAATCACCATCCATAGTGAAGCAGAATTGTAATGAATACCCATATAAAGAAAGAACCCTCACATTCATTATAAATTCCTTTGCTAAAGAAAGATCATTTTTCTTTAAAATCCATGGGACATCACCTTTTTTGAAAGACCAAGAAGTGTTAATTTTTGAAACTGTAGTCAAATTCCACCTTAGATAGATCAAATGACTGAGATAATTATTTCATTAGATTCCTATTTTCAAGCAGACAAAAATCGACTCAAATATCACCCAATTTGGTCAAGAGAAAGTTGAGTTATGAATTATTTTATTCATACATGTATTATGGAATGGGTCGGCCCTAAACACATGGGTAACTGCTTCACCTGAGTGGACCCTCATGAAAGCGTGTAAATAGAAGAGACCTCAAGCTCATGTAGACACATTAGATCAAGCCATCTTCTCTTCTCTTACTGTCTTGGTTACCACAGGTCTATTAGAGGAAATTTTGCACAAGCATCTGCAATCTCAGGGTCGAAGCTCACACTAATATAGGGATTTCTAGCCATGGACGCCGAGAAAAAACTAGGCATTTAAGTCCCTATATGCTGGCAAAAGATCATATTAGAGTGTCGAGAGACCCATATATGTTGGAATAGAAGCTTATGGGAGTGTCCATGGTTCTAGAGGCATATCTATAGGTGTTGGTCCCTAGACGCTTTCACAGAGTGGTCCTGAGAATGTTCGGGAGGTGTTGGATGCATCAACAATAACTATAAGAGAGAATCCAAGGGTTTTTTAGCAGATCTGGTGAGTTGGTCTCTAGACATATGCACAAAATGGTATGGGAGAGTCCAATTTTCCATAGACGCTGACATACAATTCACAAAGAGCGTCAAGGTTTGCTATAGACACCAGATTTTTCATATAGCTACATTAAGTTCACCCCATATCATCATTAAATTATTCATATCTACACTATTATACATCAGAAAAGAACAATGTAGCCATATGAAAAATTAACATGGTATGAGAGATGGGTTGAAGAAAGGCCATGGATGTCACCATGAAGATGACACCACTGATGGAATCAAGAAGAGGATAGTGGAGACCTAAATGAATTCTAGGGTTTGAGAAAACACTAGGTAAGTTGGTTATTAGGGTTTAATGGATTTTATGAGGTTAGGGTTAGAGAGAAAACCCTATTTTATGGAAATTATATGAGATATGGAACCAATTTGGTTAATGTGAGAATGCTCAAGCACTTGTGGTAGATTTCATGAAGCCCTAGATGGGATAATCCATAGAAGACCTAGTTGGATACTTGAAGGCAACATTGGTATATGGACCATGGATATTGATGGCTCTTGAAGATTGGTTCAAGAGGGATAGGATCACCTCTCATTGAAGATAAGTATTTATTGACATATTATGCTTCTTACTTATAGATCTAATGATTATGTTTATTGCTTATACTTCTTGCATATCTATTTGCATATATGGATGTGATGTTTCTAACCTCCTTAATGAGATGTGATGAGTGGATCCTTCTTAAGAATCATTTTGAGATGTATATCTAGAAAGAGATAAGAGGTACTTGATGAAAAATGACAAAGTTCTTTAAACATCTTATGTCTAATGAAAATTTTCATAGGTAATACCACAAGGTATGCATGGTATGTTTCAACTTTTGGTTCGGTAAGCCCTAAGGTATGATGAGAATGTATTTGTCTTTAATGGCTCATACATGCATATGAAAGTGACTTGGATATATGTTTTCTATTATTAATGATGCACTTGGTGTTGAAAATTTTTTATCTTCTTGAATTCTATGAGGCTATCTAATGTTGATACATTGATACACTTGATGTTTGACTAACATCTATGATCTATCTATTAGATATCTTAATCCTATAAAGAAGGCTAGCACCTTGACTCTAGTAAATGATACTCTTAATAATTTTGATGATGGATTTCATATAGAAGGATAGACCATTGACTCATATACATGAGTCTGCTGGTAATGCTTTCGAAAATCATGATGAAAGAATATGAGAGATTGACATGACCTAATTTGATCTCATTGGTCATGAAGATCATGGTAACCATGAAGTGAGAGGTATAAGTGTAATATTGATAAGTAGATCTCTTTCTAACTATGGTCATGTCTTGATGGCATATGGTTAAGTTGAATGTCCTAACTTGATGGAGTGACTTGATAGAAAGTGTTATTGTGTTCATAAACTCTGAAATATGATGTTGCATCTATCTGCTACTTTGAGTCTAAACCTTTTATGAAATATTGATGTCACGATGTTGATAGAAATGATAGATATATTTTTATGATCTAATAGATCTATTTTTTCTTGAATCTAGTGGAAACAAGTTGATGTCATGAATAAAGATGAATGAAATGGATCCCTAGTTAGAGGGAGAATCTCTTCTGAAGACTCATACTCATATTACTATTTGCAATATGTGTTGTGGAAGTATGACTTATATGCATCTGACAATATTGATCTGCAACAGAGTCTCAAATTTGAAGACCGTATAGAAATTAAGGTTTATGCTCCAGACGTAGTCACAGATCTGGGAGATCTCATCCCTAGATGCAAGCATGTTAAGGCCCATAGAGCATCTAGGAAGCTAATGACATTCCCATGATAACTTGAAGGCAACGTCAAAATTTTTGACTACATTTAACCATCATCTGAAGATTTATGAAGATGTATGAACTCTGAATCAATATGTTTCTAACATATCTTGCCACTGTAATCTAATTCCTGAAGTTGTTGGGTTAAATTGTTGATCACATAATGAAGTATTGTTCATGAAACTGGATGGTCACTTGGAAGATGTCAGCTCCATAGATGTGTTGGAGATATTTAGACCTATAAGTAGAAAAGGCTTGAATTTTTTCCATAACATGAACATGAATATTGAACTTGTGTTTGCAGTCGATCGGGACATCCATATAGATATGTCACTATGTTTGTGCTACAAGAGTTTGGCATGATTTGGCTTACTGGAATATATGTAAAATGTTTGACAATAACTTTGAATTAATGATTGAGATATGCTTTGACTATAGATCTTTCTACGATAGAAAATTTGGATTTGACCTGATGTCTAATAACCTAATGTTATGTGGGCATAATGACTTATGTGGATATTCGGAAAAGTGATTTTGTATTGGCCTCCTTGTTCTAAGCATGATGGTTGAGGTAATGATAGTTGTGATTTAGCATGAAAATGGAATCCTCATGACTCATCCTTGGTGTATGCATTTTCACCTAGTGACATAAATGACTTGTACTATGATTATGAGGATGACCTAATCAAGTTTGGATTGATAATGCATGGTTGATGGCAATTTGTTAGCATGATGAAGTCATGATTTGATATGAGCTCCACCTATCCCCTAGTTCAAATAATTGATAATATGATATTTATGACTTTGATAATGGTCGTGATCTAGCTTCTAAACTTTGATGAGCTGACTTTGTTGCTGTGATGGTACAACATTGATTTATGTAAGGCTGACTATGCTTGCTTAGCAAGGAATTGTTCTTAGACCATTGCAACCCATATATGTCTATATTTGATAGTTATCTAATGAAGTCGGGATATTAGTTCCAAGTTATGGCTTTGATATTGATTATGGTTTTGGTTTTATATCTTGATGATCTAATTGTGACTAGTGATGATCCTATCATGATCTAAATTAGAGGGAGATGGCTTCTAGAGCCCGAAATGTTGTATGATGGCATGATGAATCGATTTTTGGAATTTGGGGAAGAAATCACATATTGCAAAGCTATTGGAAAATGTTTTTCAATAATTAAAATGCAAATCCTTGCATACTCTGATTTGAAGTTCAAAGATGTTATTGAAATTGACATGGAATTTGAAATTTGTTTGAAGCATTGATGTTCCGTCTTGAACAACCATCTGTATATTTATATGATGTGCATAGAACCTGAATACATTCATGATTGAGTTTCTTCATTCACATAGAGTTTACATCGAGCATGCTTTGAAATATCTACATGAGCTTATGAGAGCGTCTAGGGTTCTAGAGGTAGATCTAGAGGTGTCCATCCCTGGATACTCGCATAGAGTGGTCCTGATAGCATCCAGAAGGTCCTGTACGCATGCATAGTAACTCTAAGAGAGCATTTAAGGGTTGTTTAGCAAATCTTGTGAGCTGGTCTCCAGATGCATGCACAGAATGATCTGGGAGTGTCTGGGATGCCATAGACATTGGCATACAGTTCACGGATAGTGTCTAGGTCTACTATAGACGCTGACATGAGTCCTCTTCCCTACATCTAAGACTCAAAGATGAGATTTCAAGATTCTAAAGTTTTTTCTCGGTTTTTAACAGTGTTCGTCATAGTGACAATAGTATCCAACAGTTTTCTACTATCAGTGACAACATATTACAGTCATCAGAATTAGGGTTTTATTTTCAAGCACGATTAGATTTGTTTCATGGATATCATAGTTTTTTTTTTCATAGATAAATTTATGGATCATTGTACCCTCTTTTGCTGAATCATTTGATTATGATCTAAGAAGAAGAACATTTGCAAGGGTTTTCCCCATAGTAGGTTTTTCCCTTGTCTCAAACCAATCCTGGTGTCTCTAAGTGTGTGTGTGTTTTTCTTCTCTTGTTCCTTTTATGTTCCACTGCATTGATGACGATGATGATGATGTTGTTATTTCTACATAATTGCATATGCTGATGTATAATGGTGTAGATATGAATAATTTAATGATGATATGGAGTGAAATTAATGTATTAAGGATGAAATGAGATTATGAGAAAATAACAATGTATCCTATGAAAAATTAACAAGAGGGACTAGCCTCTCCTCTAGTTTCTTTTCTTGGCCAATGTTTCTTTTTAGCTTTTTAGGAAATAAGATCTCTCCTAACAACCAATGTGTAACTTTCTTTCGATGATATGAGCCTCAATAAAGAATATGAAACATTTTTAAATATATGCATGGGATCTAGTAAGTGGGCAATCTTAAGATCCTCCAAAAATGGAACTCATAAAAGACGGATTTCCTTTTCATTCCAAGGGGAAAATTCTCAACATAGGTGTTGAAGAAATATTGAAAATATAACATAGGCTCCCCATTTGAATTGAATATTTCTTCAATCTCCTTCTCCTTCTCTATATCATATTCTCTAAGCCATATTGTTGGTATCATTATTGTAGGCCTTTAGGTTCTCTCTAGTTTAGCATTGAGAGCGAATGTTTCTCTTCTATAAGGTTGTTCTTCTGAGAGGAATACCCTGGAGTAGTCAGACACTGGATTTTGTAGGTGGTCGAACCACCTAGTCTTCAGAGAAGGTCCATAACTTTTACATCCATGATACCCCTTTGTTACAAGACCTGCAAAATTATTGTATACAAGCTGACATGTTAGCAACCATTAAGAGTTGAATAATTCAAACAAATTAAATTAATACATGAAACAATATTGTTACTAAACAAATCAATAAGAATGTAATTTACCATAGCAAACTCTTAAGCCTGGATAACCATGTATGGTCTAAATACATGTGCCATACAATGTAAAATTCCTCTCTGTTGCGATGGGTCTTGATACATCGTACACATGTATCTCTTCCCATAATTCCTTAAATTCATGTACCAATGGTTGTAAGGAGACATCCATTTTCTTCACTTGTCTTCTACCATGGACTATGAGAGCCAACATAAGATATTCATTCTTCACAAACAACCATGGGGGAATATTATTATTAATAACTACTACAAGACAAACATAATAATTGGTGTTTTGGAGGGAGTATGGGTTAATGCCATCCATGGCTATGTTGAGTCGTAGACTTCGTACTTCATCCCTAAATTTTTCAGGCCATGTATCCTCTATATGTTTCATGTATATTGAATCTATTAGGATTCACATAAATCCTGAATCACTTTTGTGTGAGGCATGCCATCACTGCAACATAGACAATTATTTGCAATGAAAGAGTATTTGAATCATTGGGATTTTAGGCATGTTCCTTAATATCTTATGAGGAGGACCATGTGATTTACTTTCTTTTTTTAATTATGTTAACTCTCACGCACAGGTTTTGGACATATCTGTATGTTTGCATATTCTCCTCTATGTAGAATAAAATCATTCATACATGCATGATATGATATGTACTCAACACCCAACATTTTAAACAACTTTGTTGCCTCTTCATAGATACCTAAAAATACATTATCATTCAGAATAACCTTATCTTTGAATATCTTGCAATTGATGGGGAATATAATTGTACAATGTTAATATTTAACATTCATAAAAGCAACCATTTTTAAATTTGATTGTGTGAAGGAATATAAGGAACTTGATCGATCATGGAATTCAATTACCTCAATATTGCCGAGAAACATGTATTCAACATGCAAAACTTTTCTTTCATGTTGTACAACAACATTTTTTCCCTAGATGAGTAGACTTTGACTTGCTGTTAGGTCAAAAGAGAAGGGTGGTGGAAGTAGATTTGAGGCTTTTGAATAAGGTATTAGTGATATGAGAATCATCCCCTAGCTCATCATTCTAGAATGAATCTAACAACATTGCCTCCACAGAAGTCGTATCGTGTAATTAATCATCCATACCAACCTCCATTTGATTTCCTCCATGGCTAAATTGTGATGAAGAACTACTAATGTTGTATTCATTCCTAATTAGTGAATCTAGATGTAGTGGGAATTGAATAGGTGGTTCATTCAACCATTCTTTGTATGCTTCCTCTCCCAATCTTTCTCTTGATGCAACCTTCTCTCGATTTGACATTGAAGTAGGGTGCACTAGAGGATGGTAGATGGGTCGCTCATCAGCACTAGAATCCTAATTTAAAAAAATATTAAACGTCATTAGTACAATATTAATGATATTATTAAGCATGACAATACAATTGGTTTCTTGACATTTTAGTATACCAAACAATTATTACCATCAATGATCTAGGATTGTGGCTAGAATATGCCATGTTCCAATTTTAAGGGTGAAGAGATTATCCATTTTCATCTACCAACTTCTTGCGATATGCTACTCCTGATAAGAGCTTCTGGCATTTTTTAAAATAATATGGAGTAATATTTTCTGCATCTGAACTCGATTCTGAATATGGATCCTACAAATAATTTTCAAACATTTTTTTTCAAATTAACATGGATTAAAAAAAATCAATTAGATAATCAAAATATAAATAAAATATGAACTTACTCGAGATGGAAAGGGAGAACTCTACACAGGACTTTTATCAACAATATGGATTGAGGTGGAATTTGAAGAATTGGCAATTTTATATTATTGAGATTTTGTCTCTGTATTTGAGAAAAGTTAGAAATAAAATTTGTTTGAATATCTAAAATTAATCTCAAGAACCATATAACCACAATCTGAATTTCAATATAGTTTTGAAACCATTTTTCAAGAACAATGCAACTTTAAGTGGAAAATGTATACTATGAACTATTGTAATTCATGTGGATGCGTCCTAAAGGATAATTTGAGATTAATATGCCATTTTATGTGAAAATAAAATTTCAGATAACTTTTAAACCCCACCAGTGCACTAATCAGAATAAACTGCACTGGTCCATTTAAATAATAAGAGCATTAGAGTGTTTAAATAATACTCGCATTGGTTTCTAACATTCCAAAAAAATAAAAAATAAGTTATCATATCAATTCTCTTTGACATAAAAATGCACTGAAACATTTAAATAAAAACAATACCGGTAAGCAACTGTTTCCTGAATTTAGAAAACAAAAATGAATTGAACCATCTTAATGTTCTTTCAAATATAGACTGCACAGTTGCATTAAAAAAAAAAATTACACCATTTCTGGATTTCAAAAATGAAAAAAAAATGAATCATGTCGATGCGTCAAAAAAATATGGCGCCCCAAAAATGTCAGTGCTCTTTCTATATAAATGCATCGGTGCACTTGATTATTGATCGCACCAATGTGCAGAAAAAATGAATAAAAATAATGCAATTTTCTTTCTTTTTTTAAAATTCAAAAATGGGCAACAATTGATTTTTCGAAATCTAATTTCATAAAGTCTTTTAAATAGTAAAAATTTATTCACCATTTCATTAATTTACCCAGAATTTCAAGCAAGTGATTTGAAAGAGAGATATACAAGTAGCACTATGCAACAACAGTAGAATACTTTAGAGAAGCAAAACTATTCAGAAGATCAAAAGCTAAAAGGTATGGTGATTCACTCAAAAACCTGCATAGTAAGTTTTCAATTTTATTGTTTATTTTACTAATAAAAAAATTTACAATTTATGTTCAGGTTTAACCAAAAGAGAGATCATTTGCAAGAGAAGATTAGGTCAGAGCTACAAAATATTTTGGATCTACCGAAAGATCAAAAATTGAAAGGTATGGTGCTTCAATCAAAACACTGGATAGCAAGAATTTTAAATTTTACTTTTAAAATATTTTAGAGTTTCCGTTAGATTTATTCACAATTCAAAAAAATAAATTTAAAAACCCTGTATAATACAAAAATTACTATAGATTTTACTAGTAATTTTTTTACGATCTTGTCTGCTTGGGTAGCTTAATTGGGAATGGTTGTGGAAATGAAGTCTCACCGAACCAGAGGTCTTGGGTTCAAATCTTGTGCTATCCCCTCGATCAAGGTGAGAAGTTGGACATGATTAAGATGTAGTCCTACCAAGCTTAGAAAAAAAAAGGATCTGTGTTCCTATTTAAATGTAATTAAGAAAAAAATAAAAATAAAAATAAAAGTAAATAAATAAATAAATAAAATAATAATAAAATAAATTAATTAATTAAAAATTAAAAAATAAAAAATAAAATAAATAAATAATAATAATAAATAATAAATAAAAATAAAAATAAAAATAAATAAATAAAATAAAAAAAAAAAAATAAAATAAAAATTAAAAAATAAAATAAAATAAAATAAATAAACAAATAATAAAAAACAATATTTACCTTAAATTCTTGCTTCTTCCTACAAAATTTCACATTAGGTTTTAACTTTCTCTACCACTTCATAATTAGGGTTTTTAAATTTAGGCATTTTATAATTAATGGGTTTATGTACTCTATATAAGGCCTTTGACATATAAAGTAGGGGAATCACTAATTGAATTAGATCCAAACCTTGTCAGCCCTCTTCGTTTTTTTTAAACATGGCTATATGTTGCACAATGTGCCATCTGTAACATAACACACCGATGCTACCTGAGTAATACAATGCACTGGTAAATTATAACACTTTCGATTTTGTCTAGTATGTTCATCGTTTCTCCTAGTGTAATATAACGCACTAATGCGCTTGTTCCTAATAGAATTGTTAAATCATTACGGTAATTTGAGCCTTACAAATC
The DNA here is from genome assembly GCA_031772625.1 of Pinus tabuliformis. Classification (NCBI taxonomy): domain Eukaryota; kingdom Viridiplantae; phylum Streptophyta; class Pinopsida; order Pinales; family Pinaceae; genus Pinus; species Pinus tabuliformis. The sequence goes on from CM062816.1 coordinate 604,353,659, forward strand.
GCAACGTCATCCTCTCTAATTTTTAAGAAACAATTTTATGTTTCATGATTCGCCCTATGTAACATAATGCACTAGGGATACCTGAATAACACAACGCACCGACTTATGATAACACTTTGAATTTTCTCTAGTATTTTCATCATTGCTTCTGGTGTAATATAACACATTAGCACACTTGTTCCTAATAGAAATGTTAAATCATTACGTTGTGTTTAGCCTTAAAAATTGAAGTGTCAACCCTCTCCTTAAAAAAAAACAGTTATATGTTGCGCAGTGCACCCTTCTTAATATAATGCACTGTGGCTACCTAAATATTTGAACACATTGGTATATTATAACACTTTTAATTCTATCTAGTCTATTCAGTGTTTCTCCCAGTGTAATATAATGCACCAATGCATTTGTGCCTAATAGCATTGTAAAATCAATGTGGTGCATTTAACCTTACACATCACACCATCCTAATTTAAATTTATTTAATTTAATTTTCGATGATGGTGCTGAACAATTAAAATCACGGTGTGTTTTATCTTATAGATGCACCGGTGTGTTTATTCAAATAAATGCACCGGTTACCAAAGCTTTTTTTTTGGCTGAAAATTCTTTAATTTATTTGTAAAATATATCTAATGGATTTGCATTGAATGGTATAAGTTGTATGTTGATAGAAAAATGTCTCAAAAGGTCTCAAGTAACAAAAATATTGATAAACACAATGACAACACATAAAACAAAATAATAGAATGCAAGTTCTTTGTATATTATTTACAAAATTAATATATTTGAACTATACATAAGTTTAACTAATATGTATTAGTTGGTGTATGTCATGCAAAGCCTCAAAATGAAGAAGGTATATAAAATTATTTCTAATCTAAGTGCAGAAAATCCTGATAGAAAAATTGCAAAATGATGAATTACGTGAATGAAAAAATACTATTCAATATGAGATTTTTTTGAAATTTTCATTAATAATTTACTTCAAAATATTAGATAACATGTTTCAAACAATCTGTTAATTCATATATGTTTAGTGATCTATAGGGAGCAACAACAAAGGAAAAAGTCATTGTCGTTCAAAGAAAAGAAAAATTATTGAACGTGTAAATGACGATGAATTGGTCCTTAGCTCATGTGGAGTGGTGTTGGAGATTAATGAAAGGGGGATTTTTTTTACAAAACTATGAGGGACCTAGTGGAATGAACATATAGATGTATTTTCCACATGCAACAATAAAATCAATGCAATGATTCTAAGAATGAAATTATATCTAAACTACCACAAGCATTTCCAGAAAAATGGTTAATGAGACATGTTAGACTTGCAATAGCAAAAACATAAAACAACAAAAAAGAATCATTCAAAAGATAATATTCCTAATTGTATTTAATGATTTTCTAGAATTATATGTATATATTACTATAAACCATTGATTTATTAATATCAATTTTGTTATATTTAGTTTTCATATATCATTATAAATATAGTTTATCATTTTTTCAGGAAGATTATGAAAATCCCCAATGACCAGCACGCTAATATACAAAACATGCCAGTAGGAATGCCCAAAAAAGTGTATAAGGAGATGGTCAAAGAAATGGACATAATTGCATCACAGGAAGAGCGATATCAACAAGAACGTGCATCAAACATATGTAATCATGATTGAATTTGTACATAAAAAAAAATAAAAATAAATAAATAAATAAAAATAAAAATAAAAAATAAATAAATAGCATTAAATATTAATTTTCAATTATTTCCTTGTAGAAAATAAAACAAGATGAAATTCATTCATCACATAAAATAGAATGACAAGGAAGAAAAGGGTTGACTTCAAAGTTTGTGAGTAATTTTTACTATTTCCTTGTAACAAAACAAGGTTTGATTTTTATATATTTTAAGTTTTTTTTACAACAACCACCCTTGAATGTCTTCAAATAGGTTCTAACATAGAAAGAAGAGTCATCGGAAGAGTTGATTGACATTGGACTAAATAACGATTGTGAGTGTATGTTGGCATATCAAAAATTAATTGTGGAAATTGTAAGTATCCATGTTTTTTGACTTCTCTAATTTTATGATTAATAGAACAAAAAATCCTTTATATTAAATATATGATTTATTATGGGCTATAAAACTTGCAGGAAACCAAGCATGGAACTATGTTAATAGAACAATTGTTGAAATAAGACATTAGATTTGGTTTTGAAAGAATGTGTATAATTCACAAGTCACTTCTTGCTATGACACATTGATTTTCGATTTACATTGATGTATATTATTTATTTCAATTTTCATTATTCTCGCCAATGTAGATATACGCATTACACTTTATTTTTATGTTTGCAAATTGAACAACATGAAAATGAAAACAATCGATGCAATCAACAAAAAATTCCTCTAAATAATCGAATTCATGGAAGTCGATCGAGCACTGATAATAGTTCCAAAAAGGAATGATGATTTATTTGGATATCAATGCAACTTGTTGTATCTTTTGAAATAATTGTCTATTAAAATCAGACATTTTGTTTAATGTAATCATGTACGTGGTGTCCCAATTGAAATACAAGGGGTTACCAATAACAATCCCATTTTGTATGACAAAGAGCGTATTATTGATATATAATAAAATGCATTTTAATTTATTTTATTGTGTTATCCAATGTCATTGTGAAATGTTACACAATTGATTAAATATATGGATGATTAAATATTATAATGAAGAGATGCAAAATATGATAATATGACAAATTAATCAAAACATCATATACAAATGCACTAATCAAATACTAATATATATGAATATTGTTATAAGATATATGTCGATTTCTCAATGAATAATGGATTTAAAAAATCACAATAATTGCATTGTCACAAATCAATGTCTCCAAAAAAGAGAAAATCACATACAAAAACATCGATGTGTCCATAACATAAAAGCACACCAGTGCTTTACTTTAAATAGAAGAACCATGATGTCATCTTTTAGCATAACCTGTTCCTTTTTAGAAAACATAAAACATATAAAAAAATTATTTTTTCTTGATTTTCTCATATTCCTTCCAAGTTTTAAACAAAACTTGAAATTCCATGTTTGATGGAGCAATTATTGCACATGCCTTGAATAATTGGTTGAATCAAATAGAAGTTTACTTTGGTCTTTATCAAATCTAACAAATATAGCAAATTTATTTTACACATTGAACATGACCATGCATTCTCTATTGTGGTAGGAGAGATATGTGGATACATTGAGGATATGTAAGAAGCGCATTATTATGAAATGGGAGAACTCTAAGGAAAATTATTGACGTCAAAATTTTATTCTATATGCTACAACGGAGTAGCTAATGAAGTGGTAGTTTTGTCAAGGTTAATCCCCTCTGCAGATAGAGACGATCCATCTACCCCAATGTGTGGGTCTAGTAACTTGAGAGAACAATAAACTAGACATCTTCCTAGATTATGATTGAAAAATAGAACAAGAGAGGAGGCCTGCCTTGCTTTGATTCTAATCCGATTCCCTTTGTTGAAATCCTTAAACTGCTTGTGTCAAGGTCTTATTCCTACTTATTTCATCACTTATGCACCTGCACAAAAAACCAAGAAACAAAAAATCATATCAAAACCAATATAAAATCCAATAATAATCTATTTAGTTGATCAAGGAATGCCAAACAAATACATACATGAACATATATATTGGGAAGATGAACTAGCAGTTGTATTATTATTTAAAGAATAAAGGGGAAGCTTACAACCATAGCCTTGATGTTGAAAGGCTCTCATTGAGTGGTAATCAAAGTCCAAGCCAAGAAACTCTCCAACACTCCTTCTCCAAGTCTAATTAATGGTCTCTAGCACAAGCTCAGCATAAGGGTGCAAATGGACATTGATCAACCATTTGGGAAACATAGAGGGAAAATTTATAGGCTGAGAGAGGGATTTTGACCTCCTCTGAAGATAAGATTAGGCCCACATCTTAAGGAGGTAGCTCATAGGGATGAGACCAAGAGGTTAAATTAGGGGGATTCAAGCTCATCTATGAGAAACCGCCTCCAGCTCGCTGCTCTAGGAGCTTCTAGATCACGAAGCATCTCATCCTATTTAGGAAAGCATCCTTTTTGAGACCATCGTGAGTATGAGATAGAATAGAGCGATGCCATGGCTAGCTTAACAAGGTCCTACAGGTGATCATTGCGGTTTTGAGCTTCATAAGGGTGATGATTCTCATTTTAGGGTTTCATGAGCTATTTCTTCAGGGAAAGCTCTAGATATTTTCGAGGAAAAGTTAAAGGAGGGATCTGAGTTGTATACATTGATGAGTATATTGTATAATGATCATGTTTCAGGAACTTTAGGGTATGTCACAGAGAAGTGCAGGAGGCATGTCAAAATACTGTGTAACAGATGACCCCTGAAGCATGAAGGCCGAACGAGGAGTGATCGTTGAAATGCTTTACGAGCTTTGGCAAGGACGAAGAGGCATACTGTCAAGAGACCTGCAAATGAAGGAAAAATATACATATACATATTTGAGATTAAAACATGAATCCAAGGTATGGACGCAACCATCCGGATGATGAAGACTATATAAATAGATCCATGGTATGGGCACAACCATCCAGATAACAAGGATAAATATAAGTATTAAGTCTCACAGTATGGTCATAGCCATCCATATAGCATAAACATGTGTACAATCATGAATAACATAAAACTCCATGTATCTTGAGCCATAACAAACAAGACTTAGGGTCTTCCGCTCCATCCTGACTCGATCAATGTATGAATCTCAACATGCGAATAAACATGCTAAAGTCAAACATGCTAGAAAAACACCTGATTACTGGCCAATGATGTGGACCATTAACAGGTACGAGAAGAACCACTAATAATGACAATTGCCCTTAAGGTACAACAGTACAATCCATGAATGTGATAATCAAGTTGAGTTTGAACACTCGTGGAATCACCCAATTGAAGGCTAATGATGAAGACCTATCATCGGATGTAAATAACTAACCATTAACGCATTCCAGCCCTAAGGTACTGAAAGGGGGTTCCTAAGTCATCTTCTTGGATAATGAGTTGAAGTAGATAGGAAGTGGCCCATCGAAGGAGGGAAATGATGAATCCCTCAATCATCGACACGAAACAAGGAATAAAGTGTAACAATATTAAGGACTGTAGCAACGAACCAAACAATGTATAGGTAAATAACTGTAGGTTGAACTTCTATTGAACATATTGGCGACACGACTCCGAAGTGTAGTATCATCTGACTCAACATGGGACTAAAGGTCATAATGACATTGCAGAAAAGTCAAATGAGAGGCAATATGAATTACCCAAACCTGGGAGAACAAGTCACTAAGTGAGGATATCCCAAATCTAAGATGAGAGCAGAAGAGTGCCATGTTCAAGAGCGACATGTTGCTTATACAAATGATGTCTCATCTTCATTTTCCCCTGCTATTTCTAGGGACTACCCCAATTATTTTTTATCTCAAGCTTGAAGGGGATAGCATATGCTTTTCATGTAGGTTCATTCTTCAAATGAATCCATCCTAGTAAGTTTTACAAGCCCTAGGAGGGAGAATCTTGGTCTCATCATGGTGACAAGCCTTTCGTCATAAAATTTTAACGAGTTCTACAAAAGAATAACTAAGCATATTTTTCATGTTTAGATAGTTTGAAAAAGAAACGAAAAAGAAAACTCGATCATGTCACTTTTCGTAATTTTTCCCTCGAAGCTGAAAAGGTTGAAAAGAATATCCGAGGGAACCTCTTGACCATTCATTTACTTTAACAAGTTAGAAACGATAAGTACTTGGTTTTATAGAAATGTTTGGGCACTACAACCCCAATCACATAGGTCCATAAACCAAGGGCTTCTAAGTCCCTAAAAGTGTTGTTTCATACCCTAAAGGGACAAGGTTAGCTGATTACATCATCTCCCAGAAGTTCTCCATGAAAAACTACTCAGAACTGGTCAAAACTGGATCATATCACTTGCTCCATGGTCAGGGTGTGATGCATCTCACCTACTACACACGGGAGGTGCAATGCATACTGAAAAAGTCCTTCTATAGGGTGCGATGAGTGAAAATAGACAAATGGAAGAGACGGTTTCCTAAGTGGATGATCAAGGAATCTTCTATAAACTTCTCATATGACACTTGCCTCTCAAAAGTCGCCCAAGGAAGAGTAAGAGATCAATGAAATCTCCAAGTGGAACCAAGAACTATCAGTGGAATGACACTAATCAAAACCCAGAGTTGACTCACACCTCTGCAAATATCTATATATGGATCCCTCATCCCAGAGATCCAGGGGTTGGAATTTGGTAATTTGCAAAGAAGTGTTGTCGGTTTCTCTTTGAATACATTGTTGGGTGATCTTGCTTTGTATGAGGTGAAGAGGGCTTTCAAGCAGGGAGGATGGTGCCGGGTCAGACCAAGTGGTTGTAATCCTCTCTTCTACTACTTTTATCAATAAAGCTATTTGAGTTTTCCTCCATATTCTTGTGTATCTCTGAATATTGTGTTGGTATATGCATTTGTACGGTCAACATATATCTGATCCTATATTGTTTACAGTGATAGATCTCTATGCTTTGATGGTATTATGTTGTTGTGATTCTATAGGTGTTCTTTGAAGCGGGACAAGTAAGGAAGCAATGGCGAGATTCTATCAAAGGGGAAAGGAAACAAGCAAGGAGCCAAGTGAAAGATTGAAGTTGGTATTCTCTGCTTCTTTCTCATCTATCTCTCATAAAGGAAAATACAAGTAACTTTAGTTTGTTTGTTTCTAAGATAGATACCTGTCTTAGTGGGACTAGCAGTTCTGAATAGACACTAGTTTTCCCAGTAACAAAATGGCGACTCCGCTGGGGAGCGATTAGTTTGATTTCTTGTCTCTATTTTTTTATTCATAAACCAAAAACGGAGCCTGAAGTTAAGCTAGCTAGCCTTCGAATTGCATTTTCTATGCAAGTGCAAAGTAGATCAATGCTACTTCAGTCAATCTCCGAGTTTGTTTATGAACTGAACAATTGACTGGCAAACATCCTAAGTGCCCTAGAGGTAGCTTGAGTAACCTCATTGGATCAGCCCCTGTACTTTGTAGTTATTGATTATCATTTGCTCAACCTAAATCCCTAAACTGAGCTGCAAAATATGACCAAAAACCAAGTTAAAGTCTTGTCCCTGGACCATCGCACCTTCTCTTCTTGGCAATCTGGACGCATCGCACTTCCCGTGTGCATTAGGTGGGATGCATCCCTATTTCCCTGTGTTACAGGTGTATGATCAGGCAAGACTAGTTCTGCCTCCAGATTTTGGTTTTTTCTTCACTCTCTTCAGCTTTATTCAGGATTTTTGCTATCTGTGATCAGTAGACCACTATTGAAACCCCCTCCTTTGCATCATCAAACCTCCATTGTGCAAAGACTTGTGAATGTTTTTATGTATTTTTCGCCATTCACATTTCTCATTTACAAATTGGTAGCATATTCGAACTGTCATCTTTGGATTTGAAAGTGTCGCAAGTGTTGTTTTCAGTCAAGGAAAAGAATCCTTCTCTTTTTGATAGTCGATTACACTGTTACTCTTGTATTTGATCTGAACTAATAGTACTTCAAGTGTCGAAAGCAATTTTCAATTCCAAATTGAAAAGAGTTGCCTTGTCTCCCTTTTATTTTTTTCTGAAAAGAAAATCGTTAGTATGGTCACTTTGAAAGAAGATATAGTTCAGATTTGTGCTTAGAATTATTGTTGTCATTCACACATTAAGAAAGTGGAAAACAAATACATGCATGTGCATTTGCATTTAGACTACTTGTTGATTTTGATTTAGGACAGTGCATCTAGTGTGTTCTCTCTGCTCTATGTTGAAAGAATTTCATTTCTCTTTCCTTAGTAGCTAGGATTTTCATTGCAGAAAGAAGATTAAACGACTGTTTATCATCTTAGATTGCATTTTAGGAATTGTATATCTACATCAAGCAGTGAACCTTAAAGGAAAACTTCTTAAGAAATATCAACTATAAAATAAATTCAATGAACATAAAAATGCTTTGGAACCTAACGCACAACATCTAAAAGTCTAGGCTAGAGACGTATTCTAGCGTCATAAAGCCTGGTAACTGTTGCTTTCATCGTAGGTTGGGTGATTCCTCCTCCTTGAGACAACAAGTGCCAGTACGGACATGTGCTCCCACGTACCGTCGAGTATATATTGGGAGACCATAATAGGATATATCCTTTATCCTTAGCAAGTCATGTCTGCGCCCTATCGATCGCAATGCACTGAACACAGCATTCAGGAAGATTGACTTCCGTACCGTAAAAAGTATTCTGCAGTTTTGTGATTGGTTTGGTAATCCCTCTATCTAGATTTCTAGAGTACTCTCTTTTGTTCCTTTTCAGACTTCTTAAAGTAAAAGGTCCATCTAAGCACTTGTCACTTTAGTCTCATTAAAAATCGAAGGCGACTAGTGTCATCTTTAGCTTTTTCTTGACTCTTAAAAATTGAAAAAGCAAGTTGTGTCAAAGTGTCTAAAATTTATTTTAATTGGAATAACGTCATTGTTCCCTCATTGGTCTTAGGTTGAGAAAATGGTGTCCACCAACCAAGGATTCCCCTCGGGGGAAATCCTAGTCCTTTCTCCTCTTGGGTAGATGTTGGTGCACCTCATATGGCCACATTGTCCCTTCCAAGACTGACAATTGGCCTTCCGGTATGGCTTTTCTCGACCTCTGTTGTTCAAAGCACCGTGATTCCTGAACAATCGAATCAGCAACTAGATGATACTAGAGTTACCCCCCAACCTTCTACTTCGTTTGTCTCTCCCTCTCCTTCTTCCTCTTTGCTTGGTAAAGATAGTAAAACTAAAAACCAAGTAATTGAGAAGAAGAAGAAAGGGAAGGAGAAGAAGAGGAAGGAGCCAACGGCAAAAAGGGGCAATCGTGCATCGTCTAGCAAAAATCCAGACACTGCACCGTCCAAACCTAAATCTCCATGTGTCATCTACAAAGGAGACCACTATCATCGAGATTGTCCTTGCATCCCACGGATCTTAAGGGACTAATCTCCCCACTTGCACAATCCGGAGTCGTCAACCTCTAACGATCATGTTGAGAGTACACCTTCAACTAGTGAAAACGAAGTCACTGGACAGAAAGGAAAATATAAATTTCCTTGCAGACTGTGTGAAGCCAACCATGCCCTCCACCGTTGTCCCTTCCTGGATGAAGCTAAAAGAGTCATGGATAATCATCCTGCATCACCGCAGTGACTCCCTCCTGGATATAAGAAACTCTTGCCGAATCTATTGCTAGTTGAAAATCCGACTAGCCCACCTTTGTTGTCGATCGAAGAACCTATCATTGAAGATAAACCCTTTGAGTCCACATCGTACCAAAGTCAACAAGTTTAGATGGAAGTCGACCCCATCTTGGCTTCAGAAGATTTACCTTCAGATGATAGAGTCACCAAAGAGAATGATAACGACACCGTTCAAATTCTTTTCGTAAACACAGACTACGATGAACATGGGGGCAATCTACCCATTCCTTTACTGCAGGAAGGAAGTTCATCAGAGTTGTATCTGGCCATTTATACGGTCCCACCTCCAAGCAACCTAGTCATTTCATTTGATTGGAACCTACTAGGCAGATCTCGTTTACCATCTAATGTACCATTCCGAATCATAGTGTAAACTTACAGAATGGTCATGGTTGGTACCATCATAGATGAAGGGGCTTCTGTGAGTATCCTTTCCTCGACTACTTGGAAAGCACTTGGTTCGCCATCACTTTTGCCTGAGATGCGAAATTTGGTAGGGTTCGATAAAGGAACCAGTCGACTGTTAGGGATCCTTCCAAGTTTTCTTATAAATTTGAGAAGGAAAACCATTTATCTGAACGTAATGGTAGTCCAAGGACCTTTATATTACAATCTACTCCTTGGGCATGACTACATTTATAGCATGGGAGCTATTGTTTCCTCACTCTTTCGAGTGATGTGTTTTCCGCATGAAGGAAGAGTGGTCCAGTTGGTAGACCAGCTTTCATTTCCCGGTTCACACGTAGCTAATAGTCAAATGCCATCCCTAACAGGTCTTTTTGCGCAAGGAATGTCTCATCAATCTCCAATCCGTCCACCTAATGAACGCGAGTGATTCGGTGGTTGTGACTGAAACCTAGGGGGCATGCACCCTGGTCTGCTTTGGCAGAAAAACTTCAAGTATAGGGTAGGTTTCCGCAGAGGATATATGACTAGTCTGACACACCCATCTGTTTAGGAAAATGGGATTAGACCAGAATAAGATACCTTTGTTAGAAGGTAGGCCTTTCTCGATAGAACAAATGTTTTGTCTGCAAATTGAAGGGTAACCTGGAAAAGGTAGGCCTTTCCCGATAGAACAAATGTTTTGTCTACAAATTGAGGGGTAACCTGGGAAAATCTACTTTGCTATACCTAGGGGCATGTAAACCTTTTTGCGTGAAAGTCAAAAGCGACCATTTATTTTCTTAGTTTGTAGGTTCTTAACCCTTTAAAATCGTAGGATTGGTCGTTCCTAGCTTACATAATAAAAGGAGTTGGAGCATAATTTCGAATGGTGCAAGCTCCCTAAAAAATGAACCTATCAATGAGACATCCTTATTGTATGACTGGCATGAGCAATATTTCTACAAAGTTCAAGCTCGTTAAAAAATAAACCTATTCACGAGCAGTTTTGCATGAAGTTCAAGCTCGTTAAAAAATAAACCTGGCAATGAGCATATGTTCCACCAGAGTTTAAGCTCGTTAAAAAATGAACCCACCTTCGGTAAATAACCATTACGATCGCAGTATTATCAGCTTTTGAGCCTTGGTCATGTTCCTACCATCACCTCCACTCTTTTTTTTCCGATCATATGCCTCCATTTGATTGTTTACGCCTTTTGAGGAACAACTGTGACGAGTGATCCTATTAGCCACTTTCTTTACCCTGCCGTGATTGAAAAGTTCCAAACATCACCTGCAACCATCTACTACTTGAAATAACATTCATTCCTCAAAAAGAGTCTCCTTTAAGCTCTTTTCATCTGACTCGTAGAATATGAAAAGATTGTCGAGCAATTGGCCTCTCCAGGTCATTAAAGTGATTGGAAGTACCATCCCTTCTCTAGATTTTAATCTTTTTGGACCCAAGGGATTATTGCACAAAAAGATCGAGCGTTTGTCTTGTTCATCTCGTTAAAACTATCGAAAAGTCATCCCTTTCGCATTGTTTTATACTTTTTCGGACTTAAGGGATTATACTATGAAAAAGGAATATTGGAGTTTCCTTTCCATCTCTTTTTAGACTCTCTAAAATTGAAAAGGATTGAGTTATACTTGTTGTTAAACTCGTTAAAACAATAGCGACAAACTTGTCCATTCTAACAAGAGCGAGTTTCACTGTCGCTAGGCTTGTTAAAACATAGCGATGGGTTTGCTTGAAGGGAAAATTATAGAACAAGCATATGTTATCCTCCTCAAGCTTGACAAAAATAAAGAGGTACTGGTCAGAAATGATTAGGGAAAATTGGGAAGAAAACTTGAAGAAACTTTATTGGTAGCAAGTCGCTCTTGAACATGACACTTTCACTCCATCACCATGATTGAGTCAGGTTGGGTTATTCCATTGACCGGTCATATTAACATTGGTCCACCATACCATCCATTTTTGGGGTTAACGCTACCAATCCATTTCAGTGTCACCGATATGTTCAAGAGAAGTCACTTAGAGAATTCACCAACCCAGCTTGTGTCTCATCCGCTGCAATACCTTCACACTTCATTCTTTCATGACCGCCACCCTGAACCTTGTATCATCAGATCGTTTTCACCTCCACAAAATCATTTGCTCTGTTCCATGTCATAGATGTGGGATTCATTAATTCCCTCCTACGACGGGTCACTTCTTGTCGACATCAGCTCATTATCTAGGAAGTCGACCTAGGAACAACCCTTTCAGTACTTTGAAGTTTGCATGCCTCAATGGCAAGTTTCTCACTTCCGGCGTCAGGTTTACATCAATGGCCTTTGATCGAAAGATTTTGCATGGTGTTTGATGCCAAGCACCATTTTCATACCACGTGAATTGTACTATCATACCTTGAGGGTCATCATCATCATCGGTGATTCCTCTCACGCATGTTAGCAACTTACATCATTGGCTGGTAATCAGGCGATGTCTTTCCATGTTCGACTTCAGAACATCTTTTCACATGGATCGACTTGTACTTCGGGTGAAAATTGAATGAGTTTTGAAGACCCCGGATCTAGTTTCATCCATCCAGGCTGTGATATATTCAGGAAAATAATGACATCAAATGTACATCATTGCTACACAGATAATCATCCAAGCTAAAGGATGATGGCTCTACCAGAATCATCAGTCTGCCACACAGACGGTTGTCTGTCCTATGTACATGAGAATGAATTTATAAAGTTGAACATGGGAATGCCTGCCTCAGCTAGATCATGAAAATACTATGAAGATAATGTATTGTATTGTAACTTATTACAGGTTTCCTTCTAGTTCGAAAAACCTCGGATCCTCATGGTAAAGCATTTCACCTGACATCTGAAGATTTACAACCTCATACTTTAGGGGCAACTGTTATAGACATATTTGGGCACTACAACCCTAATCACATATGTCCATAAACCAAGGGCTTCTAAGTCCCTAAAAGTGGTGTTTCATACCCTAAAGGGACAAGGTCAGCTTATTATATCATCTCCCAGAAGTTCTCCATGAAAAACTACTCAAAACTCGTCAAAACTGGATCATCTCACTTGCTCCATGGTCAGGGTGCGATGCATCTCACCTACTACACACGGGAGGTGCAATGCATACTGAAAAGTCCTTCTATAAGGTGCGATGAGTGAGAATAGACAAATGGCAGAGATAGTTTACTAAGTGGATGATCAAGGAATCTTCTATAAACTTCTCATATGACACTTGTCTCTCAAAATTTGCCCAGGGATGAGTAAGAGATCAATGAAATCTCCAAGTGGAAGCAAGAACTATTAATGGAATGAAACTAATCAAAAACCCAGAGTTGACTCACACCTCTGCAAATATCTATATATGGATCCCTCATCCCAAAGATCCAGGGGTTGGAATTTTGTAATTTGCAAAGAAGTGTTGTTGGTTTCTCTTTGAAGACATTGTTGGGTGATCTTGCTTTGTATGAGGTGAAGAGGGATTTCAAGCTGGGAGGATGGCATTGGGTCAGACCAAGTGGTTGTAATCCTCTCTTCTACTACTTTTATCAATAAAGCTATTTGAGTTTTCCTCCATATTCTTGTGTATCTCTGAATATTGTGTTGGTATATGCATGTGTATGGTCAATATATATCTTATCCTATATTGTTTACAGTGATAGATCTCTATGCTTTGATGGTATTATGTTGCTGTGATTCTACAGGTGTTCTTTGAAGTGGGACAAGTAAGGAAGTAATGGCGAGATTCTGTCAAAGGGGAAAGGAAACAAGCAAGGAGCCAAACAAAAGACTGAGGTTGGTATTCTTCGCTTCTTTCTCATCTATCTCTCATAAAGGAAAATACAAGTAACTTTAGTTAGTTTGTTTCTAAGATAGCTACCCGTCTTAGTGGGACTAATAGTTCTAAATAGACACTAGTTTTCCTGGTAACACTTGGCAATATTTTCAATTTTCGAGGGTCGGAAAAGAGTTGAAAGATGACTCTAGGGGGGTTACCTATGAATGAGGAAGGTTGCCCCTGTAGATCCGAGGCTCGTGAGGTGGAGCTAGTTTATGCCTCGAGGAGGCATGAGCCAACATATGCACTACCCTCCATAGTTATTTACATGGCTTGAATGCCAATTTTAACCCTGTACAGAAATTACCTGCATACGAATTCTAAAACACAGAAAATAAAAAATGCAAGAGCATAACACATAAAACACATATACACAGAGATTTCCCCAAGATCCAAAAACCAGGACTACCAGCTTGATTTTTCATTATGTTCCTTTTAATGTTACAATACATATTTATACATGTCAAAGCATCTAATACCATGGACCGAAAGTCATCCCGTCCAAAACCATGGACCGAAAACCATCGCATCCAAAACCATGTGTGAAAATCATGCACAAAACCATAGGTGGGTCCACCCAACCTAACATAGGGTACAAAACCAAAATTTTCTAGGGTGCTACCCCAAATCCCATAGAGTGGGATTACCTTCAACCCTCAAACCCCCTGTGACCCCCTCGCTACACAATCGGCGCAACGAAGGGGGGGATCCATCCCCCCTCTAACCCCCCAGTTAACTATGTGGGCTAGTCGTGGAAAGAATATAACACAAGCCAACATTCTCCCACTTGTTGTTTTCTTTCCACAGGGGGCCACAAAAGATCTTAGTCATTTATCCAGCCCTGCAACACCCATTGACCCTCTACATTAAGAGAACTTCTCAGAGCTCACAGATTTTGTCAATGCATCTATAGTATTCGTCAAAGTGTCCACCTTTACTAACAATGCCTTTTTGTCTTCTATCATATCCCTCACAAAGTGATATTGAACATCAATGTGCTTTGTCTTTGAATGATATGCAGGGTTCTTTTCCAAGAAAATTACACTTTGGCTATCACAATATATCCTTATAGCTCCATGTTCTAACCCCATACTTGAACATAGTCTATGCAACCAAATTGCTTCCTTGCTTGCATGAGTGGCTGCCATGTATTCTAACTCAATAGTCGATAGTGCCACTACAGATTGTTTCTTACTCATCCAACTGAATGCACCTCCAAATAGGTTAAACACATACCCACTTGTAGATCTTCTTTGATCCATATCTCCAGCCCAGTCTGCATCAACAAAGCCACGAATATCCAACACTCTGTCTAATCCTGGTATTCCTTGGTAGCACAAACCATAATCACTAGTGCCACGCAAATACCTGAAAACCCGCTTCATTATTGTCCAATGCTCATTTCCTGGTTTTGACATAAACCTACTCAATACTCCCACTGCATGTGAAATGTCTGGTCTAGTACAGACCATAGCATACATTAGGCTACTGACTACACTTGCATATGGAACATAAGACATGTCCTCTTCTGCTTCTTGTGTCTTGGGACACTATTCAATAGATAACTTTACACCTACATGAATAGGAACCTTCACCGATTTACTATCTTGCATATTAAACCTCTGCAGTATTGTCTCAACATACTTCCTCTGGTTTAACCAAAGCTTCCTCTTTTCCCAGTCTCTTTTAATTTCCATGCCCAAAATATAGTTTGCAACACAAATATCATTCATGTCAAATTTTGAGGACAATTGGGTCTTCAAATCCTAGATAATTTCTTAGTCATTTCAAACTAGTAACATATCATCCACATACAAGACCAGATAAATAACACGGTCACCAATTAATTTAAAATACACACAGTGATTTGCTTTGCTTCTGGTGAAGCCAAGTCCCCGTATAAATGAATCAAATTTCTGATACCACATCCTTGGTGGCTGTTTTAACCCATACAGAGACTTTTCTAAATTGCATACCAGTTCTTTATTACCCTTCACCACAAAACCTTCAGGTTTCTTCATGTAGATCTACTCTTCCATATCCTCATGAAGAAATGTTGTCTTCACATCCATCTATTCTACCTAAAAATCAAAAGCAATAGCAACAGATAACAGTAATATAATAGAAGTTACCTTGGCAAAAGGAGAAAAAATATCACCAAAATCAATTCCCGACACCTAGGAATAACCTTTTGCTACCAACCGAGCTTTTTATTTCTCCACCTTTCCTTCTGCATTTGTCTTCTTCTTGAACACGCATTTGCTATCAATGGGTTTCCTTCCAACCAGCAACTCCACCAAATCCCAAGCCTCATTTTTGTGCAAAGATGCCATTTCATCAACCATGGCCTCTTTCCAGAGTTTTCCATCCTCTGAATCTATTGCTTCCTTCACAGTTCTGGGATCATCATCAGTAATAGATAAAGAAAAATTTGAATAGAAAGCAGATGGACTATACCTTTTTGGTTGCCTTCCTTCTCGAATTGATCTTCTCACACCTGGAGTTGGTGGCTCTTCATCTTCTGATTCTTCCTCCTTTAGTTCAAATTCTATCTTCTCAGGTTCCTTTGGTTGGAGTTTAATAACATCTTTCACCTCTCTGAACACCACATCTCGGTTGTACACAACCTTCCTTGTTACTGGATTCCAAATCTCATAACCCTTTAAACCATCCTTATACCCAATAAAGATGCACTTTTCAGATTTACTATCCAACTTTGTTCTTTTCTCCTTTGGAACATGTACATATGTATCACATCTAAATACCCTCAGATGTGAAAGAGAGGGTTTCTTACCAGTCCATACCTCTTGTGGAGTCTTATCCTCCAATGCTGATGAAGGTGACCTGTTGACCAGGTAACATGCAGTCTCCACCACCTCTGCCTAGAATTCCTATCCTAACTCGGCACCACTCAGCATGCTTCTTGCCCTTTCCATCAACATTTTGTTCATTCTTTCTGCAACTCCATTTTGCTAAGGTGTATATGGAGTAGTCTTCTATCGTGCTATACCACACTTCTTACAGAATTATTCAAATTCCTTACTACAAAACTCTCCACCATTATTTGTCCTCAACACCTTTATCTTCTTCTCTGTCTGCTTTTCCACCAAAGCCTTAAATTATTTAAACCTATCCAAGACTTCAGATTTCTTCTTAAGGAAATATATCCATGTATTCCTTGAGAATTCATCTATAAATGATACATAATACACAGACTTACTGAGTGATGGAACCTTCACAGTTCCAAACACATCACTATGCACAAGCTCTAATATCTATTTCGCCCTCTTACCACCAAAAGGGAAACTCACCAAATTCTGCTTCCCATATACACAATTTTCACAGAAATCAAAATCTAGTGAGCTATTACTCATACCTTCTACCATACCTTTACCATGAAGTATTCGAAGGCCCTTCTCTCCAATATTTAAGCCTTTGATGCCACAACATGGTCTTCTCTCCAGAGACCACTAGATTTTTTGCTCCACTTTCAGGAACCACAGAATTGTTGCACCCATCAACAACCATGCTACCTTGCAGCTTGTACAGAGTTCTAATCCAAACTCCCCACATCAATACCAGTGCTCCCCAAACCATCTTGCAGGTATCCTTCTCGAACACTATTTTTACACCTGCATCATCCAACTTGCTTACAAAAATCAGATTTCTGGCCAATGTAGGAATATGCAGAACACCCATAAGTGTTCTAACCCTTCTACCTTGCAACTTCAACTTTACTTTTCCATGACCAATGATTCTAGCCTTCCTATCATCCCCTAAGAGGACATCACCACCATCGTATTTCTCATACTCGCAGAACCACTCTCTATGGGGAGTGAAGTGAAAGGATGCACCTGAGTCAATCAACCATGCCTCATGATCTACATGTGTACTTGAAGAAGCCAAGTACACATCTCCACCTTCATCTGACGTGGTTTTCACCTCTGTAGAAGGAGCATCATCGGATCCCTTTCCTTTATCAGGAGCTTTAGATTTACAGTCCCTTTTGTAGTGACCTTCCTTTCCACATTTCCAGCACACCACCTTTATAGGTTTTCTTGGAGATTTAGATCTCCCTCTAGATTTAGATCTTCCACTCAATGACTTATTTTTGCTTTTGTTCTAGGAATGTCCCCGTATAGACAAGCCATCACCATTATGGCTCTCCATATTTTTCCGTCTCATCTCCTTTGTTAGCAAGGATAAGACTATTTCATCAAATTGCAAGGTAGTTGCATTGCTACCTATTGCAATAACCAGACTATCCCTCGAATCGGGTAGAGAACACAACAAACTAATGCACTTATCTTCATCTAAAATTTTAATATCAACTGTTACACAAAAATATCATCACCATGATTATTTGCAGTCAGTATGGGTCTATCAACACTTGTACTGTCCTCCTAAGCAGGTCTCAGACCTCAGCTCTGCAAGTCAAGCTTTGAAAATGAGAGAAAGACATTGAAAATAAAAAAAGCTCTGGTTCCGCACTTTCTCTCACTATTGCCTGTGGTCCCACACCTCCTATTTACAAAAACTGTGGACCTGCCCGCTCTGCCCCTAAAGGAGTGGGTGCGAACCCCTGTGAAAGTCAAAAAGGCGCAAGTTTATTCTAAAAAACTCACTTTGGGTTAATTCTAGATGATTCTAGAAGGAATTTTGACGTGGATTGGTCGCTCTTAGGTGGTTCATGCATCCCAAAAGAGAAGGAGCTAATCCCTTGATGAGAGGAGCTATCCCTTTGAAGGAAGGCTTTATCCCTTTGAAGGAGGACCTAGTAACTTCCCTCCATTGCACTATAAATTAAGGCATTGGGCTAGTTGCTAGAGAGGTTAGAAGCTGAACATTTTTTCGGATAAATGTTGGTGGAATTGAGACTTCCTAGTTAAGCTTGAGAGGAGAGATCACATACCTTTTTTGGCTTCATTGGGAAGAGAGTGAAACTTGTCAAAGTAGAGGAGACTTCTTGTTGGACCCTGGGAGGAGCTTGTACAGCATCAAGGCACAGGTTGTAAAGTTCTTCTTTGATTTGAATTAATACAATCAGATTCATTTTTCTCAACAAATTGTCTTATGTCATTTGTTTCATGAATTCCTTGATCTTCATGTTAAATATGTTTTATGATATTGGCTTTTCAGGTGCTATTTAATTTGTTTGCTTGTTTGTGTTTGCAGATTCGCAACGAGGGAGCTCATTTGGATCGAAGGAGCGAGGCTTCCACAAACTTGCATTGGACCCAAGGTAGGCCTAAATCACTTGTTTGCCTTTGTTTATAAATGCATATTTAGAGAAAGATAGTTTTTGATTGGCTTGCTTGTCACTAGGTCTCTTTAGATTCTAGGAAGGTCTATCTTGTCCGCAAGATCGACTCATTCCGTGTGACAAAATGGCGACCATACTGGGGACTTGATTTTTTCCTTGTTTTTACTTTGACCTGAGAAACTGTGTTTTTGTTTCTGTTTTTGGCTTGTTGTGTGTGGAATTGGGTAGATTTAGTAGATCCAGGGTTATTTTTTGTTTTTCATAACTTTGGGAGAGGACCGCACCCTAGGCTTTTGACACAGTGCGGACCTATCTGCATTTTTACTTTTAGCACTGAGCGGTACCGCACCTGTGTTAACTGTGGGCCTGCGGACCATGTCAAAATTTTGGAAAACCTAAGGTTTTCTCTGTTAGTCAACTTAGTTTTTTTTAGATTTTATTATCCCTTGCCCAGACCTACATATAACCTGTCAGAAGCTTTCCTTAGGTTGATTTCATTGGTGTTAGGGTTTTAGGTGAAATTCCTAGAAGTTTTGCTTGTTGGGCTTGGTTTTCATTTTGGTCTTGTAGTAGTTCTGAGCTTAGAAGCTGTAGGAACCTCAGGTCACCTTGGTTTTTATCAACCTTCTTGTGAGTCTGACCATTTGCAAAATCTACCTTTGTTGAGGAATCCACCTTGTGTTTTCTCTTTACAAAACTTCGAAAAAGCTTGTGTTAAAAGTTTGGATTTTCATTTTTAAAAAGAAAACGAACTTGGTTGTTTTTGACTGATTTGTGATTCTGCATAAATTTGTCCTTAGTTTACATCTAGCTAAGTAAAACGTCCTTAGAAAAGACATCTTGTAAGCTTTGACTTCAAATAGGTTTTTATAGTTTATAGATCTCAAAGTTAGTCATTTCCATAGTTTTGAGTGTTTTATAAAAAATAAAAAAAAATCTCTTTTGGAAAAAGTTTGCTTTTGTAGTGGTTGAGTGTTTTAAAAGAAAAGAGAATTTTTTTGAAAATAACTAGTTGTCTCGTTTTGAGTGCATTGGAAAGGAAAAAAGCTCTTCTTTTAATGTGTTTGTTAAGAAAGATTTATGTTTACAAGTATTTGCATTCTCAAACTCTTTCCTAGCTAGAAGTTCATTGAAGGGAAAAGATTGCTTAATCATCTTAAGTGCATTTTTTTAGTGATTTCGAGTCGAGTCTTCATACCATAAGTTTCATCTCCGCACCTCTTGACTTAAACAAAAACCAATAAAAATAACGCTTAAAGTAAAATTCACCTAGTAATATTTTTATTTCTAGGGCTCTGATACACCAACATAGCTTAGGCTAGTGTCTTGGAGTAGGAGAGTAATTAACTCTCCAAGACAGTAAAACAAACAAGTAGTTGTATCTTGCGGTAGGAGAGAAATCCAATTGTTCCATTTATGCTCTGGGAAAGCTCCTCTTAAAGGAGAAGCACGAGATCGTTTCCCAACCAGTGTGGGAATCAATCCTTCCTCATTGGGAACGATGCCAGATATTCACGTATTAAAAACGGTAAACCTCGGATTAACCATTGTCGAGGAGCCTGGGGTCACTTGTTGGTAAACCTTGGATTATGTCAAGGAGCCTTCAAGGGGATTGAGCTTGTTACTCTACCCTTGCGTGCGTATCAGATCGTAGACAGTTCCCCCAGGTATATTTGTTTCAGTTGGTAACCTTAGTGACCATATTCTTTAGGATTCTTCCTAAGGTGACAATGGTGGGAAGATCCGACTGTACCTGAAGTAGATGTCGGCTAGACTCACTTGGATTTTCTGGGGGGTTCTCTTCACTCGAGATGGTTAAGTGGAGGAACTTGTGCCAGTCTATTCATTAAGCAGGTTACCGGGGTAACTGTTCCAACCGCCATTTCTGTATTGAACTCTGCGACGTTGGGCTTCATCACCAGCTAGTGTTTTCAGTACGAAAAGTTACTGTTTATGTGTGTTTGATCTCCTAGATTCTTTAGGCGTGTGATTCAAAGTTGATTGGTTCTTTAGAGGCTTTAGGTGGTTTTCATTGAGATTTTACTTTGTTTGCGTGTGAAGTAGTTAAAATTTTTAATCGTGGCTGAATTACCGAGGAAGTCCCATAGACTTCGGGGCCAACCTCCTGAGTTTTCACCAAGCCAGCCTGAAGGGTTAAGAGCCCTCGTAACTCCTAGAGACAGTAGAGTTGGGTCACCTGAAGAAGGAGAGTCTTCTTTGCTAGTACATCCTGATTTTCAAGCTTTAGTAGCAGATTATAATCCACAATCAGTGTCTGTTTCCGAAGTTACTGGTAGCTTTTCATCTACTAGTGATATAGGTGAGGAACCTGAAATATCGGAACCTAAAAGTGAATTTGTTGCTACTTCAACATCGGTGTTTGCTTCTCCAGCTTTTAGTTGTCCTGGTTCACGTAGGGTAGAAAGAATAATTACCCAAAATATTCCTTCTGGACTTATAGCTATCGAAGAACTTGCTACTGCGGAAGAAGAAGTAGGTATCCCTATCCCTGAAAATCAACCTGCTATTGAGCTAAGGGAGCGTGAATCAATTTTTTACAGTATTTTTTACAGTCCACCTAGGAGCTGTGCTTGGTATCTTTCTTTGACTAATTTCTTAGAAAACCCAGGGTTAATTCTTTCACCACCTCGTGTTCCTTATCACCCAAAACCTAGAGGTTACTATCCTCCGTTAAATATGTCAAGACAGTCGTCCATGTTTACTCAATCGCCAGAATCCTTTTTGTACGGCGGTCCTTCTGTTCCCTCTGGATATCAGTCACTTTCTGGTACTTTTTTGGGAGCATCTCCTCAACCCATTGAACAAGGGTTATTAACTAGAAGCAATGGTACTAAGCCATTGAGCATAGAAGATATTCTCATGATGTCAGGTACTATTCCTAATCCTCAACCTCAAGGTGGCCAGTTACTGCCTGGGGGGTAGCCTCAAAATCCTCAATTATCGCCTGGGGGGCAACCTCAAGGTACCCAATTTGCACCTGGGGGGCAACCTCAAGGTACCCAATTTGCGCCTGGGGGGCAACCTCAAGGACAGTACATATCTACGGGATAGTACGTTCCTCAAGGTCTACCCCAGACCCATTATGTACCTCAAGGTCAACCCCAGTATCAATATGTACCTCAAGGTCAACCCCAATATCAGTACGTGCCTCAAGGGTATCAACCCCAAGGTCAGTACTCGAACCAAGGTTTCCAACCACCCTCCAGTCAATCATATGTTCAAGGAACAGGAAATGTACCTTTGAATTATCAACCCTACCCTCAACCCAGTTATGGTCCTCAATATTCTCAACATGTTATGGGTCCGTACCCCGAAATGAATTTAGTGTGGGATCCATCGCAAACTCAATAGGTCTTGCAACCGAATGTACAGTTGTCATCTCAAACTAGACAACCCTTAGTTTTTGGTACACCCCAGCAACCTGTCAAGTCTACTATTCAAACTTCTGTACCTTTGGTAGTTTCTCAGCCTGGGCCTAGTACGCCTCGTACTCCGCCTCAAACGACTGCTACAACTGCCACAACATCTGGTCAATCTACCCCACCTACTTCTAGAGTATTGACAGCTTTGGTTTCTACTGTTCTTGTATCTACTCCTCAGACATCTTTACCTCTGTCTGGATCCACGATTCAAACTTCGGTTCAGATGCCTGTAGGACAACCTGGTTCAAGTACGGTTGTCACAAGTCAACCACAATTTACTTATCAACCGTACCAAGGACAGTACCAATTCAGTCCTACTGTGCAGCAGCCAATCTATCAGTATCAACCGTACCCTAGGTACACATATCAACAACCTCAACAACCCCAATACAGTCCGGTTAATCCTGGTTTTCCGGGAGGATACAATATCCCAAATGCAATTCCTATTCCTAGTTATCCTAGATATCCTTCTCCTGGGGCTGGTCTCATGACCCAGAGTTTTAGGGACCCTAATCGTCAGTTACTGTTTATCGCAACTTTGGACTTGCCTGACTTGTCACGCCTAACGAACGATCCCATTAATTATCTTCCGTTTTGGCCGCCAATGCCGAATAAGTTGCATAATGATATTCCTAAGTTTGAAGGCAAATCAGGAGAGGACCCGTCGAACCATGTGATGACTTATCACCTCTAGTGTGCGTCTAACTCCATTTCAGATGATTCAATCCATCTAAGGCTTTTCCAACGCACTCTAATTGGTCTCGCGACCAAGTGGTACATTGAGTTACTGCGAGGCACTTTTTATAATTTTAGTCAGTTAGCTACCTCGTTTTTAACTCATTTTCAGTTGCCAGTCAGATATGAAAATGGCACGGAATTGCTAACTTCATTAAAGCAGTCGACGTCCACTTACATTTTAGATCACATTCATTAATGGAGATGTCGACAACATTTAGTGAAGGTTTTTATTCTGGATCAGATCTTGGTTGAATGGTTTGTAAAATCTTAGTTGCTAAAGATCACTAAGGATGTAGCTAAGGTCGGAGTTGTTACTGAGGAGCAAGTAATTTCTCAAGCACAGTACCTTGACTTGGTTTATACTCAGTCAGGTACATTACACGAGAAAATCCCCGATCTTCCTAAGCAGAATCAAATCGTTGCCGCTCCTTCAGGGTCTCATGCCGCTGATGGTATGATTGGTACGGTTAACACTAAAAGTAAGGAGAAGTCTTCCAAGAATTCTTCTCCTATCATAACCTTACTAGACTCCCCGACAGGAGATTCTTCCGTGAAGATTTACGCCGATATTCACGTTGTAGAGTCATTTACAGCCAAATCAAAATCCGGTGGTAAGAAGAAAGGGAAGAAAAAAAATAAAACAGACAAAAATTCAAAAGAGAAACCTAAAAAATCGGAATCCAATGATGAAAAACACAAACCTCATTATCCTTGTCTCATTGGTGACGAAGAACATTTTACAAGAGACTGCCCTCATCGTGCAAAGGTTGCGAAGATTGTCAAAGGTTCCCAAACGCCTGCTGTTTTGAAGGATCCTTTTCCAAGTCAAGACAGTAAGATGATAGGTTCTTCCTTGAGTTCCAATGAAGAACCCATACTGATGATGTCCCATGTTAGGATTGCGACTCGATCGCACGATTATGGTAGTAAAAGTCCTGTTGATGGTAAAGAAGCAGAATCTTCTCATTCTAACCCATCAACCTCAACTCCCAGTTCCGATCCACTACAGATTGAGAATCCTAATCCAGACTTGGTAATCAAACCACCCACCAAGGGTATACTTCGAAATTCAGCTTTCAATCCACATGCGAGAGCGGCTCAAAACTATAACATTGTTGAGGATTTAGTTGTTTCACCCTCAGCAATGTCGGCTTTGGAAGTGCTGCAATCATGTCCAGCACAACGTAGATTACTTTTGTCGGCTATAGGAGCTGTTGACGTTCAGGACTTGAACCTAATAATTTTCGATCTAGAAAATAGTACACCATGCTTACCTCATCAAATGGCTTTCCAAATCCCAATGATAGTCAAAAACATGCCTATTCATAGGACTGTGATTGATGAGGGAGCCTCAATGTGTATTATGTCGATACAGTGTTGGAGATCACTTGGTTCTCCTTCACTAAATCAATCCACGACGATTCTAAAGGACTTTGATGGCCGTGGGTTTCATCCTTTTGGCATTCTACAGGATTAATCTAGATGTGGAGGTGGTTGATGCCCCTCTAGATTACAACCTTCTCTTGGGTCGTAGTTGGTCTTACGCTATGACAGTTGTCGTTTCATCGGTCTTTCAGGTTATAAAGTTTCCTCATAATGGAAAGATCGTAACAATAGACCAGCTGGCTTACTTTTCTTCCGACCCAGCCTCTTCTGAAAGCATTCAGCATGTTGGTAAAACGACTATCCTGTATAAGGATGTTGGAGTAGGACTAGTTAAAGATGCCGGTTTACTAGGAACTTTTCCTTTTCCTCCGATCAACGCATCGTCTT
This sequence comes from Pinus tabuliformis, assembly GCA_031772625.1. Classification (NCBI taxonomy): domain Eukaryota; kingdom Viridiplantae; phylum Streptophyta; class Pinopsida; order Pinales; family Pinaceae; genus Pinus; species Pinus tabuliformis. The sequence goes on from CM062816.1 coordinate 604,378,486, forward strand.
CTTTTACAACCATTCATATGATTTTGTCAGACACAATTGTTTATGATGATCCTTGGATCATTCCTTCTGAATCTGAGATAGACTCATTTGGTGATGTTATGCCTTTGAGTCCATATGAAATTGCGTATGAGGCCGTCCAATCATTTACCGACCCATCTTCAACCAGACTTGACTTAATGAATGTGGTCCGTGAGGAATCACTTTTCACATCAAGCTCGGATTCAATCACATTTTCTGAACTTGTTCACTCTGATGAGCAAATTCGTGAAATCCTATGTGTAGATGATTTACCATGGGAAGATCTCCATCACAGATCTTCATTCTTACCCGAGAATGATCATTTTGAAAATGATTTTTCATCAATTTTTACAACTGAATATGTCAAGGAACCTCATAATCCAATGAAAAATACTGATTCGGAGTTAAATTTGGGAAACATCTCTTGAACTATTCCTATTAACATTTCGGTTAAGCCTGGAATTGTTGAGAACATTCATATAGGTGCCTCATGTACAGAAGATGAAATTCAAATATATAAGGCCCTATTTCAATAATTTCGTGACATGTTTGCCTGGTCCTATGAGGAAATGCCAGGAATTGACCCCGCAATTGTTGTTCACGAAATCAAGACTTACCCGGACGCTAAACCCGTCCGGCAACGTTTGCGTCAGATTCACCCGAGAGAAGCTGCTGCTATTAAAGCAAAAGTTGAAAAATTATTCAAAGCAGGTTTCATTTATTCGATCCTGTTAACGAATTAGGTATCAAATATTGTTCTGGTTAACAAAAAACAAGGGACAATAAGAATGTGTATCGATTATAGGGACATTAATCGAGCCTGTCCAAAGGACAATTACCCAACTCCCTATATCGATCAAATCATTGATGATTGTGCCAGTAGCGAAATATTCTCCTTTATGGATGGTTTTTTCAGATACAATCAAATCAATATTCTACCTGCCGATCAACCAAAAACAGCTTTCATTTGTCCATGGGGCACATTTGCTTATTGAAAATTACCTTTTGGGCTCAAGAATGTCGGGGAAACTTTTCAAAGGGCCATGTCTTATGCGTTTCATGACATCAAGCACATTGTGCAACCCTATCTCGATGATTTGCCTGCTCATTCATTACATCGTGCTGATCATCTCATCCATTTATGAGCAATCTTTATGAGGTGTAGGCATTATCGGATTAGGTTGAATCCACACAAGTGTGTTTTCTGTATAGAAACGGGTCGATTGCTGGGGTTTGTTGTTTCAAAAGCGGGCATTCACGTTGATCCCTCGAAGGTCGAAGCTATTGTCAAATTGCCTCCTCCTTCGAGTCTTCGCCAACTCCAAAGTTTGCAAGGGAAAGCAAACTTTTTAAGACGATTCATTCCTAACTACGCCGAGGTTACAAAGGATTTTACTTGGTTGTTGAAACAGAATACTCCATTCTATTGGGATGAGATAGCTCAGAAATCTTTTGATGCACTAAAACACGCGTTGACCCATGCACCGTTATTGCATCCTCCCAACTACAACCACGACTACTTCTTGTATCTCGCCGCCTCTCATTCCACCATTGGAATGGTCTTAGTTCAGGAAGATGAATTTGGTATTGAACATGTGATATATTACCTTAGTCGAACTTTAAATCCAACTGAGCTAAAATACTCACATGTGGAGAAATTGGCATTGGCAGCTGTTTAAGCTGTCCAATGTTTTCGTCACTACATTTTACTATGTAAAACTACAGTAATTTCTGATTGCAACCCTATGATCTACATTTTGACCAAGAAATTACTAAGGGGCAAGTACTCTAAATGGATTGTTATTTTGCAAGAGTTTGACTTGGAATTTGAAAAATCTAAGTCTAAGAAATCTTTAGTTTTTGCGGAATTAATGTGTGACTTCCCGCGTGCTGACACGGAAACTGTGGCGGAGGAGCCCATTGCGGATGAATCCTTGTTTCTAATCAGTACTTTAGATCCATGGTATGGGGATATCATCATTTATCTCCAGACCCAATCCTTTCGGCCAGAAATTTCAAGGTCCGAACGTCGGAAAATACGATTCCAGTCCCAACAATTCAGGATTATTGGAGATACTCTTTATCGCCGTGGGGCGGACTCTGTTTTTCGACGTTGTTTAACTCACGAGGAAGTTGAAAGGGTTCTAAATGATTGTCACTCTGGAATGTGTGGCGGTCATATGTCTGGGTATGCCACAGCCCAAAATATATTGCGCGCTGGCTACTTCTGGCCGTCTTTATTTAAAGATTGTATTAACGCGATCCGAAAATGCCACAACTGCCAAATTTTTTATCGAAAGATGCACGCTCCACCTACTCCTCTCCACCCTATAATTGCCGTTGGTCCCTTTGCCAAATGGGGTATCGATTTTATTACATGTAACCCTCACTCGGCCGGGGGGCATGCGTATATCATCCTTGCGGTAGATTATTTTACCAAGTGGGCCGGGGCGATGCCTACATTTGAGGCAGACAACAAAACAGCTGCAATTTTTGTGTTCAATCATATAATTTCTAGGTTTGGTGTCCCACAAGCGATTATCACTGATCATGGGCGTCATTTTCGAAACGTTACGATGACCGAACTTACAGGCCAGCTTGGCTTGCGTCACGATAGTTCAACTCCTTATTATCCACAAGCTAATGGTCTGGTTGAATCCATCAACAAAGTTTTAGTCATCATGATCCGGCGAATCATTGGGATTCATCAGTTGAATTGGCATAACATGCTATTTTCAGCGCTTTGGGCATATCGAACCTCAGTAAAAACGTCAACAGGGTTCACTCCTTTCCAACTAGTTTATGGTCTGGAAGCTATGTTACCCATTGAATGTGAAATCCCATCATTGCAAATGGCCATCGAATTACTTCCAGCCACTTCCGAAGAGGAAAAACGTTTGTTATACTTGGCTCAATTAGATGAGAATCGACGTGATGCTGCATTGGCGATCGAAACTCACGCAAAACGTATGAAAGCTCAGTATGATTGAAATGTGACCCCTCGAAATTTTTCGGAAGGAGATCTAGTCTTAGTGTATGATCAAGCTAATGATAAATTAGGCGCTGGAAAATTCGTTCCTATGTGGCATGGTCCCTATGTTGTCAAGCGAAAGCCAGCAAAAGGGGCCTATGAATTGGTAGACTTTGATGGGGACTCTTTAGGTAAACCCAGAAATGGTCTTTACCTGAAGAGGTATTATGCTTAAATGATGGGTATGGAGATTTTTTAGTTAGGATAGTTTTCTTTCTAGCTGGTCTGTTTTAGTTTAAAAAGTGTGCTTAGCTTAGAGAGTGTTTTTCGTCATTATTCCTGCTTATCTTGGTTTTACTCTTGATATTGCAGATGTCGATGCCTCTCCAAACATACATTGGTTTCGCTGATGGTGCTTGTCGTAATACACGGAACATTTCTTCTGTAGCTTGGGTTATCTATTCGCCCTCTGACGAGTTAGTATCTATGCATGGGGTAAGACTCGGTCAAACAACGAACAACATTGCTGAGTATAGTGCAGTGATTGGGTTATTATCTGAATCTATTTCATTTTGGATTCAGAGTTTGATAGTGAGGTTAGATTCTGAACTCGTTGTATTACAGCTTAATAGAGTGTATGCCATTAGAAATCCAGTGTTATTGAGATTATTTTTGAGAGTGCGTCTCTTGGAACGTGAATTTGATTATATTGAATATCAGCATATTCCAAGATCTTTAAATACATTAGCAGATGCAATTGCTTCTCGAATGTTAAGTAGACATTTGCAATAATCATACATGTAAATTTAAAACCATTCCATAACATGATTTACAAGATAAGCCGATAATAGTGATATATATATAGGAGTGTGTCAAAAATACATCATCCTCGATCATAGGTTGAAAAACACCTTATGATCGGCAAAAATGATAAGTACAAAAAGCAAAAATGTCATATGTGCCTACAATAGGCGATCATCCTATCACTGGTGATGATCTCGATAAGAAACCACTGCACGGGCCACTTTGCAAAGGAACCTCCTAAAAGGTCCCGGGACCCCAATCACATAGCACTGAGTTCGACGAGGAATGTCATCTATGCTGGTCTCCGGAATGTCTCCTATCAAGTGCTCTAGATGACTCTCCAACTCGGCCAAGGTCTCTGCTGATTCGTCCTGTGGGGCTAGCGTGGTTGCAGCTGGTTGTTTCCTCTCATAAGGCTGGAGAGAGACTAGTCGTTGTGGACCCACATCTGCATTTGAAACTTTTACTATCAGTTTTGGGACGATATAAAAATAAAAAAAAATAAAAATAAGAAAATGTTGAAAATGATTTTACCTGAGTCATCCCATTGCTCTCCTGGTGGAAGAGACATGTCTGGGTCACCACGAAAATCTACCCCAGCGTAAGGGAAGTCCTGAATAGAAAAGACCTGGTTTTCCAACCATTAGAAATACTTAGGTTTGAATCGAACAACCTCTGTCCCCGCATCCGGATGACGGGCCATAACTACGACCCATCGCATTAGTTTGGGCTCTCGAGGAAGCCCAGCTCCAACAGTAAGGTGCTGCGGGATCAACATTGGAACCCTCTCCAGACCAAAGCTCACAACTAAAGCCCCATAACCAAAGGTCTTCAGTTGTCTGTTCTTGGCTCTGGTCAGTTGACCTTTTACATTGGCCAGCACAGCATCGCACCAGTTGAAGATGCTGCCTCGAAAGTAGTCAACTGCCATCCGCATCTGGGATCCGATGGCAATATGTAATGCGGCACTCCCGCAAAGTCTGGTGACAATAAATGCGATCACCATGAGTTCAGGACAGGATATGGTTTTAATGTCTATCCCTTTGTCTCTAGCCTGTCTGTTGCAAAACTCTAGCCGGAGGCTATCGACAGACTGGCCACCTGGCCTAGTCCCGAATAGAGTCAAGTCTTCGCCTCTCTTAGGCAAACCAGTCAAGAAGTATATGTCTGCCGGCTCGATTTCGAGCTGGTGGCCACCAATGAAGAAGCACCGGTCCTGTATGCTCCATCTTTCAACCAACCACTATAAGAAATCCACCTGGGCCCTCATGCCAGGTATGGCCCAGAATTTGTACAAGCCGCATGCCTTCAATGCATCAATCGAAGGTTGGTGATTCAATGCGGCAAGATCCACGTCTTCATGCTACCATTCACGCCAATCTACCATGATGTACACCCTACATCCAACAAAAAGACAAATTAGAATGCTAGAAATTAAATTGTTTGGGTCAAATTTGAGAATTTTTGGGTTAAAAACCCTTGCTGCAGGGACCGCACCCTCTGTGTTAGAGATAGTGTGTGGGTCCACACCTTGCCTACATGGAAGGTGCGTACCCCTGACTTTTTCCCCATTGAGAGAAAGTCGGGGTCCGCGGGCTGCCATTGTTACGCCTGCGAGCCCCCGCGCGCGGGTTTTTACCCTAAAAGCCCTCCAAAAAATGAAATAAAAACCTAAAACAAAAAATGAAATGGTTGAAATTGAAGAGTAGGATGATGTGGATTACCTGGAGAAGATGGCGTTCGATTCCAACGGTTGGATTTTCCGCAATCTTCATGGGAAGTTTCTGAACAAAAGCACTATTTTCTCACCCAAATCTCAAACGGTAAAAATGAATTGATGAAAGCCCTATTTATAAGTTTTTTGAGTAAATAAATTGCAAATTTGTTTATGTTTCACTTTAGAAAGGTAATTTTTACAGCATTTTTATCCATTTCAAACAGGTATGAGTAATGTTTGCAATTTTGTTCAGGATAATGGATTATTCAGGCGAAATCTATCATTTTCAACGAAAAAACATTTAGAGTCACCTTTAAGCTCTTTTCTGAATCCTAAAATATGAAAAGATCACCGAGTTTTTCTTTTTAGACTCGTTAAAACAGAACTAAGAAGATGGTCCACTTACAGCTCTTTCTGACCGTAAAAACATGAAAAGATTGCCGGATTTTTGTCGTTTCAAATTTGATATTGGTTATAAAACGATGTGTCATTGATCGCTTTTTTACTTTTTCGTATCAGGGGCACTAATTACGAAAATTACTCCTTGGTTGTAAAGATCAAGCGGTTCTTTCAAGTATTATTTTATACTTTTTCGGGCTTGGGAGACACAAATTTACAAAAAAGGTCAACCCTGGAGTCTTCTTAAGTTTTTTCAGACTCTCTAAAATTCAAAAACGCCGAGTTTCTCCTATACTAGACTTGTTAAAATTTCACATTAAAGGACCTGTTCAATTACAAATGGTAACGAACCACTCCTTCTTAGGGTTCGAATTTAAACTAAGTTGGACTCATCCGAAGGATGAGCTTATAATCAAGCAAATTTTATCCTCCTCAAGCTTGTTAAAAATAAAGAGGTACTTGCCAGAAATGGTGGGGGAAAAGAGAGAAAAATGAGCCTGTTTGTCATACTTTGTAACCACTCTTGAACACGACACTTTTATTCACCTGGGTTGGGAAATCCTTTGCCTAACAGTTGATCAAACCACATTGAAAGTCTTCAGCTGGTTTCTGGGTATTAACTTTGGGTCAATTGTCACCAAACCATCTGTTGTGTCGTTATGTGTTCAAGAGGTCTCTGCCAATAAGCCATTCATCTGCAAAATATCTGTCATCCATCTTGACCATCCCTGAGTCAGTCCTTGCAACTAAATTTCTTCAACTTGATCCATGATTTTGTGTTGTGGGATTGCCTGCAACGGATCACTTTCTATCGACTTCAGCTCATTATCTAGAAAGATTATCTAGAAAGATGATCTAGAAATCATCAGTACCTTGGGATCTGAATGCCTCAGTGGCAGGTTTCTCACCTTTGACGACAGGTTGCATCATTGACCTTCAATCAAAGGATTCCGTGACATGTTCGACATCAACACATCTATTCACATCTCATGGATTGTACTGGGTACTTTGAGAGCCATTGACATCACTAGTGGTTTCTCTCACACTTGTTAACAATTTACATCATTGACTGGTAATCAAGTGGTTTCTACCATGTTCGACATCAACACATTCATTCGGATGGATAGAATCGTACTGTTTCAGGAAGTAGAAATGAAGACCCTGGATCTAGTTTCTACAATCCAGGCTACGAGGAATTTTGTATTCATTATATGATGGAATATTCATAAACAGATGGCTGCATCCATACTGTGTCCACATGAGTCCATACTTGTGATGTCTTACAAGATCATTCCTGTATCAGAGCAGTAGTTAGCTTTCTAAGTTAGTTTTGATCTGAGTATGGGAATGCCTACCTCAGTGATGATATGATCTCATATATATATCTTGCATTGAATGTTTTTACACGTTCCGACCGGGCTCTCCATAAGATGATCCTTGAAATGATAAAGTACTTCACTCTTCCTAAATGATAAATGAAATCCTCATCTACTACAGACTTCACACTTTAGGGGGCAATCTGTTACACAAAAATATCGTCGCCATGATTATTTGCAGTCAGTATGGGTCTATCAACACTTGTACTATCCTCCTAAGTAGGTCTCAGACCTCAGCTCTTCAAGTCAAGCTTTGAAAATGAGAGAAAGACATTGAAAATCAACAAAGCTCTGGTTCCATACTTTCTCTCACTGTTGCCTGCGGTCCCGCACCCCCTGTTTACAAAAATTGCGGACCTACCCGCTCTGTCCCTAAAGGAGTGGGTGCGAACCCCTGTGAAAGTCAAAAAGGCGCAAGTTTATTCTAAAAAACTCACTTTGGGTTAATTCTAGATGATTCTAGAAGGAATTTTGACATGGATTGGTCGCTCTTAGGTGGTTCATGCATCCAAAAAGAGAAGGAGCTAATCCCTTGATGAGAGGAGCTATCCCTTTGAAGGAGGGCTTTATCCCTTTGAAGGAGGACCTAGTAACTTCCCTCCATTGCACTATAAATTAAGGAATTGGGCTGGTTGCTAGAGAGGTTAGAAGCTGAACATTTTTTAGGGTAAATGCTGGTGGAACTGAGACTTCCTAGTTAAGCTTGAGAGAAGAGATCACATACCTTTTTTGGCTTCATTGGGAAGAGAGTGAAACTTGTCAAAGTAGAGGAGACTTCTTGTTGGACCCTGGGAGGAGCTTGTACAGAATCAAGGCACAGGTTGTAAATTTCTTCTTTGATTTGAATTAATACAATCAGATTCATTTTTCTCAACAAATTGTCTTATGTCATTTGTTTCATGAATTCCTTGATCTTCATGTTAAATATGTTTTATGATATTGGCTTTTCAGGTGCTATTTAATTTGTTTGCTTGTTTGTGTTTGCAGATTCGCAATGAGGGAGCTCACTTGGATCAAAGGAGTGAGGCTTCCACAATCTTGCATTGGACCCAAGGTAGGCCTAAATCACTTGTTTTCCTTTATTTATAAATGCATATTTAGAGAAATATAGTTTTTGATTGGCTTTCTTGTCACTAGGTCTCTTTAGATTCTAGGAAGGTCTATCTTGTCCGCAAGATCGACGCATTCCATGTGACATCAACAGACGCTAACTGACTTACCACAATATTAAATGCATTCAGATGCTCTGTCACAGAGTCTCAATCTTTCATCCTCGGGTTATACATCTTTTTCCACAGGAATTGTTTATTCATGAGAGACTTAGATTGGTACAAAGTCCCTAACTTGTCCCACAAAGCCTTCATCATAGCTTCCCCTCATACATTCAGCAATACTAAATCTGAGACACACAATCGTATTGTGCTCTTTGCCTTCTGATCCAACTTCCTCCATTCTTCATCGGACACTCCCGTTGGTTTAGTACCTGGCTCTACTGTGATCCACTGATCTTTATCCACCAACAGATCCTCCATCTTGAGTTTCCACGACTCAAAACTCTGACCATTAAATTTCTCAATTTCTATCTTTCCACTGCTCACCATCTTCTTTCACCACCAGAATCGATCTCACAGATCTCCCACTACAGGGTCTACCACAGGCCCGAGCAAAATCCCTCAGAAATGAAGGCATCCCCTTGAAGCCAAAACAACTATGATACTAAATGTAGGTTTTAAACTCGTACATAAATTACTTGCATACGAATTCTAAAACACAGAAAATAAACAATGTGAGAGCATAACACATAAAACACATATACACAGAGATTTTCCCCTAGATCCCAAAACCGGGACTACTAGCTTGATTTTTCATTATGTTCCTTTCAGTGTTACAATACATATTTATACATGCTGAAGCATCCAATATCATGGACCAAAAGCCATCACGTCCAAAACCATGGACCAAAAACCATCGCATCCAAAACCATGTGCGAAAATCATGCAAAAAACCATAGGTGGGTCTGCCCAACCTAACATAGGGTCCAAAACCAAAATTTTCTGGGGCACTACCCCAGAGCCCATAGAGTGGGGTTACCTGTACCCCTGAAACCCCCTGTGAACCCCCCCACTACGTAATCAGTGCAACGAAGGGGGGGTGAACTAACCCCCCAGTTAACTACGTGGGCTAATCGTGGAAAGAATATAACACAACCCAACATCCTACCCCCTGAGATCCAAGGCTCATGAGATGGAACTAGCTTATGCCTCAAGGAGGCACGGGCCAACATATACACTACCCTCCATAGTTATTTACATGGCTTCTCACCAAGGGCAAGCACAGACACCTGAAGCAGTTTGGTTTTGGTTCCATACTAGTGACCTTATTTTTGGAGCAAAACCACTCTTCTGGTACCAGTGGGTAGAAGTAACACATCTTGCCCCCATGAGATACGAGGCTTGTGAGATGGAGCTAGCTTATGCCTCGAGGAGGCACGAGATAACATATGCTCTACCCTCCAGAATTATTTACATGGCTTGAATGCTAGTTACTTATGGCAGATGACTATGCTTATGTTGGAACAAATTTCAAAGGGGATCCATATCTACCTCTACCACTTGGTGAGTAGTGGACCAACGGAAGTAAAAACTTGCTTTTTGGATTTTTTCAAGTTTTTATAATTTTTATGAGAATTTAATCCAAGAATCTATTTACGACAAATGTGTAGATGTGGGACTAGAAAGACCACCAGCCCTATCGCTGATAGCACGGAGAGATGTCCATCCGATAGTGGTTGCAAGTTATGAAGAAGGGGCTGACCCCTTAGCCGTGATGGAGCGGAACTTGGAGGAAATTACCCGAGGGGTTCCAGATTATGCCACCATTGACGATGTTCCACTGCATTGTCAGAGACATATAGTCAGAGTCTCTATGTACAGTCAGAGTCTCTGTGATACTGTGTTGGCTGTTAGGCCAAGTGATCAAAGCAGTCACATGCTACCATGAGCATCTTGTAGCTTGATATTTCTTCTAGTCTTTTACACATTTTGTAGGATTTGAAAACCAAGTGTCTCAGAACACTCTATTTTTTGACACTTTTATTTAAACACTCCAACAGACATGTTGCGACTTTAGAATTTTACTACCGAAACATGGGGGATAACCACCCGGTCAAGACCTGAAGACAACTCCTTTTCCATTTGAAGTGGTGGCTCCGACTGGGGATAATGGGACCAATTTCCCAATGTGGTTTTTAAGATCAGAGTGAGTTGTTTATGAATGTTTTACAATAGAATGATAATCTAAGTGACTTATTCAATGATGCAATCTCTTTAACTTAAGTTATTCTAATATAAACTCGGGTGTTCTTGCATGGTATTCAATCTACAAAGATATCCTTTTAACATGTCATAATAAAGATTGAACACAATTAAATGGAGATGATAACGTAAAAGATAATTCCTTTGACTAAATAGATAGTCAAAGGAATTTATAAAATATATCGCATGTCTAATGAGTTATATATGAAAATTAAAACCTCAGTTATGGCATCAATACAAAAGTGTAATTAATGCTTCACAGAAACAACAAATCTCACATATAATTCACGAAAAGAAAGTTTTTCCACTAATTAAATGTTAACAGAAATATGCATACATGATAATAGTACCAGATGTATGAAGTCCTACTCATTTGATGAATGACATAGACCAAATTCTTCCTTCAAATCAAATAATCTCCCAAGAACACATAAGTGCATCAACAAAGGAAAACAGTCTAATATCTAAGAGAAAAGATCATGTTCCATGATTTCACCAAAGCATTCAAAAACTTACAATAGTGGATTCGTTGCAAATGTTTTTGATAAAATTTTGGACCCTTCTCTAAATCCATGAGAAGGGTATAAATATTATTCTAACTAAGTATGCAAAATTAGATTATACAAAATTTGAGGAGGTTTCAAACAACCTTCCTCATTCATAGGTAACTAACTCCAAAAATAAATAGAGATCAACTAAACAGAACTAAGAGGGTGAATTGATGTCTTCCAGCTTGTCCTTTAAATCACAAATATCAATCATCGGTTGAATTTGAGGAGGTGTCCCGAAATGAGGTTTGAGTTGTCCTGTAAATATCGTGTCGGCAAGAGGTGGTAGCGTCCTTCGAGTCGCATGGAGAGAACAATTGAGGGTCATGATATCGCTATGTGGCTTGACCAAATACTGCCAATATGACTCCCAGTCAGTCGTAGTTAGTTTCATAATTTCATCTCTCTATTTCCCCACTTTTTCTTGCCAGTCTTCACTCAGGGTAGTTAAGTCAAGAATTTCTTTTGAATTACCCTCCTTCATGAGATTGATAGAAAATAGGGTATGCTTTACTTCCTTAATGGTGTTCTTCGATACTCCAGCTTCCCTCGTGACTGCCATCTCGACCTATTTTATCCTAGCATCCCAATTAGTAAAGATGATGTCTTTGTGAGTTTCCTCAATCTTAGGTAGATTGGCCTTCTTTCCTTCTTTTTCATTCCTGCCTTTCAATTAATTCGGAGATCTTGGTGTCTAAATAATTAAAATCCGTTCTCTAGTCAATGGCTCTGTCTGTGAACTGGTCACTGGTAATCAACTAGGGAGTGATGTGTGACAACTTTTGGTAGAAATAATCTTGCTACTTGACTAGAAGAGAAATTAGTTCTAAAGCCTCTTTGATGAATTCCCCGGCAGTGGGAAAATCCTTGTACGTATCCAAGGATTGCTTTAATTCTTGGAGTTGCACGTTTTTGGCTGATAAGTTGGCTTCATGGCTTAATTTCAAGACTTCCATATCTTGTTGCACTTGTGTAAGCTTCTAGGTTGCCTACTTGTTTGCATTTGCTTTTTCTGTCTCGAGCTCTTGTTCGAACTCTACAATTATCTCCTCCCTTTATTTTAGCAGAGTACACACCTCAGTGGCCTTATCCATAGTGGCCAATGCATATGCTCCTATGAACTGTGACAGTCTAGTCAAGTTCTCGACCAGATTAAAAGGCATGTCCTTCCAAACAACGTCCATTGGCTCATCTCCATGTGAGAATTCGGGTGCATATACCCTTCTTATTTTCCTTTGCCTTCGAACTACAACCTTGTGGAGAGGGCTATGGAATACATCAAGTGGAGGTATCTCTGTCACTTTCAGAACAATTTCTGATGTAGGCAGAGTAGGGAAAATTTCAACATGCTGGGATTGTATTGCTTCTTGATCCATAGGTGTAGATCATTTCCTGATAGACTTGGGCTCTGTATCTTAATGAATTTTTAGAGGAGTCTTTAATTCCTCTATTTCTTGAGTATTTGGAGATCTGGGGGTGACTTGCAATTTCTAATTGAACTGATCCCATTCATGCTCCAAACTAGTTCCTTGGGCTTCTGAACTTGTCTCTGTGCCTGGAGTGTCTATTGCCTGTTTTTCAACTGGATTCTTGCTGGAATCAACCATATTGTCTACATCCTAAACTTTCCCTGTGTCTATTGTATTCTTAGTGTTCACCTGAGAATCCTTTTGAGAGATAGGGGTTGTGCTATCGACAGTGTTACTCGGGGTAGGCTTATTCTCAAGCTTTAATAAATTCATTGGAATGAATTGAAGCCACTCATTCCTGAATTCCTGAAATATTTGAAAATCTTCAGGTTTCAAGTTATCCTTTTCCCATTCAAGTGCTTGCTCGAAAGAAACTACTAACTACAACAAATCCTCAAATTAATTTTCCCCATGATTGTATGCCTTGAGCTTTAGTCCTGTAATGACATTGTATGCCACATTGTTTAGATCAAATTGCCTTGTAGGCAATGTATGAAGCCTGACAGTTTCCATTTGTGTTGATTCCTTAGTAGCATGAAAAAAATTATCTAAAGTAAAAGTGCTGCATTTGATAGGTAAAGTAGGCCATAATGACTTCTTGCCACCTTTAAGGACTTTGGTCAAGCCTTTACCCACAGTCTGGTAGGCAATCTCCCTTGCTAATAGCTTATTAGAAACATATAAGGGAAGGACGTGTGGATCAGCAGTGCTACCAAAAACCCTAATGTAGGTGAACCATTCCTCAATGAAATACTTTCCTACAACAAGCAGGTTTGTTGCAGCTTCTTGGGAAAACCTAGGGGCTTTCTTATTGAAAATCATTTGGTGTAGGGGCAACACGATAGAATGAAATATCTTGTAGAAGTGAGGTATATAATGCGATTCCCATATTTTCTTATGACTGACATGGATTGGGTAAGGATCTTGTATGGTCCATTTCCAACCCATGGTTGGAAATGTCATGCAAAAGCAGATAGCATCCATAAATAAAGCACAGAAATATAAGGGAGGGAGGTGTTATAGGAAAATTTGGGCACACCAACCCCAGCTTCTAGATCAATGATATTAGAGTCCATCATACCCTAATTCAGTTGTTTTCATTCCCTAATGAAGTTAACCTACATCATGCTTGCCTCCCAAGAGTTTCCATGTCACCACTCATCCAAAAAATGTCCCTAAGTAGATCATCGCAGGTGGCCTTCTATTTGTCTACAATGAATGGCAGGCACTAAATTGTCTGGGTGCTATGCACAGCACCTGGCCTTTGTATCACCTGCAATGAGTGAGATCCATCGAATTTTTCAAATGAATCCATTGGATTCCTCATCCAATGGATGCTTATAGAGATTTCTAGAAGGATTGGGCTCGCTTTTGGATGAGGAAGGAGATGAATGAACCTTAATCCATTATCCCTTCCTCCATGGAACCACTTCCCAAATATGGAAAATCATTCATGAGGGCCATTAATGGCCTAACCTCCTCCATTCAACTATAAAAAGACTAGGAATTCAAGGCTGGTCTAAGGTTGAGACTTCTTAAGCTAAGGAAATGCTGCTTGGATGAGATTAGTAGAGAGAGTAATGTTATCATGTCAAATTGTTGTTTCCATGAGGAGAGAAGGGTTTGAAGCTGGGAGGATGACGCTGAATCGAACATGCATCTACATGGGTCGTAATATTCCTTTCTATGAATAAAGAGTTCTATGCTTTTTCCCATTCATGTGTTATGTGATGTATATTGTACTTTCGATTCTATAATATGTTTAGTCAATATATCGATATGTATGATTTGATGGTTTTCTGCCTCGGCTTTTGTGCAGGTACCTTTCAAGCAAGTTAAGTACAGAAGGGAGTGGTGAAAGCGGTCAAAGGGAAGAGGGATCGAGAGAGAGACACAAGTTGGTACTTTTTCTCCTCTTTCTTTTATCTGTTAGCTATAGGAAAACCAATGGAATTACTTTAACTATGTTCTAGACTTACTACTAGGTTTAGGGGTTAGTCATTCGAAAAGACACTAAATTTTCTCGTAACAAAATGGCGACTCCACTAGGGAGCGATATTATCCCTTATAGTATTTAATAAATCTCTTAAAACACTTTGAAATAGTTTACCCTCTGTTTTTCATCGAATTTAAGTCCAATGCACTGAATTTGAGTCAATTTTGAGCATAAAATTGTCATTTTGTAATCATTGCAACTCTGTAACTGACAGGGTGCTATGCATTGCACCCTCTGTACAGAGTCAATGCTATGCATCACACTGTCCCTCACTTTGGCCTATGTTGATTCCTTTTGGATTAGTTTTCCCATCTAGGAGCTAAAGCCTTAAGTCAATTTTCAGTTGTTTGAATTGTTTGTTGGATTTAGATGATTTCTTGTCTCTGAATGTTGTCTTTGTTTCCTTGTTTCAACCCGATTTAGACTGGATTGTTAAATGTTTGTTTATGTATTTTTTTTATCATTTGCAATCCATAGTCGAAAGTAGTTTCATTCGGTTGTTTTGTCAAAAACAAAGTGTTGTAAAATCTTCCTTCATTAAATAATCGATTGGTCTGTTTTGTGCATCTGATTCATATTTTCATTTAAGCGTCGAAAATCTTCGTTTCCTTAAATTTGAAAGTGTCATTTAGTCTTCCTTTCTGTTTAAGAGAAATTGTTATAAATCGACATTTTTGTGAAAAAGAGATTTTGAATCATTGTGCATTTGTTTTTCTTAGTGCATAATTCACATTAAGGAGAATTGAAAAGAAAAAGAAATACATGTAATTGCTTTTTGAAGTTTGTGAACGCTTGAAAAGGAATGGTTAGGGAAATGCATTAGTGAGTGCTCTCTGTTGTTTGATCCAAAAAGTACTTTTTTGGTCTATCCCTTGTAGCTAGGATTTTCATTGTTGAAACAAATGGAAAGAGTGCTTCTCATTCTAGTTGCATTTTTAGGAATTTTGGGAAACATCTCGTGGTGAATCTTGAAAGGCAAATTCTAAAGAAGATCAACTTAAAATTTATCTAAATTAACCTAATAAAGCATTGGAATTTAACGCAAACATCTAGAGGTTTCTAGGCTAGAGACATGTTCTGACGTCTTAAAACCTAGTGGTTGTCATTTCATTGAGGTTGGGTGATTCCTCCTCTCTGAACCAGTAAGTACGAGTACAGACTTGTGCTCCCTGTACCATCATGTATATAGTGGGAGACCCCAATAGGTTTGAATCCTTTATCCATAGGAAGTCAAGTCTTCTGCCTTACCAATCACAATGCACCATAGAATTCGGGGAGACTGACTGTTGTAGGGTAAATCCTTGGTAATTTCTCTTTAATTTACCACCAAGGTGTATATTGCAGTTTTGTGATTAGTTTGGTAAACCGTCTTGATTAGTATCTCCAGAGTAGTCAATTTTGTTCCTTTTCAACTCCTTAAAAGGAAAGGTCCATCTGAGCGCTTGTCCTTTCAAGCTCATTAAATAGCGAAAGTGACTAGAGTCATCTTTTGCTTTTTCTCGACTCTTAAAACATGAAAAAGCAAAGTTAAGTTCTAGTGTTGTAAAATTTAATTGACCACAGATAACATCATCCACGTTCTCTTCTTAGTTGATCTTAGGTTGAAATATATGGCAACAAATATGGAGTCCACCAATCAAGGAATTCCTTTTGATGGGAATCCTAGTCCTTTTCCTCCTTTTGGAAATATTAGTGCTCCATATATGGCTACATTGTCCCTTCTAGGATTTACCATTGGTTTGCCAATATGGTTGTTTTGAACCTCCTTGGTTCAAAATGTCGTGATTTCTCCGCAATCGAGTACACCTCCAACTAGACAAAATCAACCTTCAGTTGATCCTAAAGTTGACCCTTTGCCTTCTTCCTCGTTTGTTTCTTCCTCCCCTTCTTCCTCTTCACCTGGTGAAAGTATTGATACTAGTAACCGGGTGGCTAAGAAGAAGAAGAAAGGGAAGAAGAAGAAGAAGAAGCAAATTTAGTAGAAGCGAAACCAAACAACCATTACTTTGAATGCAAAATCTAATGAGAAATAGCTTGTCAAGCCTCACAAAGTTCAATATCCATGCAAACTTTGTGTGGGAGACCATCTTCTTTAAAATTTTCCTGATATTCCTCATATCTTAGAAGAATGGTCTTCTTGTTCACGTCATCCCGTGTCATCAACCTCTAGAGATCATGTTGGTGACAAACCATCAACTAGTGGCAGTAAAGATCATCGAAAGGAGGGAAAAGTTAAGTTTCCATGTAGGTTATGTGAAGGGAATCATCCCATTCACCTTTGTCCCTATCTAGACGAAGCCAAAAAAGTGTTGGATAACCGTCTTGTTTCACTGCAGCGACTTCCATCTAGTTACAGGAAAATCACCCTAAATCCTTCACTAGTTGATGAATTAACTGACCAAAATCAACCATCGGTCGAACCCACTCTCTCTAAAGGTGAATCCTATGAGTCTATACCTGACCCAAATCAATAGGTTGAGGTAACAATTGACCTGATTTCACCTTCAGTAAATCGTAACTTTCCCGAAGAGAGTGAAAATGATACCACTCAAGTTCTTTTTGTTTCTTCAAATTTAAAAGAGCTTGGGGCCAATCCTCCTATTCCATCAAGACAGGAGGAAAATCCGCCCGCTCTAGTAACTCAAGGGGTTAGTTCCTGTTTCTACGGTCCCCCCTCCAAGTAGTCTAGTCGCTTCCTTTGATTGAAATTCACTGGCAGCATTCCACCTTCCTTCTTACATGCCTTTCCAAGTCATAGCACAAGTTTGTAATATGATTGTATTGGGAACTATTATAGATGAAGGTGCATTAGTGAGTATCCTTTCCTCAACTGCTTGGCAAGTTCTTGGTTCACCACCACTTGTGCCTGTTACACAGAATCTGTTGGGTTTTAACAGAGGAACCAGTTGACCATTAGGGATCCACCCTCAGTTACCCATTACTTTGGGAGGAAAAATCGTTTATATGAACGTGATGGTAGTCACAGGCCCATTAGATTACAATTTACTTCTTGGGCACAACTATGTTTATTGCATGGGAGCTATTGTTTCCACACTCTTTCGAGTGATGTGTTTCCTGCATGAAGGCAGAATTGTCACCATTGAGCAACTTTCATTTCGCGGTCCAAATATGGCTCCTATTCAACCATCTTCCCTAAGTGGTCCATTTATACCAATGGTATCATCCCCACCATGCGTTAATTATGTGGCAACCTGTTCCATACCTACATCAACTGATGATCAATTCAGTGATGTTGTACATCATGTACTGTGGGCATTGGAACTAGATCTCTCCTTCATGACCTCTTATGTGTTGTGAACAAGGAATCTGAGGATAGTTTGTTGTCTTGTGTCAACCTCGTTAAAAAATGAAACAAGGGATCCGAGGATAGCTCCTTGTCTTGTATCAAACTCATTAAAAAATGAAACAAGGAATATGAGGATAGTTCTTTTACTATGTCAACCTCATTAAAAAACGAAACAGCTCTCGAGGAGAGTTCCTTGTCTTATGTCAACCTCGTTAAAAAATAAAACCAAGGATACGAGGATAGTACTTTTACTGTGTCAACCTCGTTAAAAAATGAAATAGGCCCACGAGGATAATTCCTAGTCTTGTGTCAACCTCATTAAAAAATGAAACAAGGAGAATGACGATAGTTCTTTTACTGTGTCAACCTCATTAAAAAATGAAATAGGTCCTCGAGGATAGTTTTTTCTCTTGTGTCAACCTTGTTAAAAGAATGAAACAAGGGTATGAGCATAGTTCCTTGTCTTGTGTCAAGATCATTAAAAAATAAAACAAGGTCCCCTGGAGAAAATTTCCAAGTCAAGTCTTTGATTAGATCTCGTAAAATCCCAGTCAAGTCTTTCACTTGATCTCATCAATGAACCTTCATTCCATCCACCTTGTTAGAGCCTAGATTTGTCTCAGGCTGAAAAGACAAGGTTCTAGGTCCACATCAAACCACGCTCATCCTCGTAGCTAGCCCTACGAGGACAGGAGAGGGCTCTCTCCGGGTTAATCTCGGCAAAAGGTAATCGATGAGGCTCAAGATGACTAAATTGGCAATTGATCTTAGGCTAGGTATGAAGTACAAGGAGTTTGAAGTTGATTTTTGAGGTTTTTGTTGAATCAAAGGGGAAGGCAATTTTGGGTGCGGGGATGAGACACAGTTTTTGCAGAGTTCTATTTGGGGCAAGGTAGGCGATCGTCCTGATGCTTTTAAAGAGAATGAATGGGTATATCTGACTGGTGAGAAGCTAAGGAGAGCAAGAAGCTTTCAAGGATTCTCCTTAAATAGATGAAAACATGGAAAATTAAACAAATTCAAAGGTAGAGCATAACAATCTATGGGTCCTACCTTAACACTTCATTTGTTCAATTGCAGAAGATGAGAGAAGGAAAATAATACACATAAAAACTTACAAATACTGAAAGAAGCACACCATCAACACATAAAGCCACATGAATCCCAAACAGTGCTGCAAAACCCCGGTCTTTCCTTTGCCAAAAATGCAGAAGTGAATGTACAATAGAGTGTCAAGCTTTTCCCAAGAGTCCAACCATGAAAATGACTTAGAAATTACATAATATAGGCAAGCCAACCTATTCCCTTGCCTCTAGGGGTCGAGCTCATCATTCTAGGAACTGTTTCAACCAATTCTAAACAAAGCACTAAAATCTAGGCAGTCAAGACAACTTGCCTCTATAAGGTAGGAAACTGATTCATTCATTAAATTTTCACTCTTTGGTGAATGAATCTTCTAGAACAAGTAACTAAGTGCCAAAATTACATCATGTTCAGTCAATTACATCAAAAGAAGTCAAAAATTACATCCCAAAGCAAAACTAGTCAAACTGGCCGAATTTCTAAGCTGAAAGATGAAAAATTGGGCAAAAAATCTATATGCGCCGCGCTGATTTCTATATGCACCGCGCTACTTTAGTGCTGGTTTAGGGGCACTTTTTGAAGTCTAAATTGAGCTCAGGTTGGCTTGTTGGAAAGCCCTGCCTATCTACTTTCCAACCCAAGTGGAATTTTCCAATTTGGTGTCAATTTTCCCCTCCAAAAGTGCATTCTCCCAAGACTGCTTCCTGTGTGTCAAAATAGGGGCAGTGAGATCATTTTTAGCATGTTTTTTTTACCTTCTGGGGACCCAGAACTTGCCCAAATTTCTTGTCCAAGTACCAAAATTCATGATTTTTCATGAAAAATCCAAAACTGCAAGCCATTTGTGATTTGGAGCTCCCAATCCTAAGCGTCGTGCAAGGTGCGCGACGCATATAGGGAAAAAGCCTGTTTTTTGTGCCAAAAATTTCAAAATTGACAAAATTTTCTCCAAATTTCTTGAAATTTGGGCTGGGGGTCCCCAATCAAGTACCATGCTCAGCCAAAGAGGCTTTGGCCAAGATTCGGAGTCGATCGTGCACTTTTTTCCTCTTTTGCTTTTTGATTGCCTTCTTCAATTTCGCCTTTAGATTCCTTATCCGTGCCTTTCAAACCTTGTTCCACGCCATGTAGTGGAAAGCCATGTGTCTCAGCAATGCTTTGTCCCTATCGGCCCTTTTCAGTAGTCTCTTTAACCTCATATCACTCATCTCACTTTGTAGAGTGCCTAGCAAACTTTTTTGCCCCCTTCGATTCAAGGAGCTTGACTGAGATATCACTTTGATTTGAAGGCTGATAATGAATCTGCTTTGGAATACCTTGATCATAAATTTGTTGGCCCAAGTAATTAATATTGTGAGAATGGCAACCCGATATCTGAGGCAAAATTTGACTAGAGGCAGAAGACTGTACCTAGCCTAAACGCTGTCCTTGAAAGATGAGTGTGCCTGTTGTGTGAATTGAGTAAGAAATTGGTTATTACTTTGTGACTGCCCCTGACTAGCTAACTCTACATGTGAACCAGATGGAGATTGCCTTTGATTGCCTAATTGTGTTTGCATCAATCTTTGATTTCATGCCTCAAACTAATTTCTTAGTTGTACATGCAACTGATTCGTGGCTGAAGGTGCCTTTGCCAACAATGGATCATTGCCTTGAAGAACAGAGGATGGTGTTTGATTAAAATTGATTTCCTTGCTTCATTGGCAGAGACAGCCTTGATGTCATTTTTGGATATGGGGAACAAGGGGTTTAAGGAATAGTATTTATATTTTGGGATAACGATTAGGGTTTAGGAATGTGTAGCTAGGGTTTGGGAATTTGCATGTGAAATTTTGAGAAATGAGATTTGGGATATGGGATTAGTGAACTTTTTAGGGATATGTGAGTTTAGGGATAGGGAAATCAAGAGAAAAATGGAATAAGGGAGTGATGAGGGAATAAAGGATGGACTTGGTAACAAAACAACAGTTTGAAACCCTAAGCAGCAATTTTCTTTGAGAAATTTCAAAGGTAGGGTTTGGTTTCCTTTTGAACACTCACCATACATAAACACCATCAAACCACCATCAAATTTGGATAAAAAACAATAACAGAGGGTTAACCTACTTGAACAAGTGATGATCCATAGGTTTCGGGAGATTTGGAGCAATTTTGTGAATTTGTTGATGGCACGGCGCATATGGAAGGCGCAGCGCATATAACTTCATTTCTCAGTGCAAAAATACACTGGCGCGACTTATATGGAAGGCGTGGCGCATATAGCCTGTGCCTAGCGCCTTTTTACAAGAGACGTTTAGAGGCCTTCCCGGTGTCAAAATCAGGCGCAGGATAGCTCGTTGGAAAGTTATTTGAGTGTACTTTCCAGAAAAATTATAATTTTTAAATTTGGAGTTCATTTTCCCTATCAAAAATCAAATCTCCCAAGACTGGTCAAAATGTGCCAAATGAGGCTGCCCAAAGGCAGAGTGATGTTACAGTCAACTTTTGAATCCCTTCCTTAACTCCAAATTGAGCTCATGATAGTTCATTGGAAAGATATTTGTGTCTAGTTATCATTTGATACATCAAGAAAGTCATTTGGACAACCAATCTAGGCGAAAACTCGATTTCCCAAAGGTCACTTTAGAGGAGCATTCAATTCTCCTGAGGCAACGATATTTTTGACATTTCTCTAAAACCATGACATCTGTGTAAAAAGTGAAGGAGGTTTTTCTTCCTTGGACTTCTTTGGACACAAACCTCTCTCAATTTTCCGAAATTCATCTTTTATTGCTCATAAAAATCATTTGAGTGAACCTATCCCGATGTGTCGAACAAAAGATTTGTCGAAATGAAGCGAAATGAAGGGGATAAGGGGCTCCTAAATTCTTGAGAAAATTTTTGGAACTAGGGAAAGATGTTAGGAAGTAGGGAAAAGTAAAATCTCAGAAATTTAGTGAGGGGAAGGGGTCCAAAAGGGCAAAACACAGGCCCAACCTAGAAAATTGCCAAGTTGTAGCAAGAAACTAGGGTTTGTGCGAAAATGAGGAATTTGGGGGATCTCAGTGATGGGAAGTGTTTGATAAGGTACTTTAAGGATAGAGGAAGGTGTATGAACATCAGGATACAAGTTTTGCTAATGTTTTGACTGTCCAAGAGAAATTGCCTTCAAAACCCTAGGAAAGGGAAATGAACCTTGCCTAGGCGCAACTGAAGCATGAACAAGGTGTAAAATGACCCAATGGAACCTTACATGATAAAGACAACCCTTTGAATGATGGTACACTCAGCTGAATGATGACATGGACCGACATTGTACAACTTTGGAAGGAGTGAAAGCAAACCCTAGACCTGATGCCTAGTGACCAAATTTTGCTTGAAGACTCACTTAAATGAAAAAATTTGACCTTGACACTCTGAGATCACTTTGTAAGAGCATATTTGATCATTGGAGGAAGGCTGGAAAGACTGACACTAACATTGGCTCCAATGGGGATGGTAGCTCCTTGGAGGTGCCAAGAACAACAGATCTTTGGGAGAGCTAGACAGTGCCTTCGTCCATTGGGCAATGGAGTCAAAAACTCAAGCTAAAATGCATGACTGAAAAATGAGATAAACTAACTTAACAACAAGACTGAAAATTGACTCACAAATGACTCATGACTCAACTAAAAACTGACACAATACTTAAACACAACCGACAAACTGAAAATGATGCTCAAAGTGGAGCTTATTCATCAAAACCTACTCTAACAGTTTCATTCATCACCTGATCAAGTGAAATGAAACAACCAATGTAACCATGTAAGTATTCCATCTGCTGTTCGAATTCTCCGCAAGTGCTCACTTATGAACAACAATAGAGAACTACTGAAAGGCAACTCCCATGACAACTTAGAAACAGATCCGTTGAATGATATGGATTCTCTATCCGCCTCCAAAAACACTGCATAAGGATCTTGAAATTCAAACACACTGGAACTTAGCTCATCCAATGGATTACTTCTCTTCTCCTCATACCATGAATGCAAACTTTGATCTGAGCCTTGTGACGAGACCTCTACTGAAAATGACAAAGAAACCGACTGTCAGATCAAGTTTGTATTGATACATGTTTCAAGCTCACATATAGTTAATGGAGAAAGACTTTGACTGCAAACCTCATCCAAAACATCAGCTATTGGATCATGAAAAACTTGAAAAGACTGCTGCAAACCATTTTCTATTGGTTCCAATGTGATTACATGATTGCGCTGCTCATTCTTTACTAAAGATGTACTATGCAATTTTCCCTTCAAAAACTGAAATGATTCGAAACAAAATGGTATGGAATCATCTTGCCGAGCATATGTTCTAACTTCCAAGTCTTTATTTGCATCTTCACAATCAAATGCATTCGGGGGCTGCAAATCTGGATATGAAAAGTCTTGAACAAAGTTTTCATTGCTCTCAAGATGGTCCAAATCAAGACTTGTTGATAGCTGATTTCTGATTGCATGGAAATTGGCTCTGATGAACTGACATGAATCAAAGCAAAAAGGTAAAGATCCTTCACTTACTTCCCAATTTTCTGCACTTTCCTCATCAATGTCATAGCTGATATGCATCATTTGATCATTGTACTCGAGCTGCTGTAAGTGAACTTCCTCCTCCCACAAACTAGCTACCGATTTGTCTGTAAGATTAGCTTCTGTTTGGAGAACATAATCATCATCATACTAATCAAACTGAGGAAAATCATCGGTATAAAACATATCATCAAGCATGCAGGTCATATCAATAGTTCTTTCTTCGCCAAGGTGATCTACAAAACAATCATTATCAGATCTATGAAAACTAGGATAAGAAAAAAAATGTTTTGGAGTGGCCATTTGTTCTTCTTCAATCAACAAGCCATGGGCTTCAACATCATAATCATTCCTTGGGGTGATCCTTTGCATCATCTCTTCTACTACACTTACCAAAACGTCAAGCTTTACCTCTAGAGATGTTGATTCGTCTGGATCTATGTTTTTCATCTCTTCTTCTTTCAACCTTGCCCTTCGGATCAGCAAGTGAGCCTCTACATTTACTGCATTGTTCTGCATCTCTTCAAGTGTTGCAAGGTTCCTTTCTCTCAGGTGAAACTCCATTTCTGGATCAAAGGCACTCAGATAGTGCAAGAGAGCAGATCTAGGAGGAGGCCTTATATCAATTGGCGTCGAATAATAAACTTGATTAAATCTGGCTGAAAACTGTTGTACTGTCTCCCCTAGCAATCTTTTCAGCTGGTTATACTCTTCTATAATAAGGAAAAGGTTCTGCCCGATCATCCACCTGTCGAGAAAAACTTTGATGAACTGCCAGAAATCTGAGATGCTCGCATCAGGCAGGGTTTTGTACCAACTCTTGACTTTGCCTTGCAAAGAAAGAGCAAAAAGCCTTATACTAACATCTTCTTTATCAACTTCAAAAAGGTCAAGAAAGGACTCAAAATTCTGCACATGTTGCTCAACGTTGACATTCTTACTTTCACCATCAAACGTTGGCAAATATAGATCATAGTTTTTGGGGAAAGCATAGAGAACAGAAGGTAAAACAAGAGGTTTATACTGATCTGGAATTTGACAAGGTATAGGGGTATGTATAGAAGGTATAGAATCAGTCTTGGTCTCTTGGGGCTCATCAATTTGAAGATGGTCGTCACAAGATTCAGAAGAAAGGTCTTGATCAAGCTCAAAGGTATGCAAATCTTTGGTATTCACAATATTCAAAGGGAAAGAATCAACTGCAGGCTGAGGATCTCTTCTCGAATATAGTATACTTTGCAAAACATTCTTGACATTCTCGAGAAAAGAGAATAAATATTTTACAACAAAGAACAAAATGTCTTGGATGAAATTCCAACTTGAGTACCTGATCTGTCCATATTGTCCATTCATGTTTCTGCAGGTCAGGATCTCAAAACTAATTTAGAGTTGCCAGGTGAATGATTTCAGCCTTGCCAGTGTCTGATCATTGTCCACCATCAACAATCGGATCTGAACTTGATACATGTACTGGGGTAATTAACAAGTTAGATGTCATGTTTACAAGCTAGACCGGAGATTGACTGAAGCAGCGTTTATCTACTTCTGCTAATGCAAAGCAAAAGCATTTCAAAGGCTACCTGGCATAACTGCAGGCTCCATCTGTAGCTATAAAACAAATGACATCAACAAGAAAACCATTTTCTTCCCCAGTATGCTCGCCACTATGTTAGATCCTAGATTTGTCTCAGGCTGAAAAGACAAGGTTATAGGTCCACATCAAACCACGCTCATCCTCGTAGCTAGCCCTACAAGGACATGAGAGGGCTCTCTTCGGGTCAATCTCGGCATAAGGTAATCGATGAGGCTCGAGATGACTAAATTGGCAATTGATCTTAGGCTAGGTATGAAGTACAAGGAGTTTGAAGTTGATTTTTGAGGTTTTTGTTGAATCAAAGGGAAAGGCAATTTTGGGTGCGGGGATGAGACACAGTTTTTGCAGAGGTCTATTTGGGGCAAGGTAGGTGATCGTCCTGATGCTTTTAAAGAGAATGAATGGGTATATCTGACTGGTGAGAAGCTAAGGAGAGCAAGAAGATTTCAAGGATTCTCCTTAAATAGATGAAAACATGGAAAATTAAACAAATTCAAAGGCAGAGCATAACAATCTATGGGTTCTACCTTAACACTTCATTTGTTCAATTGCAGAAGATGAGAGAACGAAAATGATACACATAACAATTTAAAAATACTTAAAGAAGCACACCATCAACACATAAAGCCACATGGATCCCAAACAGTGCTGCAAAACCCTGGTCTTTCCTTTGCCAAAAATGCAGAAGTGAATGTACAATAGAGTGTCAAGCTTTTCCCAAGAGTCCAACCATGAAAATGACTTAGAAATTACATAATATAGGCAAGCCAACCTATTCCCTTGCCTCTATGGGTCGAGCTCATCATTCTAGGAACTGTTTCAACCAATTCTAAACAAAGCACTAAAATCTAGGCAGTCAAAACAACTTGCCTCTATAAGGTAGGAAACTGATTCATTCATTAAATTTTCACCCTTTGGTGAATGAATCTTCTAGAACAAGTAACTAAGTGCCAAAATTACATCATGTTCAGTCAATTACATCAAGAAAAGTCAAAAATTACATCCCAAAGCAAAACTAGTCAAACTGGCCGAATTTCTGAGCTGAAAGATGAAAAATTGGGCAAAAAAATCTATATGCACCGCGCTACTTTAGTGCTGATTTTGGGGTACTTGCTGAAGTCCAAATTGAGCTCAGGTTTTCTTGTTGGAAATCCTTGCCTGTCTACTTTCCAACCCAAGTGGAATTTTCCAATTTGGTGTCCATTTTCCCCTCCAAAAGTGCATTCTCCCAAGACTGCTTCCTATGTGTCAAAATAGGGGTAGTGAGGTCATTTTTAGCATGTTTTTTGACCTTTTGGGGACCCAGAACTTGCCCAAATTTCTTGTCCAAGTACCAAAATTCATGATTTTTCATGACAAATCCAAAACTGCAAGCCATTTGTGATTTGGAGCTCCCAATCCTAAGGGAAAAAACCTGTTTTTTGTGCCAAAAATTTCAAAATTGACAAAATTTTCTCCAAATTTCTTGAAATTTGGGCTGGGGGTCCCCAATCAAGTACCATGCTCAGCCAAAGAGGCTTCGGCCAAGATTTGGAGTCGATCGTGCACTTTTTGCCTCTTTTTCTTTTTGATTGCCTTCTTCAATTTCGCCTTTAGATTCCTTATCCGTGCCTTGCAGACCTTGTTCCACGCCATGTAGTGGAAAGCCATGTGTCTCAGCAATGCTTTGTCCCTATCGGCCCTGTTCAGTAGTCTCTTTGACCTCATATCACTCATCTCACTTTGTAGAGTGCCTAGCAAACTTTTCTGCCCCCTTCGATTCAAGGAGCTTGACTGAGATATCACTTTGATTTGAAGGCTGATAATTAATCTGCTTTGGAATACCTTGATCATAAATTTGTTGGCCCAAGTAATTAATATTCTGAGAATGGCAACCCGATATCTAAGGCAAAATTTGACTAGAGGTAGAAGACTGTACCTGGCCTAAAGGCTATCCTTGAAAGATGAGTGTGCCTGTTGTGTGAATTGAGTAAGAAATTGGTTATTACTTTGTGACTGCCCCTGACTAGCTAACTCTACATGTGAAACAGATGGAGATTGCATTTGATTGCCTGATTGTGTTTGCATAAAGCTTTGATTTCATGCCTCAAACTAATTTCCTAGTTGTACATGCAACTGATTCGTGGCTGAAGGTGCCTTTGTCAACAATGGATCATTGCCTTGAAGAACAGAGGATGGTGTTTGATTAAAATTGATTTCCTTGCTTCATTGGCAGAGACAGCCTTGATGTCATTTTTGGATATGGGGAACAAGGGGTTTAAGGAATAGTATTTAGATTTTGGGATAACGATTAGGGTTTAGGAATGTGTAGCTAGGGTTTGGGAATTTGCATGTGAAATTTTGAGAAATGAGATTTGGGATATGGGATTAGTGAACTTTTTAGGGATATGTGAGTTTAGGGATAGGGAAATCAAGAGAAAAATGGAATAAGGGAGTGGTGAGGGAATAAAGGATGGACTTGGTAACAAAACAACAGTTTGAAACCCTAAGCAGCAATTTGCTTTGAGAAATTTCAAAGGTAGGGTTTGGTTTCCTTTTGAACACTCACCATACACAAACACCATCAAACCACCATCAAATTTGGATAAAAAGCAATAACAGAGGGTTAACCTACTTGAACAAGTGATGATCCACAGGTTTCGGGAAATTTGGAGCAATTTTGTGAAGTTGTTGATGGCACGGCGCATATGGAAGGCGTGGCACATATAGCTTCATTTCTCAGTGCAAAAATACACTGGCGCGGCGCATATAGCCTGTGCATAGCGCCTTTTTACAGGAGACTTTTGGAGGCCTTCCTTGTGTCAAAATTAGGCACAGGATAGCTCGTTGGAAAGGTATTTTAGTCTACTTTCCAACCCAATTGTAATTTTTATTTGGAGTTCATTTTCCCTGTCAAAAATCAGATCTCCCAAGACTGGTCAAAATGTGCCAAACGAGGCTGCCCAAAGGTAGAGTGCTGTTACAGTCAACTTTTGAATGTTTTCCTCAACTCCAAATTGAGCTCATGATATCTCATTAGGAATATATTTGTGTCTAGTTATCATTTTACTCATCAAGCAAGTCATTTTGCCAACCAAGCTAGGCGAAAACTTGATTTTCCCAAGGTCACTTCAGAGGTGCATTCAGTTCTCCTGAGGCAACGGTATTTTTGACATTTCTCTAAAACCGTGACATCTGTGTAAAAAGTGAAGGAGGTTTTTCTTCCTTGGCCTATTTTTTACAAAAACCTCTCTCAGTTTTCCAAAATTCATCTTTTATTTCTCATAAAAATCATTTGAGTGAAACCTATCCCGATGTGTGGAACAAGAGATTTGTCGAAATGAAGCGAAATGAAGGGGATAAGGGGCTCCTAAATTCTTGAGAAATTTTTTGGAAGTAGGGAGGGATGTTAGGAAGTAGGGGAAAGTGGAATCTTAGAAATTGAGTGAGGGGAATGGGTACAAAAGGGCAAAACATAGGCCCAACCTAGAAAATTGCCAAGTTGTAGCAAGAAACTAGGGTTTGTGTGAAAATGAGGAATTTGGGGGATTTCAGTGATGGGAAGTGTTTGATAAGGTACTTTAAGGATAGGGGAAGGTGTATGAACATTAGGATACAATTTTTGCTGATTTTTTGACCGTCCAAGAGAAATTGCCTTCAAAACCCTAGGAGAGGGAAATGAACCTTGCCTAGGCGCAACTGAAGCATGAACAAGGTGTAAAATGACCCAATGGAACCTAACATGATAAAGACAACCCTTTGAATGATGGTACACTCAGCTGAATGATGACATGGACCGACATTGGACAACTTTGGAAGGAGTGAAAGCAAACCCTAGACCTAATGCATAGTGACCAAATTTTGCTTGAAGACTCACTTAAATGAAAAAATTTGACCTTGACACTCTGAGATCACTTTGTAAGAGCATATTTGATCACTGGAGGAAGGCTAGAAAGACTGAAACTAACACACCTGATAGCCATGAGTAGTCTACTTAGGTGAATGTAATGAAGCTTGGGGGGCATGCACCTAAGGGTAAAGTTAAGTTTTCCTATAGGTTATGTGAAGGGAATCACCCCATTCACCTTTGTCTATCTAGACAAAAGCCAAAATGGTGTTGGATAAGCATCCTACTTCATCGCAGCGACTTCCATCTGGTTACCGAAGACTCTCCTTTCATTATGCTCGGGGCATGTAAACCAATTCCAAGCATAGTTTTTCATTTCAAGCCTGTGTAAAAATGAAACCGAAATCAAGCATAGTTTGTTCGTTTCAAGCTTGTGTAAAAATGAACCCATTTCCATTTTAACCCTCGTGATTTTCATTCTATCAACCTCTTTCATCAGATGAGCCTTGGTTGTTTTCATCCCATCACCACCATCTCTTTGGCCGATCATATGCTTTCACTTGGTTGTTTTACCCTTTTTGAGGAAGAGCTGCAATGAGTGGTCTTATTAGCCAGCCTCTTCACATAAATCAACATGTTTTGAGAAGTTCCAACAACACCGAAGCCAATTTCTATCGTAGACACCACTCGTTCCTCAAATTGGAGTCCTCTTTAAGCTATTTTCAACCTCTCTAAACATGAAAAGATTGTTGAGCACTTGTCATTTCTAACTCGTTAATGGATTAGAATCAATATCTATTCAGTATAGTTTTACCCCTTCTTTGGGCTGAGATAGATTAACTACAAAAAAGGTACTCATTGATCGAACATGATCAATAGGTTCTCTCTTGTATTGTTTTATGCTTTTTCAAGCGTGAGAGACAAATGTTCGAAAATGAACTTGTGGAGTTTTCTTTTAGTCCCTTTTCAGACTCTCTAAATGTGAAAAGGACCGAGTTATCTTTGTTGTTAAACTCATTAAAAACATCAAATAGCGACAAGCTTGTCCATCTAGACAAGACTGAGTTTCACGTTCGTTAGACTCGTTAAAACATCAAATAGCGATGGATTCACCTGAAGGGTGAAATTATACAACAAACATATGTTATCCTCCTCAAGCTTGATTAAAAATAAAGAGGTACTGGTCAGAAATGACTGGGCAAAAATGGGAAAAAACTGGGAACACTTTATGGTAGTAGGTCGCTCTTGAACATGACACTTTCACCTCATCACCATGATTATGTGGGTTGGGTCATTCATCTTTATGGTTATCACACCATTCGTCTATCATACCATCCTTCACCTTCTTTTGGGTCAATGCTACCAATTCACTTCAGTGTCGCCGATATGTTCAAGAGAAGTCATTCAATTCAAAACTTCATCCTTTACAATACAATAAACCTTCATTTTCATGCGCTCCATTCCTGAACCTTGTGTCATCAGTCAATGTTTCATCTCCAAAATCATTTACCTCATTTCGTGTTGTTGATGTGGGATACATCAAGGCACTCTTGTGATGAGACGCTTCTTGTTGACATCAGCACATCATCCAAGAAGTTGACTTAGAAACACCCCTTCAGTACCTTGAGGCTTGCATACATTAATGGCAGGTTTCTCGCTTCCGGCGATAGGTTGACATCAATGGCCTTTGACCGAAAGACTTCATTTGGTGTTTGACATCAAATC
The DNA here is from genome assembly GCA_031772625.1 of Pinus tabuliformis. Classification (NCBI taxonomy): domain Eukaryota; kingdom Viridiplantae; phylum Streptophyta; class Pinopsida; order Pinales; family Pinaceae; genus Pinus; species Pinus tabuliformis. The sequence continues at coordinate 604,409,180 of CM062816.1, forward strand.
ATTTATTCACACCATGTGAAATGTACTGCAGTACCTTGAGGGTCATTATCATTATCGGTGATTCCTCTCACATCTATTAACATCTTACATCATTGGTTGGTAATCAGACAATGTCTCTCCATGTTCGACCTCAGATCATCTATTCACATGGTTAGACTTGTACTTGAGCGAAAGATTGGACGAGATTGAAGACCCCGGATCTAATTTCATCCATCCGGGCTACCATATATTCAAGAGTACTATATCAAATGTACAATGGCCTTACATTCATGGTCATCCATTCATGGGTCTATATCTGTAGACGACTATATTTGTACATGTAATGAAAGTTTATAAGCTGAGCATGTGTATGCCTTCCCTCAGCTAGTTTGTGAGAAAAAATCAAAGTATCATGTTCTTTGTATTGTAACTGATGTAGGTCACCTTCCGTTTCGAAACCCTCTCTTCAAGTGGTAAAGCATCTCACTCGACATGGTTATTTTCGACTTCATTCTTTAAGGGGCAACTGTTATAGGAAAATTTGGGCAAATCAACCCCAGCTTCCAGATCAATGATATTAGAGTCCATCAAACCCTAATTCAGTTATTTTCATTCCCTAATGAAGTTAACCTACATCATGCTTGCCTCCTAAGAGTTTCCATGTCACCATTCATCCAAAAAATGTCCCTAAGGAGATCATCTTAGGTGGCCTTCTATCTGGCTGCATTGAATTGCAAACACTACTGTCTAGTTGATATGCATAGCACCTAGCCTTTGTATCACCTGCGATGAGCAAGACCCATTGAATTTTTCAAATGAATCCATTGTATTCCTCATCCAATGGATGCTTCTAGAGCTTTCTAGAAGGATTGGGCTCACTTTTGGATGAGGAAGGAGATGAATGAACCTTAATCCATTATCCCTTCCTCCATGGAACCACTTCCCAAATATGGAAAATCATTCATGAGGACCATTAATTGTCTAACCTCCTCCATTCAGCTATAAAAATACTAGGCATTCAAGGCTAGTCTAAGGTTGAGACTTCTTAAGGTAAGGAAATGCTACTTGGATGAGATTAGTAGAGAGAGTAATGTTATCATGTCAAATTTTTGTTTCCATGAGGAGTGAAGGGTTTGAAGTTGGGAGGATGACATTGAATCGAACATGCATCTACATGGGTTGTAATATTCCTTTCTATGAATAAAGAGTTCTATGTTTTTTCCCATTCATGTGTTATGTGATGTATATTGTACTTTCGATTCTATAATATGTTTAGTCAACAGATCGATATGTATGCTTTGATGGTTTCCTGTCTCGGCTTGTGTGCAGGTACCTTTCAAGCGAGTTAAGTATAGAAAGGAGTGGTGAAAGTGGTCAAAAGGAAGATTGATCGAGCGAGAGATACAGGTTGGTACTTTTGCTCCTCTTTCTTTTATCTATTAGCTATAGGACAAGCAATGGAATTACTTTAACTGTGTTTCAGACTTGCTAATAGGTATAGGGGTTGGTCATTTGAAAAGACACTAAATTTGCCCGTAACAGGAGGTTATCTGAAGAGGAGGCTTTCTTTTGTCGATATTCAGTAATGGAGGTGGCTAAGTTGTCAGATAGGATAGAAGGCCAGTTCATGATATAGGAATTAACACGAGCATCTATCAAGGGAATCCATTCTATTGAAAACTTAGTGTTATTTGGCAATCCATATAGTCTACAAAACATTGCTGCTACATAATTGTAGGGGTTTGCCAAAGAGGCTATTGCATACATCACCGATTTTTCATACTTGAATTTGTTGTCTAATATTCTCCAAGTCTGAATTAACTTGAAGGGTTTTAGAATACTTTTTGCGAAGTTAGCCACAAATGTGTTGTCGTAGATTTCCTGCTGGTCAGTTATGTGATACAAAGCCTTCAAGTCTTCTACCCTAAACGATCCTATGATCTCCATCCTTGAATTCTTGAACTGCCTATCTTCAATGATAAGGTTTTCGAACACCCATCTGATCATGTCTATGTAGGGAAGGATTTTGGCTCTTCCTCCTATCCTATGAAGGAAAGAACAAGAGGCATCCCTGCATTGAGGTCCTGAAGGCTTTGTCGACCCAGCTGTTTCTCTTCTAATAGTAATTTTAGGACGCTCATCCTCCAGTCAGTTGTAAATTGCTTCCCAAGCTGTTGCGCCTCCAACTGCATTGCACACTGTATCAACAAAGATAGGAGCCATCTCTGTATGCTCTGTCTCAACAATGGTATTCTTAGTTTTCTTTTGCATCAACTTTCTTAAGGACATATATTTTGTCACTTGCCTGAAACAAACAAGAAATATCAGCGCAAAAAATATCAAGTAATTAAGATTGAAATCCTTTGTGAAATGACTTTGGATTGTGAGAAAGGTTTTTATGGGATACTTTATTATAAATACCCATAACCTGGAGAATGATTATCCTCCTTCGGGCCACTAAACATTTAATAACTTTTCAACTCGTTTGTTCTTGTTATTTAAAATGTAATTATTCTGCATTCTTTACCTCCTTAATCGTAGATCATGGTCTTTAAAGGGGTACCGTGTAATGCTTTATCAGATATCGGGTGAAATGCGATTGCGAAATTCGCAACATCGCATTTCACAAATCGTTAATGTTTGTCATATGGCATGTTCAAGTTTTTTGCGAATTGCAAAATGTGATTGCGTAGTGACAAGATGAGGTTATCGCAGCGGGAGACCTTTTTGCATATTGCAATTTCGTAAAGGATTTTTAAAAATAGTGATTTGAAAAAGCGCGATATGCGATGTGCGATATAAGTTTCCTCCTTAGCTCATTTTGCAAGGTTTTGCTAAGTTTTTCTTTAGAGTTAGGGATTATTGTCCTAGGCTTAAAAATTTAAAAGGGTCCCCATTTATAACTCAAATGCTAACAATTGTTAGATAAAAATGGGGGGGTTGTTTCATAGTACAAAAATTGGCAATTCACTTGGGAGAACCAATTATCTCTTAGTAGTTTTTTGAAATTTCTAAAAACTTTCAAAGTAATTGGAGTTATAAGAATAATGATTTCATGAGTTATAAGGTAAACAACATTTCTCTTGAACTACCATTACTTTCTCAGGCCCATCTGCTTAATTACTTCACCCCTGAAATGATAGAAATATAAATGTTAGCATCAGTCAATAATAGGGTTTAAAATAATATAGTAGGTGCCTCCTGCAGATTAGTTTTTTGGTTTTATACTCATTTATCATAGATAGAGCCTCTGCTGCCAGCAGGCGTTCATAGCCTCGACAGGGTTACCTTTAAACCAACAATGATCCATTATCCCATCTGTATGAATTTTCAGATTTCAAAAATGATATTCGTTTGAATTGAATCTCTCTTGGACTTTGTCCCTTCTTTTTTACCTTTTGAGTGTAAGCCCTTAAAAGTCATTTTCTAGGCGTGGTAACCTACTGATGAAAATTCCATTCACTGGTTGTAAATAAATTGAACAAGGTGGCTCTTGATGAGACCCCTCGTCTTATTACCAAGAATATCATTAGCTATTACCTTGTTTTGATATGCAGTATTAGTAATATCAGTTTTAATTACTTCCCTATGAACATGGTAAATAAGCTTGTGATCAGACTCTTCATCTTTTAAGTTTTTATATTTTAGAATTACACTCTTAAAAAATGAAAATTTTAACATATGGGGTGGGCCATTGGCCTTTTTAAGGGTCTTGGGTGATAATGATAGAGTTTTTTAAGATATTGATTTGCAGGAAGTCCTTGCTAGGTTAAAGATTCTTTTCTTGACTTATAACAAAACCTTCATATCCTATAAAGATAAGAGTTTTTCGTAAAATAAATGTTTTTAATTAAGATCAAATTTTTACAGAGAGATGAAGTTTATTTTAGTACTCAAATGTCCTAACTGTTCCTTTTAACTCCAAATTTCATATAAAAGCGAAAATCAGAAATGTTATCAAAGACTTATTTTCAAAAGCCAGGAGTAAATACTAGTTTAACCATTATTTTCCTAAAAAGCAATATATTACAAAATTGGAAGAGGTTATCTCCTAAGAAAAGTACTTTTTCAACATTTTCCCATTGACGGGCAAAGAATCTTTCCTACCGGACAAGTCTTGTAAAAGAAACGTTGATGGTCCGATTTTTTCAATAATCTAAAAAGGGCCAAGCCATAGTCTTTGGAATTTGGTATGTCTACCCTTTTCCTCATGTGCCTTGTCCCATTTCAGGACTAAGTCACCTACTTCAAGGGATTTTTTACTAGCAAAAGTTGTATCAAAAGAAGCTTTGACTATTTGTTGGTGATGGAAGTGGGTTGCTTTAGCCTTTTCTCTTTCTTCTTCGAGTTTGAGAATTTGAAATTGTCTAGCCTGGAGAGAAGATGAAGGGTTTTCATTGATAAATTGTACTAGGGCAAGAGATGGTATTGCTACGTTTGTGGGAAGAAAAACTTATTTTCCATAAACTAAAGAAAAAGGAGAAGAACCAATAGAGGCTTTCTGAGTAATCCTGTCTGCCCATAGAGAACATGTCAATGCTTTGTGCCAATTCCTATGATTTTGATCAATAGTTCTTTTGATAATTCTAATGAGTATTTTTTTGTTGATTCTTCTAATCCATTACCTTGAGGATAATAATTAGTTGAATATTTTAACTTGAAACCTTTCTTAAGAGCAAATTCTACCATTGTATTTCTAGAAAAGTAAGATGCATTATCAAGCATTAAAGATGAGGGTAAGCCAAACCAGGTAGCTATGTACTGATCAATGAAATATGTGATGTTTTCTATATTAGCTATATTTAATGGGAAAAATTCTACCCACTTAGTAAAGTAATCAGTAGCTGTGAGGATGTACCTATGCTTCTTGGAAGAGTTAGGAATAATCTCAGCAATTATATCTAATCCCCATTATTCAAATGGTTGTTGGATGCTAAATGGTTGTAAAGGGAATTGTCAGTTTCTTTCTCTTCCAGCCATAGTTTGACAAGTTTTTCACTTCCTTGCATATTCATGTGCATCTTTAAATATCGTTGGCTAGTAATATCCTGCATGCAGGATTTTATGAGCAGTAGTATTTCCTCCAAAATGTCCACCAGCTGGTCCATCATGTAATTCCTGCATGACCTTCTCAGCTTCAAGTTTCTCTAAGCATCTTAGCAATACTGAATCATAATTCTTTCTAAACAATACGTCATTGACTAGCTCATACTGATTTGAATTTAATCTTAAAGCTCTCTTTGTTTTATAATTAAGGTGCATAGGAGCATATCCATTTTTAAGATAAAATTTCAAATCAGCATATTGTGATTGCATATCATTGAGGCTTACCTCTGATGTTTTCAATTCATCACCTTGATCTTCTTCTAATGGCAACAGTGAAGCTCCTATTAACATCCTGCAAAAACCTTCGCCCCTAACAATTTTAGCTGGCTGGATTTCTACATCATATTTTTGGAGTGCAGTTACCCAATTAGCACTTTTCTCCCCTACTTCTCTTTGAATCAGTAGTTGTCTTACTACAATGTAGGGTACAACTATCTTTGTATGGGTTTTAAGAATAAAAGGTCTAAAATGTTTCAGAGTTTTAAAGACCACAAATGCTTGATTTTCTACAACTGAATAATTTAATTCGACGCCTTGTAAGTTAGAACTGAAAAAGGAGATGGGTGCCTCGATGTGTTCATCGTTCAACCGTGTCAAAACTCCAGCATACAAAGTATCAGATGAAAAAGTATATAATACAAATGGCTTGAGAAAGTCAGGAGTTATTAAGAAAGGGGCATTGATAAAGGCTTTCTTTGTCAACTCAAATAATTCTCTTTCATCTTTGCTCCATCTGAAAACTGCATTGTTTCTTATCATGGCTTGAAGCGGTAAGACTATTTGTGAAAATACTGGGACGAATCGTTTATCAAAATTTATTTGGCCTAGGAATGATTGCATGGTTTTCATATTGTGTGGGAGGGGAATTTTTTCTATTTCTTGGACTCTATCAGGATCGATGTAAATTCCTTTCTTGGATACTATAAACCCAAGGATTTTTCCTTTTGGTAAAGCAAAATAAGATTTTTTGGGGTTTAAGGAAATGCCATATTTCATGCATCTTTCAAAGATGTGCTTGAGGTCACCTAAATGATTGTTCCTATCTGTGGAATAGACTTTGATATCATCCAAGTAAATAACAAATGATTTATTTATTAGACCTCTAAAGGCAATGTCCATAGCACGTTGAAATGTGGCACCAACATTTATGAGTCCAAAAGGCATTTTCTGATAGGCATATGTTCCCCACTTGGTCCTGAATGTTGTCTTTAATATGTCATCTGGATGCAAAAGGATTTGATTATATCCTGAGAATTCATCTAGAAATGACATAAATTCAGAACCTACAACTGATTGCAGTACCTGTTCCATAGTAGGCAGAGGAAAATTATCCTTTTGGCAAGCTTTGCTTAGGTTTCTAAAATCGATGCAGATCCTAATATCACCATTCTTTTTACTCAAAAGTACCATATTCAATACCCATTTAGAATGCCTGACAAGGAATATTATCTTGGCCTTCATAAGCTTGTTCAATTCAGACTTAATTTGAATTTCGAGGGGCAGGTGAATTTTTCGAAGCTTCTACTGAACTGGTTTTTCATTTGAAGTCATGGGTATGGTATGTTGAATTATAGAGGTATCATAGGTTTTGAGATCTGCATAATCCCAAGCGAAGACACCTTTATATTTTTTCAATAACCTGATGAATGATTTTTTTTCTTGAGATGTTAGGTGAAGACCTAGGTTGATATTTTGAGGTTTCTCATTTAACCCTAGGTTTACTACTTCAAATCTCAGAGTAGAACTTAGATTTCTGGAGTTAGTAATTTCCTTGAATCTATCTTTCAAATCATAAAGATCTTCCATCCTAACCATGGACTTAGGAATTGGCTTTAGATCAAGATTATTTTTTATTTCTATATCATTCTCATCCTCATCTATGATTTGCTACTCATATGATCCTTCTGATGTAAGGAAATTTACTATATCTGCATCATTATTGAACACTCTCCAATTTGTTATATTGTCAGGAATGGATGGTCTAAATATTAATTCTATTGAAAATCTATCTAGACTAAAGTCTTTTGATGGTATAAGTCTAGATGCCACATTAGCAAGTAAGTCAGCACTTGCGTTCTGGAGTCTAGGGATTGAAGAAATGTTGAAAGCAGAAAAATGAGAAGTCAATTTCTAAGCTAAAGATTGATAGTGTTTAAGATGTCGGAAACACAGTGAATTGTATTTCTCACCTATTTCACAATTATTTCAAAGTCACCATAGACTCAAAGATATTTGACATTAAGACCAATGGATTTATACAATCCTTGGATCAGTGCTTCATATTTGGCGATATTATTTGTACACTGAAATTCAAGTCTGCAGGCCAAAATAATTTTCTCTCCTTGTGGATTGATCAAAATGCATCTTGCACCTGCACCGTCTTCTGATTTAGAACCATCAAAATAGAGAGTCATTATAAACTTTATCAATTAAATTTAAACACTTGGAAGCATCTGTTTACGAGGAATTCTCAATTTGAGAAACTACAACATTATCTAAAAAGGGAGACTTTTGAGCATTAAAAGATCCTAAAGTGGACTCCACTGAATAGTTTCCAATGATGTTATTAGTGAAGGCAATAGGTTCATTGCTTCCCTCAAGGTCTGTGACTGTATACTTCATGAATTTTTCTCGGTCTATCCTGATTTGGTTTGGTTTACCGTTATGTGGCAACCACATGTGAGACCAGTCAGTTGCAAAATAACCGTGCAACTTTTCAGACCAATCCCTGCTGAGAATCAAACCATAAAATTCAGGGATATCAGCCACCAATATATCAATTATTTGTGAGACTTTTGGATTAGAGGAAAGCTTAATTGAAACTGATGCTATTTCTCCAAGTACCTCTACTTTCATCCTGTCTAACTAAACTATGTGTACTATAGATTTTTGAGGTGTAATGTTAAATTTAGCACACGCAGCGCCTCGCATTATGTTTGAGGAGGCTCCTGGGTCAACAAGGTGGTTATGAACATTCTTGTTGAAAAATTCTGAAGTAAGCAGAAAGGGAGGGATATAAGATATAGATTGATTTCCAATCAGAACTAGATCTGAAGGATCTAGTTTATTTGAGGATGAAGGAGGTTTTCCCATATTGTAGGCGGCTTGAGTAACTACAGCAGATGGCAGGGGAGATACTGGAACTGCTTTCAATTCTCTTAACAAGATCTTTTGTTGTTGTTTGAGTTTAGTGATCTCATGCAACGTAATGTTAGCTCTAGTCTTTTTCATGTCTTCCACTATATTGTATTCGACCGTATTCGAGATTACCAATGTCTTTGAAGCATTCAGGGAGTCTGGAGGAATAGGGTCAGTTTGGTTGGCCTTAGATTTCTTAGTTATTGTTTTCTCTTTTGTAGGAGTAGCAACTTTTTGCTTTTGATTAGTGGTAGACGTGTTAGGAGATTTTTTTCTTCTGGTAGTTACTGGCATTGCTTGTGCCTCTTCTTCTGTTGGGAGAACAAAATCCCACATCCCATTCAGTTCAATTTCTTCTTCTATTTCAACTTCTTCATCATTTGGTGAATCTTCTGCTGATTCTTGGTCAAATTTAGCATTTGAAATGGTGTTTCGAGGTTTTGATGTAGAAGAGGAGCTCTTTTTTAATGATCGGAAAGGTCTTTTAGGAGCAGAAGATTCTACTACCTGTTTTTTAATTTCTACCACTTCATTTGACATTGTTTTTAACATTTCCTGAAGACCCTCCAAATTGAAAGGGTCCTTTGAAGTTTTCTTTTTAGATTCATCTTTAAAAGTTACTTTCTTAGTATTCCTTTTATCTGTTTGTGATATTTTTTCTAAAGCTAAGATTCTTCTTTCTATAGAAGAGGCTTCTTTCATGTTTTCTACAATGGTAACCTTATTGGCCCTATCTACAAAGATCTCAATATTAGAAGGAAGAGATGATATATACCATTCTATTTGTACATCTAGAGCAGTTTTAGAGGCAACTGGGATTTTGTTTAGCAATTTGTTAAATATGGAGTTGAAATATTTGATCTTTGCATCTGTATTAGCTTTTAGATTAGAAAGATCAATGATCAAGGATGCTACAGTTATGTCATCACAAAATTTTGCAAGAAATACTTCTTAAAAAGTATCCCAGTCTGTAATTGAACCCACTGGAAGGGAAAAATACCAAGATCTAGTAGATCCTTGGAAGGTATGAGGAAACAATCTGATTACAACATCTTCATGTGCAACCCCATTGAGATTCATGGATAACATAAAAAAAATTAGATGTTCTTCGGCTGGTAGAGCATCATTAGGATTATACTTAGGCAACCATTTTTTTGGATTTGTTGGGAGCGCATTTGGATTTGCAACGAGGACAACACCAGGATTTGTCCAAGGTTGAGCAGGTTGATTGGCCATAACTTGAGTTAAGGACTGAGAAAATGGGAAGGTCGGTCCAGAAGTAGGTATAGATGGCGAAGAACTTACTACTGGGTTAGTACCAATAATTTTAGTACTAACAGGGGAAGTGGATATTTGAGAGGTAGTGGATTGAGTAGAAGTGGATGAAGGAATAGATAGGTGGAAAGGTGAAGTGATCTCGCTAGTATCTAATTCAGATACTGATGAAGTGACTTTCCTACATCATGGAGGGATAGGGAACTCAAAAGGAGTGACCCCAAGTTTCTCACTTTGCAGTCTAGTCAATACACCAGTTTGTTGTAATAAGGAGGTAATGGTTTCTTTAGATAATTCGAGTCTCTCTGGATTTTCAGCGGAAATGGATATCTATTCCAGTTTATGTATCAAAGAATGAACTTTGGGAGGTTTGGGAATATAATCTAGAGATGGTGGTTTCCTTACTACTTCAGGAGATGAGGGAGATGTTTCTACAACTTTAGATTCTTGGTCAGGGGATTCTAAACGAGATCTAGAAGGTATAGAAGTGGTGGAGGGGTTTTGACTCTTGTGAATGCTTTCTGAATGATCTTTAGGTTTATATGCCATTCACAGCTGAAGGCCCTCCTTCTAGCACCAAAATGTTGTGGCTTCAGAATTCTACTGCCGAAACATGGGGGATAACCACCTGGTCCGGACCTTAAGACAACTCCTTTTCCGTTTGAAGTGGTGGCTCCAATTGGGGATAATGGGACTAGTTTCCCAATGTGGTTTTTAAGATGAGAGTGGGTGGTTTATGAATGTTTTGCAATAGAATAATGATAATCTAAGTGACTTATTCTATGATGCAATCTCTTTAACTTAACTTATTCTAATATAAACCCGAGTGTTCTTGCATGGTATGCGATCTACAAAGATATCCTTTTAACATGTGATAATAAAGATTGAACACAATTAAATGGAGATGATAACGTAAAACATAATTCCTTTGACTAAATAGTTAGTCAAAGGAATTTATAAAATATGTCGCATGTCTAATGAGTTATATATGAAAATTAAAACCTCAGTGATGGCATTAATATAGAAGTGCAATTAATGCTTCACAGAAACAATAAACATCAGATACAATTCATGAAAAGAAAGTTTTGCCTCTAATTAAATGTTAACAGAATTATGCATACACAATAATAGTACCAAATGTATGAAGTCCTACTCATTTGACGAACGACATAGACCAAATTCTTCCTTCAAATCAAATTATCTCCCAAGAATACAGAAGTTCATCAACAAAGGAAAGTAGTCTGATATCAAAAAGAAAAGATCATGTTCCATCATTTCACCAAAGCATTCATAGACTTACAATAGTGCATTCTTTGCAAATGTTTTTGATAAAATTCTGGACCCTTCTCTAAATGCATGAGAAGGGTATAAATACTATTCTAACTAAGTGTGCAAAAATAGATTATACAAAACTTGAGGAGGTTTCAAAAAAGCTTCCTCATTCATAGGTAACTAACTCCAAAAATAAACAGAGATCAACTAAACAGAAATAAGAGGATGACATATTGTCTGCCAACTTGTCCTTTAAATCTAGGGAAAATTTTAAGAACCCCCCCTAAATTTACATGTATAATAAATGGGCAAATCTCCATGGTACATAGGAAAAATGGAAGGCGATTTTATCAATAATATGATATGTATATATAATTTTTTGGTGAATCTCTCACCAGGCATGGCGAATATTTTACTCAATTATAAAATATTGTGTTTATTGAATACACAAATGAAATCATTGCATTTCTTTAAAATATCTTTTGACATCAAAATTACGGAAATTACATATCGATAACCTAGTGGGTGTAGGATAAAATTCACCCATGCCATTCACAGAAAGCATGAGAAAAAACCTAATACTATATATAAAACCAAGAAAAATTCAAATTCATCACTTCTAGGGACCTCGTAACCACCCTGCCAATACACAAGTATGTTCCTGTTTGCAATTAGAAAAATTACACAAATGACAATCTGTTTACTCCATCATATGTTGGAAAGTTATAGAAGGATGACTAGTGCAATCAATCCATTCCTTTTACCCTGGATTTGTTTCAGTTTAAAATAGAAGTATACAAATATACTTGTCCAATGTCTATGCTTTAACTATTCACCTTAAGATGTTTTTACAATATAATTTCCTAAGTCTATTTAATATCTTCATTATCATAAAAACCAACCTATATCCATCTTAACTCCACATCTACCACTCTTAGGGGAATGAAATCTATTTATCACTATGAGCACTTGGTAGATCCAGAATTAAGATGGATCTAAGATGATAGAATTTCCCCTTTAAATAGTCTATGCTCACATGAATAACATGGTATTACCATGGGTCAATACCATGGGTTATCATAAACCTGGAGCTTAAAAATTACTATTAGTAATTTATAAAAATTAATAAAATTAATAGTTGATTTTTATTTTATTTTTTATTTTAACCAAGCTAAAATGTTTAACATACATTAAATTACAAAATCCATTTTTACTCTTGATCGGATCAAATATTTTTTCACTCTATGCTAGTTTGCATATCACGATATTTGATACCTCTCGAGGGTTAGTAGATCCAGAGTAAAGATGGATCTATGCTGGTTTAATTCCCCCATTTAAATAGGCTACATTCTAGGTGAATACCATGGGTCAATACCATGTGCCATTTTTATTTTTATTAATACTAATATTAGGGTTAATAATGTTTTTTTGCATGGTATTAATAACAATCTAGTCCATGGTATTTGTCCCATAGTATTTTGCCCATAGGTTTCACCTAAATATAACGCATTTTTTGAGTGTTCGTAAATATAAGGTGACTTATGGAGTAAATATAAAAAAATGTTTTATTTGTTTACCATACCTCTCATTTATTTATATTTTAATAATTTACCATACCTCTTTTACAAATATGGTATTTGGCCAATAGGATTCACTTAAATAAAACCTCTTTCTTGAGCCTTCATAAATAGAACGAGGGTTATGGACTAAATATAAAAAGAGGTTTTATTTATTTACCATGTGTCTAGTTTATTTATATTTTTACTTATTTACCATACCTTTTGAGTAAGTATAAAAAGACGTTTTATTTATTTACCATACCTCCACTTATATTTTTATTTGTTTACACACTTGCATGTATATAAGGTGACTTATGGAGTAAATATAAAAAATGTTTTATTTATTTACCATACCTCTCATTTATTTATATTTTTATTAGTTTACCATACCTCTTTTATAAATATGGTATTTGGGCCTTTGGCCCATAGGATTCACTTAAATAAAACCTATTCTTGAAAATGGGCGAATGGAAGGTTGTAACTCCTAATTTCAAGGGCTAAATTTACCTCTTTTACCCTCTTCCTTAAAATAAGGTGGGCTATTTTAGGTGATTTGTAAAAATGTACTATGATACAAAATATTCGCCCACTAAAAATTTAAAACCCCTAATTTCGCCAAAGGGCGAACATTCGCCCCTAAAATTTCTATGTTTAAATCGTAAATATCGTTCATCGGTTGAATTTGAGGAGGTGGCTCGAAATGAAATTTGACCTGTCCTGTAAAGATCGCATCGACAAGAGGTGGCAGCATCCTTTGAGTCGTATGGAGGGAACGATTGAGGGTCATGATCTGGCTGTGTGGCTTGACCAAATACTACCAATATGACTCCCAGTTGGTCGTAGTTAGTTTCATAATTGCATCTTTCTATTTCCCCAATTTTTCTTGCCAGTCTTTAGTCATGGAAGTTAAGTCATGAATTTCTTTTGAATTACCCTCCTTCATGAGATTTGTAGCGAACAGGGTATGATTTACTACCTTAATGATGTTCTTTGATACTCCAGCTGCCCTCACAACTACCAACTCAGCCTGTTTTATCCTAGTATCCCAATCAGTAAATAGGATGTCTTTGTGAGTTTCCTCAATCTTGAGTAGATTGGCCTTCTTTCCTTCTTTTGATTCCTACCATTCAATGAATTCATAGAGCTTTGTGTTTAAATCATTAAACTCCATTCTCTGGTCAATGGATCTGTCTGTGAGCTAGTTGCTGGTAATTAGGTAGGGAGTGATGTGTGACAGCTTCTGGCAAAATTACTCGTGCTACTTGACTAGAAGAGAATTTAGTTCTAGATCCTCTTTGATGAATTCCCCAACAGTGGGAACATCATTATACCTGTCCAAGGATTGCTGTAATTCCTGAAGCTGCATGTTTTTGGCCGATAATTCAGCTTCATGGCTTATTTTCAAGACTTCCATGTCCTGCTCCAATTGTGCAAGTTATTGGGCTGCATACTTGTTTGCGCTTGCATTTTCTGTCTTGAGCTCTTGTTTGAGTTGCACAATTCCTTCCTCCCTTTCCTTTAGCAAAGTACACACCTCAGTGGCCTTATCCATAGTGGCCAACGGATATGCTCCTATGAACTGTGATAGTCTAGTCAAGTTCTCGGCTGGATTAAAAGGCATGTCCTTCCAAACAACGTCCATTAGCTCATCTCCATGTGAGAATTTAGGTGCATCTACCCTTCTTCTTTTCCTTTGCCTTTGGACTACAACCTTGTGGAGAGGGATATAGAATATGTCAAGTGGAGGTATCTCTGTCACTTTCATAACAATTTCTGATGTGGGTAGAGCAGGGATGATTTCAACATGCTGGGATTTTGTTGCTTCTTGATCCATAGGTGTAGACCGTTCACCGACAAACTTGGGCTTTGTATCTTGATGAATTTTTGGAGGAGTCTTGAATTCCTCTGTTTCTTGAGTATTTGGAGCTTTGGGGGTGACTTGCAATTTCTTATTGAATTGATCCCATTCCTGCTCCAAACTAGTATCTTGGGATTTTGAACTTGTCTCTGTGGTCGGAGTGTCTATTACCTGTTTTTCAACTGGCTTCTTGTTGGACTCAGCTGTATTGTCTGCATCCTGAACTTTCCCTGTGTCTGTTGTATTCTCAGTGTTCACCTGAGAATCCTTTTGAGAGCTAGGGGTTGTGCTATCGACAATGTTACTCGGGGTAGGCTTATCCTCGGCTTTAATAAATGCATTAGAATGACCCGAAGCCTCTCATTCCTAAATTCCTGAAATCTTTGAAAATCTTCAGGTTTCAGGTTAGCCTTTTCCCATTCAAGTGCTTGCTCGAAAGAAACTATTGATTGCAACAAATCCTCAAAGTAATTTTCCCCGTGATTGTATGCCTTGAGCTTTAGTCCCGTAGTGACATTGTATGCCACATTTTTGGGATCGAATTGCCTTGTAGGCAGTGTATGAAGCCTGAGGGCTTCCATTTGTGCTGATTCCTTAGTAACATGAACAAAATTAGCTAAAGCAAAAGAGTCACATTTGATAGGGAAAGTAGGCCATAATGACTTATTGCCATCTTTAAGGACTTTGGTCAAGCCCTTTCCCACAGTCTAGTAGGAAATATCCCTTGCTAATAGCTTATTAGAAACATATAAGGGAAGGACGTGTGGATCAACAATGCTACCAAAAACCCTAATCTAGGTGAACCATTCCTCAATGAAATACTTTCCTACAACAAGCAGGTCTGCTTCAGCTTCTTGGGAAAACCTAGGGGATTTCTTATTGAAAATCATTTGGTGTGGGGAAACACGATAGAATGAAATATCTTGTAGAAGTGAGGTATATAATGCGATTCCCTATTTTTCTTATGACTGACATGGATTGGGTACGGATCTTGTATGGTCCATTCCAACCCATGGTTGGAAATGTCATGCAAAATCATATAGCATCAATAATATAATAACAGAAATAGAAGGAGGGGAGGTTATTTGAAGAGGAGGCTTTCTTTGTGTCGATATTCTAATGGAGGTGGCTAAGTTTTCAGCTAGGATAGAAGGGCAATTCATGATATAGGAATTAACACAAAAATCTATTAAGGGAATCCATTATATTGAAAACTTAGTATTATTAGTAGTCCATATAGTCTACATAACATTGTTGTTGCATAATTGTAGTGGTTTCCAAAGAGGCTATTGCATACATACCCCTTTGTCATACTTGAATTTGTTGTATAACATTCCCAAGTCTGAAATAACTTGAAGGAGTTTGGATAGATTTTTGTGAAGTTTAGCCACAAATGTGCTATCGTAGATTTCCTACAAGTTAGGTATGTGATACATAGCCTTCAAGTCTTCTTCCTGAACAATCCTACAAGCTCCATCCTTGAATTCTTGAACTACCTATCTTTGATGATAAGGTTTTCGACCGCCATCTAATCATGTCTATGTAGGGAAGGATTTTGGCTCTTGCTCCTATCCTTTGAAGGAAAGAACAGGAGGCATCCCTGCATTGAGGTCTTGAGGCTTTTTTCGACCCAATTGTTGCTCTCGTAACAGTAATTTTAGGACGCTCATCCTCTAGTCTATTGAAATTGCTTCCCAAGTTGTTGTGCCTCAGTTGCATTGCAAATCAATCAGCAAAGATAGGGGCCAACTCTTATTCTTTGTCTCAATAATGGTATTCTTAGTTTTCTTCTACATCACCTTTCTAAAGACATGTCTTTTGTCACTTGCCTGAAACAGACAAGAATATTAGCGCAAACGATATCAAGTAATTAAGACTGAAATTCTATGTGATAATGACTTTGATCGGAGAAGATTTTATGAAGACCTTGATTATAAGCATAACCTGGAGAATGCTTATCCTCCCTTATCCTCCCTCAGCCACTAAACATTTAATAACATTGTCAACTCGTTTGTTCTTATTATTTAAAATGTAATTATTCCACACGCTTTATCTCATTAATCACAGATTGTGGTCTTTTAAGGGTAACTATGTAATGCTTTATCAGATATCAGGCGAAATGCGATTGTGAAATTCGCAATATCACATTTCGCAAATCGTTAATGTTTGTCATATGGCATGTTTTCAAGTTTTATTGTGAATTGCGAAATGCATTGCGCAGTGACAAGATAGGTTATTGCAGCAGGAGACCTTTTCCACATACGCAATTTCGTAAAGGATTTTATAAAAATAGTGGATGTGAAAAGTGCGATATGCATGTGTGCTAAAAGTTTCCTCCTTAGCTCATTTTGCAAAGTTTTTGCCAATTTTTCTTTTAGAGTAGGATTATTGTCCCTGGTCTTAAAATTTTAAAAGGTCCCCATTTATAACTCAAATGCTAACAATTTGTTTAGGTAAAAAATTGGGCTTGTTTCGTAGTACAATAAAACGTGATATATTATGGAGTGGGTGTGTGTGTCTGTGTGAGTGTGTGTACACACAGATATAATATATAAATATATATATATATATACATATAAAATACATGATATACATTACATATAAATATTTAAATATATATATATATATAAATAAATATATATATATATACTAAATATATATAAATATATATATATATATATATATATATATATATATATATATAAACATATAAATAGATATATAAATATAATATATAAATATATATAAATATATATATAAATATATAATATATATATATATATATATATATATATATATAATAAAATATATCATAATATATATAATTATTATGTATGTATATATGTATATATATGTATATATATATAATATTATATATATATATATATCTGTGTGACACACCACACACAGACACACACACACACACATATATAAATCACGTTTTATTGTACTACGAAACAAGCCCCCAATTTTTACCTAACAATTGTTAGCATTTGAGTTATAAATGGGGACCCTTTAAAATTTTTAAGCCCAGGACAATAATCCCTAACTCTAAAGAAAAACTTGGCAAAACTTTGCAAAATGAGCTAAGGAGGAAACTTATAGCACACATCGCATATCGCACTTTTTCACATCACTATTTTTATAAATCCTTTACGAAATTGCGATATGTGAAAAGGTCTCCTGCTGCAATAACCTCATCTTGTCACTGCGCAATCGCATTTCGCAATTCACAAAAAACTTGAACATGCCATATGACAAACATTAACGATTTGCGAAATGTGATAATGCGAATTTCACAATCGCATTTCGCCTGATATCTGATAAAGCATTACATAGTACCCCTTTAAAGACCACAATCTGTGATTAATGAGGTAAAGTGTGTGGAATAATTACATTTTAAATAATAAGAACAAACGAGTTGACATGTTATTAAATGTTTAGTGGCCTGAGGGAGGATAAGCATTCTCCAGGTTATGCTTATAATCAAGTCTCCCATAAAAATCTTTCTCACGATCCAAAGTCATTTCACATAGAATTTCAGTCTTAATTACTTGATATCGTTTGCGCTAATATTCTTGTCTGTTTCAGGCAAGTGACAAAAGACATGTCCTTAAGAAAGGTGATGTAGAAGAAAACTAAGAATACCATTATTGAGACAAAGCATACAGAGTTGGCCCCTATCTTTGCTGATATGATTTGCAATGCAACTGGAGGCACAACAACTTGGGAAGCAATTTACAATAGACTAGAGGATGAGCGTCCTAAAATTACTGTTACAGAGAGCAACAATTGGGTCGAAAAAGCCTTCAAGACCTCAATGCAGGGATGCCTCCTGTTCTTTCCTTCAAAGGATAGGAGCAAGAGCCAAAATCCTTCCCTACATAGACATGATTAGATGGGCGGTCGAAAACCTTATCATCAAAGATAGGTAGTTCAAGAATTCAAGGATGGAGCTTGTAGGATTGTTCAGGGAAGAAGACTTGAAGGCTATGTATCACATACCTAACTTGTAGGAAATCTACGATAGCACATTTGTGGCTAAACTTCACAAAAATCTATCCAAACTCCTTCAAGTTATTTCAGACTTGGAGAATGTTATACAACAAATTCAAGTATGACAAAGGGGTATGTATGCAATAGCCTCTTTGGCAAACCACTACAATTATGCAACAACAATGTTATGTAGACTATATGGACTACCTAATAATACTAAGTTTTCAATATAATGGATTCCCTTAATAGATTTTGTGTTAATTCCTATATCATGAATTGCCCTTCTATCCTAGCTGAAAACTTAGCCACCTCCATTACTGAATATCGACAAAAGAAAGCCTCCTCTTCAAATAACCTCCCTCCCTTCTATTTCTGTTATTATATTATTGATGCTATATGATTTTGCATGACATTTCCAACCATGGGTTGGAATGGACCATACAAGATCCGTACCCAATCCATGTCAGTCATAAGAAAATATGGGAATCGCATTATATACCTCACTTCTACAAGATATTTCATTCTATCGTGTTTCCCCCACACCAAATGATTTTCAATAAGAAATCCCCTAGGTTTTCCCAAGAAGCTGAAGCAGACCTGCTTGTTGTAGGAAAGTATTTCATTGAGGAATGGTTCACCTAGATTAGGGTTTTTGGTAGCATTGTTGATCCACACGTCCTTCCCTTATATGTTTCTAATAAGCTATTAGCAAGGGATATTTCCTACTAGACTGTGGGAAAGGGCCTGACCAAAGTCCTTAAAGATGGCAATAAGTCATTATGGCCTACTTTCCCTATCAAATGTGACTCTTTTGCTTTAGCTAATTTTGTTCATGCTACTAAGGAATCAGCACAAATGGAAGCCCACAGGCTTCATACACTGCCTACAAGGCAATTCGATCCAAAAAATGTGGCATACAATGTCACTACGGGACTAAAGCTCAAGGCATACAATCACGGGGAAAATTACTTTGAGGATTTGTTGCAATCAATAGTTTCTTTCAAGCAAGCACTTGAATGGGAAAAGGCTAACCTGAAACATGAAGATTTTCAAAGATTTTAGGAATTTAGGAATGAGAGGCTTCGGGTCATTCCAATGCATTTATTAAAGCCCGAGAATAAGCCTACCCCGAGTAACATTGTCGATAGCACAACCCCTAGCTCTCAAAAGGATTCTCAGGTGAACACTAAGAATACAACAGACACAGGGAATGTTCAGGATGCAGACAATACGGCTGAGTCCAACAAGAAGCCAGTTGAAAAACAGGTAATAGACACTCCGACCACTGAGACAAGTTCAAAAGCCCAAGATACTAGTTTGGAGCAGGAATGGGATCAATTCAATAAGAAATTGCAAGTCACCCCCAAAGCTCCAAATACTCAAGAAACAGAGGAATTCAAGACTCCTCCAAAAATTCATCAAGATACAAAGCCCAAGTTTGTCGGTGAACGGTCTACACCTATGGATCAAGAAGCAACAAAATCCTAGCGTGTTGAAATCATTCTTGCTCTACCCACATTAGAAATTGTTATGAAAGTGACAGAGATACCTCCACTTGACATATTCTATATCCCTCTCCACAAGGTTGTAGTACAAAGGCAAAGGAAAAGAAGAAGGGTAGATGCACCTAAATTCTCACATGGAGATGAGCTAATGGACGTTGTTTGGAAGGACATGCCTTTTAATCCAGCTGAGAACTTGACTAGACTGTCAAAGTTCATAGGAGCATATCCGTTGGCCACTATGGATAAGGCCACTGAGGTGTGTACTTTGCTAAAGGAAAGGGAGGAAGGAATTGTGCAACTCAAACAAGAGCTCGAGACAGAAAATGCAAGCGCAAACAAGTATGCAGCCCAATAGCTTGCACAATTGGAGCAGGACATGGAAGTCTTGAAAATAAGCCATGAAGCTGAATTATCGGCCAAAAACATGCAGCTTCAGGAATTACAGCAATCCTTGGACAGGTATAATGATGTTCCCATTGTTGGGGAATTCATCAAAGAGGATCTAGAACTAAATTCTCTTCTAGTCAAGTAGCACGAGTAATTTGCCAGAAGCTGTCACACATCACTCCCTACCTAATTACCAGCAACCAGCTCACAGACAGAGCCATTGACCAGAGAATGGAGTTTAATGATTTAAACACCAAGATCTTTGAATTCATTGAATGTCAGGAATCAAAAGAAGGAAAGAAGGCCAATCTACTCGAGATTGAGGAAACTCACAAAGACATCCTCTTTACTGATTGGGATGCTAGGATAAAACAGGCTGAGTTGTAGTTGTAAGGGCAGCTGGAGTATCAAAGAACATCATTAAGGCAGTAAATCATACCCTGTTCGCTACAAATCTCATGAAGGAGGGTAATTCAAAAGAAATTCCTGACTTAACTTCCATGACTAAAGACTGGCAAGAAAAATTGGGGAAATAGAAAGATGCAATTATGAAACTAACTACGACCGACTGGGAGTCATATTGGTAGTATTTGGTCAAGCCACACAGCCAGATCATGACCCTCAATCGTTCCCTCCATACGACTCAAAGGATGCTTCCACCTCTTGTCAATGCGATCTTTACAGGACAGGTCAAATTTCATTTCGAGCCACCTCCTCAAATTCAACCGATGATCGATATTTGCGATTTAAACATAGAAAATTTTAGGGGCGAATGTTCGCCCTTTGGCGAAATTAAGGGGTTTTAAATTTTTAGTGGGCGAATATTTTGTATCATAGTACATTTTTACAAATCACCTAAAATAGCCCACCTTATTTTAAGGAAGAGGGTAAAAGAGGTAAATTTAGCCCTTGAAATTAGGAGTTACAACCTTCCATTCGCCCATTTTCAAGAATAGGTTTTATTTAAGTGAATCCTATGGGCCAAAGGCCCAAATACCATATTTATAAAAGAGGTATGGTAAACTAATAAAAATATAAATAAATGAGAGGTATGGTAAATAAATAAAACATTTTTTATATTTACTCCATAAGTCACCTTATATACATGCAAGTGTGTAAACAAATAAAAATATAAGTGGAGGTATGTAAAATAAATAAAACGTCTTTTTATACTTACTCAAAAGGTATGGTAAATAAGTAAAAATATAAATAAACTAGACACATGGTAAATAAATAAAACCTCTTTTTATATTTAGTCCATAACCCTCGTTCTATTTATGAAGCTCAAGAAAGAGGTTTTATTTAAGTGAATCCTATTGGCCAAATACCATATTTGTAAAAGAGGTATGGTAAATTAATAAAAATATAAATAAATGAGAGGTATGGTAAACAAATAAAACATTTTTTATATTTACTCCATAAGTCACCTTATATTTACGAACACTCAAAAAATGCGTTATATTTAGGTGAAACCTATGGGCAAAATACTATGGGACAAATACCATGGACTAGATTGTTATTAATACCATGCAAAAAAACATTATTAACCTTAATAAAAAAAAAATTAGTATTAATAAAAATAAAAATGGCACATGGTATTGACCCATGGTATTCACCTAGAATGTAGCCTATTTAAATGGGGGAATTAAACCAGCATAGATCCATCTTTACTCTGGATCTACTAACCCTCGAGAGGTATCAAATATCGTGATATGCAAACTAGCATAGAGTGAAAAAATATTTGATCCGATCAAGAGTAAAAATGGATTTTGTAATTTAATGTATGTTAAACATTTTAGCTTGGTTAAAATAAAAAATAAAATAAAAATCAACTATTAATTTTATTAATTTTTATAAAATTACTAATAGTAATTTTTAAGCTCCAGGTTTATGATAACCCATGGTATTGACCCATGGAATACCATGTTATTCATGTGAGCATAGACTATTTAAAGGGGAAATTCTATCATCTTAGATCCATCTTAATTCTGGATCTACCAAGTGCTCATAGTGATAAATAGATTTCATTCCCCTAAGAGTGGTAGATGTGGAGTTAAGATGGATATAGGTTGGTTTTTATGATAATGAAGATATTAAATAGACTTAGGAAATTATATTGTAAAAACATCTTAAGGTGAATAGTTAAAGCATAGACATTGGACAAGTATTTTGTATACTTCTATTTTAAACTGAAACAAATCCAGGGTAAAAGGAATGGATTGATTGCACTAGTCATCCTTCTATAACTTTCCAACATATGATGGAGTAAACAGATTGTCATTTGTGTAATTTTTCTAATTGCAAACAGGAACATACTTGTGTATTGGCAGGGTGGTTACGAGGTCCCTAGAAGTGATGAATTTGAATTTTTCTTGGTTTTATATATAGTATTAGGTTTTTTCTCATGCTTTTTGTGAATGGCATGGGTGAATTTTATCCTACACCCACTAGTTATCGATATGTAATTTCCGTAATTTTGATGTCAAAAGATATTTTAAAGAAATGCAATGATTTCATTTGTGTATTCAATAAACACAATATTTTATAATTGAGTAAAATATTCGCCATGCCTGGTGAGAGATTCACCAAAAAATTATATATACATATCATATTATTGATAAAATCGCCTTCCATTTTTCCTATGTACCATGGAGATTTGCCCATTTATTATACATGTAAATGAAATTTAGGGGGGTTCTTAAAATTTTCCCTAGATTTAAAGGACAAGTTGGTAGACAATATGTCATCCTCTTATTTCTGTTTAGTTGATCTCTGTTTATTTTTGGAGTTAGTTACCTATGAATGAGGAAGCTTTTTTGAAACCTCCTCAAGTTTTGTATAATCTATTTTTGCACACTTAGTTAGAATAGTATTTATACCCTTCTCATGCATTTCGAGAAGGGTCCAGAATTTTATCAAAAACATTTGCAAAGAATGCACTATTGTAAGTCTGTGAATGCTTTAGTGAAATGATGGAACATGATCTTTTCTTTTTGATATCAGACTACTTTCCTTTGTTGATGAACTTCTGTATTCTTGGGAGATAATTTGATTTGAAGGAAGAATTTGGTCTATGCCATTCGTCAAATGAGTAGGACTTCATACATCTGGTACTATTATTGTGTATGCATAATTCTGTTAACATTTAATTAGAGGCAAAACTTTCTTTTCATGAATTGTATCTAATGTTTATTGTTTCTGTGAAGCATTAATTGCACTTCTATATTAATGCCATCATTGAGGTTTTAATTTTCATATATAACTCATTAGACATGCGACATATTTTATAAATTCCTTTGACTAACTATTTAGTCAAAGGAATTATGTTTTACGTTATCATCTCCATTTAATTGTGTTCAATTTTTATTATCACATGTTAAAAGGATATCTTTGTAGATCGCATACCATGCAAGAACACTCGGTTTATATTAGAATAAGTTAAATTAAAGAGATTGCATCATAGAATAAGTCACTTAGATTATCATTATTCTATTGCAAAACATTCATAAACCACCCACTCTCATCTTAAAAACCACATTGGAAACTAGTCCCATTATCCCCAATTGGAGCCACCACTTCAAACGGAAAAGGAGTTGTCTTAAGGTCAGGACCAGGTGGTTATCCCCCATGTTTCGGCAGTAGAATTCTAAAGCCACGACATTTTGGTGCTAGAAGGAGGGCCTTCAGCTGTGAATGGCATATAAACCTAAAGATCATTCAGAAAGCATTCACAAGAGTCAAAACCCCTCCACCACTTCTATACCTTCTAGATCTCGTTTAGAATCCCCTGACCAAGAATCTAAAGTTGTAGAAACATCTCCCTCATCTCCTGAAGTAGTAAGGAAACCACCATCTCTAGATTATATTCCCAAACCTCCCAAAGTTCATTCTTTGATACATAAACTGGAATAGATATCCATTTCCGCTGAAAATCCAGAGAGACCCGAATTATCTAAAGAAACCATTACCTCCTTATTAAAAAAACTGGTGTATTGATTAGACTGCAAAGTGAGAAACTTGGGGTCACTCCTTTTGAGTTCCCTATCCCTCCATGATGTAGGAAAGTCACTTCATCAGTATCTGAATTAGATACTAGCGAGATCACTTCACCTTTCCTCCTATCTATTCCTTCATCCACTTCTAGTCAATCCACTACCTCTCAAATATCCACTTCCCCTGTTAGTACTAAAATTATCGGTACTAGCCCAGTAGTAAGTTCTTCTCCATCTATACCTACTTATGGACCGGCCTTCCCATTTTCTCGGTCCTTAACTCAAGTTATGGCCAATCAACCTGCTCAACCTTGGACAAATCATGGTGTTGACCTCATTGCAAATCCAAATGCGCTCCCAACAAATCCAAAAAAATGGTTGCCTAAGTATAATCTTGATGATGCTCTACTGGCTGAAGAACATCTAAAAATTGTTATGTTAGCCATGAATCTCAATGGGGTTGCACATGAAGATGTTGTAATCAGATTGTTTCCTCATACCTTCCAAGGATCTACTAGATCTTGGTATTTTTCCCTTCCAGTGGGTTCAATTACAGATTGGGATACTTTTTAAGAAGTATTTCTTGCAAAATTTTGTGATGACATAACTGTAGCATCCTTGATCATTGATCTTTCTAATCTAAAAGCTAATACAGATGCAAAGATCAAAGATTTCAACTCCATATTTAACAAATTGCTAAACAAAATCCCAGTTGCCTCTAAACCTGCTATAGATGTACAAATAGAATGGTATATATCATCTCTTCCTTCTAATATTGAGATCTTTGTAGATAGGGCCAATAAGGTTACCCTTGTAGAAAACATGAAAGAAGCCTTGTCTGTAGAAAGAAGAATCTTAGCTTTAGAAAAAAGATCACAAACAGATGAAAGGAAGACTAAGAAAGTAACTTTTAAAGATGAATCTAAAAAGAAAACTTCAAAGGACCCTTTCGATCTGGAGGGTCTTCAGGAAGTGTTAAAAACAATGTCAAATGAAGTGGTAGAAATTAAAAAACAGGTAGTAGAATCTTCTGCTCCTAAAAGACCTTTCCGATCATTAAAAAAGAGCTCCTCTTCTACATCAAAACCTCGAAACACCATTTCAAATGCTAAATTTGACCAAGAATCAGCAGAAGATTCACCAAATGATGAAGAAGTTGAAATAGAAGAAGAAATTGAACTGAATGCGATGTGGGACTTTGTTCTCCCAAGAGAAGAAGAGGCAGCAAGCAATGCGAGTAACTACCAGAAGAAAAAAATCTCCTAACACGTCTACCACTAATCAAAAGCAAAAAGTTGCTACTCCTACAAAAGAGAAATCAATAACTAAGAAATATAAGGCCAGCCAAACTGACCCTATTCCTCCAGACTCCCTGAATGCTTCAAAGACATTGGTAATCTCGAATACGGTCGAATACAATATAGTGGAAGACATGAAAAAGACTATGGCTAACATTACGTTGCATGAGATCACTAAACTCAAACAACAAAAAAAAGATCTTGTTAAGAGAATTGAAAGTAGTTCCAGTGTCTCCACTGCCATCTGTTGTAGTTACTCAAGTCGCCTACAATATGGGAAAACCTCCTTCATCCTCAAATAAACTAGATCCTTCAGATCTAGTTCTGATTGGAAATCAATCTATATCTTATATCCCTCCCTTTCTGCTTACTCTCAGAATTTTCAACAAGAATGTTCATAACCACCTTGTTGACCCAGGAGCCTCCTCAAACATAATGCGAGGCGCTGCGTGTGCTAAATTTAACATTACACCTCAAAATCTATAGTACACATAGTTTAGTTAGACAGGATGAAAGTAGAGGTACTTGGAGAAATAGCATCAGTTTCAATTAGGCTTTCCTCTAATCCAAAAGTCTCACAAATAATTGATATATTGGTGGCTGATATCCCTGAATTTTATGGTTTGATTCTCAGCAGGGATTGGTCTGAAAAGTTGCACGGTTATTTTGCAACTGACTGGTCTCACATGTGGTTGCCACACAACGGTAAACCAAACCAAATCAGGATAGATCGAGAAAAATTCATGAAGTATACAGTCACAGACCTTGAGGGAAGCAATGAACCTATTGCCTTCACTAATAACATCATTGGAAACTATTCAGTGGAGTCCTCTTTAGGATCTTTTAATGCTCAAAAGTCTCCCTTTTTAGATAATGTTGTAGTTTCTCAAATTGAGAATTTCTCGCAAACAGATGCTTCCAAGTGTTTTAAATTTAATTGATAAAGTTTATAATGACTCTCTATTTTGATGGTTCTAAATCAGAAGACGGTGCAGGTGCAAGATGCATTTTGATCAATCCACAAGGAGAGAAAATTATGTTGGCCTGCAGACTTGAATTTCAGTGTACAAATAATATCGCCGAATATGAAGCACTGATCCAAGGACTGTATAAATCCATTGGTCTTAATGTCAAATATCTTTGAGTCTATGGTGACTCTGAAATAATTGTGAAATAGGTGAGAAATACAATTCACTGTGTTTCCGACATCTTAAACACTATCAATCTTTAGCTTAGAAATTGACTTCTCATTTTTCTGCTTTCAACATTTCTTCAATCCCTAGACTCCAGAATGCAAGTGCTGACTTACTTGCTAATGTGGCATCTAGACTTATACCATCATAAGACTTTAGTCTAGATAGATTTTCAATAGAATTAATATTTAGACCATCCATTCTCGACAATATAACAAATTGGAGAGTGTTCAATAATGATGCAGATATAGTAAATTTCCTTACATCAGAAGGATCATATGAGTAGCAAATCATAGATGAGGATGAGAATGATATAGAAATAAAAAATAATCTTGATCTAGAGCCAATTCCTAAGTCCATGGTTAGGATGGAAGATCTTTATGATTTGAAAGATAGATTCAAGGAAATTACTAACTCCAAAAATCTAAGTTCTACTCTGAGATTTGAAGTAGTAAACCTAGGGTTAAATGAGAAACCTCAAAATATCAACCTAGGTCTTCACCTAACATCTCAAGAAAAAAAATCATTCATCAGGTTATTGAAAAAATATAAAGGTGTCTTCGCTTGGGATTATGCAGATCTCAAAACCTATGATACCTCTATAATTCAACATACCATACCCATGACTTCAAATGAAAAACCAGTTCAGTAGAAGCTTCGAAAAATTCACCTGCCCCTTGAAATTCAAATTAAATCTGAATTGAACAAGCTTCTGAAGGCCAAGATAATATTCCTTGTCAGGCATTCTAAATGGGTATTGAATATGGTACTTTTGAGTAAAAGAATGGTGATATTAGGATCTGCATCGATTTTAGAATCTAAGCAAAGCTTGCCAAAAGGATAATTTTCCTCTGCCTACTATGGAACAGGTACTGCAATCAGTTGTAGGTTCTGAATTTATGTCATTTCTAGATGAATTCTCAGTATATAATCAAATCCTTTTGCATCCAGATGACATATTAAAGACAACATTCAGGACCAAGTGGGGAACATATGCCTATCAGAAAATACCTTTTGGACTCATAAATGTTGGTGCCACATTTCAACGTGCTATAGATATTTCCTTTAGAGGTCTAATAAATAAATCATTTTTATTTACTTGGATGATATCAAAGTCGATTCCACAGATAGGAACAATCATTTAGGTGACCTCAAGCACATCTTTGAAAGATGCATGAAATATGGCATTTCCTTAAACCCCAAAAAATCTTATTTTGCTTTACCAAAAGGAAAATCCTTGGGTTTATAGTATCCAAGAAAGGAATTTACATCGATCCTGATAGAGTCCAAGAAATAGAAAAAATTCCCCTCCCACACAATATGAAAACCATGCAATCATTCCTAGGCCAAATAAATTTTGATAAACGATTCGTCCCAGTATTTTCACAAATAGTCTTACCGCTTCAAGCCATGATAAGAAACAATGCAGTTTTCAGATGGAGCAAAGATGAAAGAGAATTATTTGAGTTGATAAAGAAAGCCTTTATCAATGCCCCTTTCTTAATAACTCCTGACTTTCTCAAGCCATTTGTATTATATACTTTTTCATCTGATACTTTGTATGTTGGAGTTTTGACATGGTTGAACGATGAACACATCGAGGCACCCATCTCCTTTTTCAGTTCTAACTTACAAGGCGTCGAATTAAATTATTCAGTTGTAGAAAATCAAGCATTTGTGGTCTTTAAAACTCTGAAACATTTCAAACCTTTTATTCTTAAAACCCATACAAAGATAGTTGTACCCTACATTGCAGTAAGACAACTACTGATTCAAAGAGAAGTAGGGGAGAAAAGTGCTAATTGGGTAACTGTACTCCAAAAATATGATGTAGAAATCCAGCCAGCTAAAATTGTTAGGGGCGAAGGTTTTTGCAGGATGTTAATAGGAGCTTCACAGTTGCCATTAGAAGAAGATCAAGGTGATGAATTGAAAACATCATAGGTAAGCCTCAATGATATGCAATCACAATATGCTGATTTGGAATTTTATCTTAAAAATGGATATGCTCCTATGCACCTTAATTATAAAACAAAGAGAGCTTTAAGATTAAATTCAAATCAGTATGAGCTAGTCAATGACATATTGTTTAGAAAGAATTATGATTCAGTATTGCTAAGATGCTTAGAGAAACTTGAAGCTGAGAAGGTCATGCAGGAATTACGTGATGAACCAGCTGGTGGACATTTTGGAGGAAATACTACTGCTCATAAAATCCTGCAAGCAGGATATTACTAACCAACGATATTTAAAGATGCACATGAATATGCAAGGAAGTGAAAAACTTGTCAAACTATGGCTGGAAGAGAAAGAAACTGAGAATTCCCTTTACAACCATTTAGCATCCAACAACCATTTGAACAATGGGGATTAGATATAATTGGTGAGATTATTCCTAACTCTTCCAAGAAGCATAGGTACATCCTCACAGCTACTGATTACTTTACTAAGTGGGTAGAATTTTTCCCATTAAATATAGCTAATATAGAAAACATCACAGATTTCATTGATCAGTACATAGCTACCCGGTTTGGCTTACCCTCATCTTTAATGCTTGATAATGCATCTTACTTTTCTAGAAATACAATGGTAGAATTTGCTCTTAAGAAAGGTTTCAAGTTAAAATATTCAACTAATTATTATCCTCAAGGTAATGGATTAGAAGAATCAACAAAAAATACTCATTAGAATTATCAAAAGAACTATTGATCAAAATCATAGGAATTGGCATAAAGCATTGACATTTTCTCTATGGGCAGACAGGATTACTCAGAAAGCCTCTATTGGTTCTTCTCCTTTTGCTTTAGTTTATGGAAAATAAGTTGTTCTTCCCACAAACGTAGCAATACCATCTCTTGCCCTAGTACAATTTATCAATGAAAACCCTTCATCTTCTCTCCAGGCTAGACAATTTCAAATTCTCAAACTCGAAGAAGAAAGAGAAAAGGCTAAAGCAACCCACTTCCATCACCAACAAATAGTCAAAGCTTCTTTTGATACAACTTCTGCCAGTAAAAAATCCCTTGAAGTAGGTGACTTAGTCCTGAAATGGGACAAGGCACATGAGGAAAAGGGTAGACATACCAAATTCCAAAGACTATGGCTTGGCCCTTTTTAGATTATTGAAAAAATCGGACCATCAACGTTTCTTTTACAAGACTTGTCCGGTAGGAAAGATTCTTTGCCCATCAATGGGAAAATGTTGAAAAAGTACTTTTCTTAGGAGATAACCTCTTCCAGTTTTGTAATATATTGCTTTTTCTTTAGGAAAATAATGGTTAAACTAGTATTTACTCCTGGCTTTTGAATAAGTCTTTGATAACATTTCTGATTTTCGCTTTTATATGAAAGTTGGAGTTAAAAGGAACAATTAGGACATTTGAGTACTAAAATAAACTTCATCTCTATGTAAAAAATTGATCTTAATTAAAAACATTTATTTTACGAAAAACTCTTATCTTTATAGGATATGAAGGTTTTGTTATCAGTCAAGAAAAGAATCTTTAACCTAGCAAGGACTTCCTGCAGATCAATATCTTAAAAAACTCTATCATTATCACCCAAGACCCTTAAAAAGGCCAATGGCCCACCCCATCTGTTAAAATTTTCATTTTTTAAGAGTGTAATTCTAAAATATAAAAACTTAAAAGATGAAGAGTCTCATCACGAGCTTATTTACCATGTTCATAGGGAAGTAATTAAAACTGATATTACCAATACTGCATATCAAAACAAGGTAATAGCTAATGATATTCTTGGTAATAAGACGAGGGGTCTCATCAAGAGCCACCTTGTTCAATTTATTTACAACCAGTGAATGGCATTTTCATCAGTAGGTTATCACGCCTAGACAATGACTTTTAAGGGCTTACACTCAAAAGGTAAAAAAGAAGGGACAAAGTCCAAGAGAGATTCAATTCAAACGAATATCATTTTTGAAATCTAAAAATTCATACAGATGGGATAATGGATCATTTTGGTTTAAAGGTAACCCTGTCGAGGCTATGAATGCCTGCTGGAAGCAGAGACTCTATCTGTGATAAATGAGTATAAAACCAAAAAACTGATCTGCAGGAGGCACCTACTATATTATTTTAAACCCTATTATTGACTGATGCTAACATTTATATTTCTATCATTTCAGGGGTGAAGTAATTAAGCAGATGAGCCTGAGCAAGTAATGGTAGTTCAAGAGAAATGTTGTTTACCTTATAACTCATGAAATCATTATTCTTATAACTCCAATTACTTTGAAAGTTTTTAGAAATTTCAGAAAACTACTCAGAGATAACTGGTTCTCCCAAGTGAATTGCCAATTGTTGTACTATGAAACAATCCCCCCATTTTTATCTAACAATTGTTAGCATTTGAGTTATAAATGGGGACCCTTTTAAATTTTTAAGCCTAGGACAATAATCCCTAACTCTAAAGAAAAACTTAGCAAAACCTTGCAAAATGAGCTAAGGAGGAAACTTATATCGCACATCGCATATCGCGCTTTTTCACATCACTATTTTATAAATCCTTTACGAAATTGCAATATGCAAAAAGGTCTCCCGCTGCGATAACCTCATCTTGTCACTACGCAATCACATTTTGCAATTCGCAAAAAACTTGAACATGCCATATGACAAACATTAACGATTTGTGAAATGCGATGTTGCGAATTTCGCAATCGCATTTCACCCGATATCTGATAAAGCATTACACGGTACCCCTTTAAAGACCATGATCTACGATTAAGGAGGTAAAGCATGCAGAATAATTACATTTTAAATAATAAGAACAAACGAGTTGACAAGTTATTAAATGTTTAGTGGCCCGAGGGAGGATAATCATTCTCCAGGTTATGGGTAGTTATAATCAAGTATCCCATAAAAACCTTTCTCACGATCCAAAGTCATTTCACAAAGGATTTCAGTCTTAATTACTTGATATTTTTTGCGCTGATATTTCTTGTCTGTTTCAGGCAAGTGACAAAATACATGTCCTTAAGAAAGGTGATGCAAAAGAAAACTAAGAATACCATTGTTGAGACAGAGCATACAGAGATGGCTCCTATCTTTGTTGATACAGTCTGCGATGCAGTTGGAGGCGCAACAGCTTGGGAAGCAATTTACAACAGACTGGAGGATGAGCGTCCTAAAATTACTATTACGAGAGAAACAGCTGGGTCGACAAAGCCTTCAGGACCTCAATGCAGGGATGCCTCTTGTTCTTTCCTTCATAGGATAGGAGCAAGAGCCAAAATCCTTCCCTACATAGACATGATCAGATGGGTGGTCGAAAACCTTATCATTGAAGATAGGCAGTTCAAGAATTCAAGGATGGAGCTCGTAGGATCGTTTAGGGTAGAAGACTTGAAGGCTATGTATCACATACCTGACCCGCAGGAAATCTACGACAACACATTTGTGGCTAACTTCGCAAAAAGTAATCCAAACCCCTTCAAGTTAATTCAGACTTGGAGAATGTTAGACAACAAATTCAAGTATGAAAAATCGGGTATGTATGCAATAGCCTCTTTGGCAAACCCCTACAATTATGTAGCAGCAATGTTTTGTAGACTATATGGATTGCCAAATAACACTAAGTTTTCAATAGAATGGATTCCCTTGATAGATGCTTGTGTTAATTCCTATATCATGAATTGGCCTTCTATCCTATCTGACAACTTAGCCACCTCCATTACTGAATATCGACAAAAGAAAGCCTCCTCTTCAGATAACCTCCTGTTACGGGCAAATTTAGTGTCTTTTCAAATGACCAACCCCTATACCTATTAGCAAGTCTGAAACACAGTTAAAGTAATTCCATTGCTTGTCCTATAGCTAATAGATAAAAGAAAGAGGAGCAAAAGTACCAACCTGTATCTCTCGCTCGATCATCTTCCTTTTGACCACTTTCACCACTCCTTTCTATACTTAACTCGCTTGAAAGGTACCTGCACACAAGCCGAGACAGGAAACCATCAAAGCATACATATCGATCTGTTGACTAAACATATTATAGAATCGAAAGTACAATATACATCACATAACACATGAATGGGAAAAAACATAGAACTCTTTATTCATAGAAAGGAATATTACAACCCATGTAGATGCATGTTCGATTCAATGTCATCCTCCCAACTTCAAACCCTTCACTCCTCATGGAAACAAAATTTGACATGATAACATTACTCTCTCTACTAATCTCATCCAAGTAGCATTTCCTTACCTTAAGAAGTCTCAACCTTAGACTAGCCTTGAATGCCTAGTATTTTTATAGCTGAATGGAGGAGGTTAGACAATTAATGGTCCTCATGAATGATTTTCCATATTTGGGAAGTGGTTCCATGGAGGAAGGGATAATGGATTAAGGTTCATTCATCTCCTTCCTCATCCAAAAGTGAGCCCAATCCTTCTAGAAAGCTCTAGAAGCATCCATTGGATGAGGAATACAATGGATTCATTTGAAAAATTCAATGGGTCTTGCTCATCGCAGGTGATACAAAGGCTAGGTGCTATGCATATCAACTAGACAGTAGTGTTTGCAATTCAATGCAGCCAGATAGAAGGCCACCTAAGATGATCTCCTTAGGGACATTTTTTGGATGAATGGTGACATGGAAACTCTTAGGAGGCAAGCATGATGTAGGTTAACTTCATTAGGGAATGAAAATAACTGAATTAGGGTTTGATGGACTCTAATATCATTGATCTGGAAGCTGGGGTTGATTTGCCCAAATTTTCCTATAACAGTTGCCCCTTAAAGAATGAAGTCGAAAATAACCATGTCGAGTGAGATGCTTTACCACTTGAAGAGAGGGTTTCGAAACGGAAGGTGACCTACATCAGTTACAATACAAAGATCATGATACTTTGATTTTTTCTCACAAACTAGCTGAGGGAAGGCATACCCATGCTCAGCTTATAAACTTTCATTACATGTACAAATATAGTCGTCTACAGATATAGACCCATGAATGGATGACCATGAATGTAAGGCCATTGTACATTTGATATAGTACTCTTGAATATATGGTAGCCCGATGGATGAAATTAGATCCGGGGTCTTCAATCTCGTCCAATCTTTCGCTCAAGTACAAGTCTAACCATGTGAATAGATGATCTGAGGTCGAACATGGAGAGACATTGTCTGATTACCAACCAATGATGTAAGCTGTTAATAGATGTGAGAGGAATCACCGATAATGATAATGACCCTCAAGGTACTGCAGTACATTTCACATGGTGTGAATAAATGATTTGATGTCAAACACCAAATGAAGTCTTTCGGTCAAAGGCCATTGATGTCAACCTATCGCCGGAAGCGAGAAACCTGCCATTAATGTATGCAAGCCTCAAGGTACTGAAGGGGTGTTTCTAAGTCAACTTCTTGGATGATGTGCTGATGTCAACAAGAAGCGTCTCATCACAAGAGGGCCTTGATGTATCCCACATCAACGACACGAAATGAGGTAAATGATTTTGGAGATGAAACATTGACTGATGACACAAGGTTCAGGAATGGAGGGCATGAAAATGAAGGTTTATTGTATTGTAAAGGATGAAGTTTTGAATTGAATGACTTCTCTTGAACATATCGCGACACTGAAGTGAATTGGTAGCATTGACCCAAAAGAAGGTGAAGGATGGTATGATAGACGAATGGTGATAACCATAAAGATGAATGACCCAACCCACATAATCATGGTGATGAGGTGAAAGTGTCATGTTCAAGAGCGACCTGCTACCATAAAGTGTTCCCAGCTTTTTCCCATTTTTCCCCAGTCATTTCTGACCAGTACCTCTTTATTTTTAATCAAGCTTGAGGAGGATAACATATGCTTGTTGTATAATTTCACCCTTCAGGTGAATCCATCGCTATTTGATGTTTTAACGAGTCTAACGAACGTGAAACTCAGTCTTGTCTAGATGGACAAGCTTGTCGCTATTTGATGTTTTTAATGAGTTTAACAACAAAGATAACTCGGCCTTTTCACATTTAGAGAGTCTGAAAAGGGACTAAAAGAAAACTCCACAAGTTCATTTTCGAACATTTGTCTCTCACGCTTGAAAAAGCATAAAACAATACAAGAGAGAACCTATTGATCATGTTCGATCAATGAGTACCTTTTTTGTAGTTAATCTATCTCAGCCCAAAGAAGGGTAAAACTATACTGAATAGATATTGATTCTAATCCATTAACGAGTTAGAAATGACAAGTGCTCAACAATCTTTTCATGTTTAGAGAGGTTGAAAATAGCTTAAAGAGGACTCCAATTTGAGGAACGAGTGGTGTCTACGATAGAAATTGGCTTCGTGTTGTTGGAACTTCTCAAAACATGTTGATTTATGTGAAGAGGCTGGCTAATAAGACCACTCATTGCAGCTCTTCCTCAAAAAGGGTAAAACAACCAAGTGAAAGCATATGATCGGCCAAAGAGATGGTGGTGATGGGATGAAAACAACCAAGGCTCATCTGATGAAAGAGGTTGATAGAATGAAAATCACGAGGGTTAAAATGGAAATGGGTTCATTTTTACACAAGCTTGAAACGAACAAACTATGCTTGATTTCGGTTTCATTTTTACACAGGCTTGAAATGAAAAACTATGCTTGGAATTGGTTTACATGCCCCGAGCATAATGAAAGGAGAGTCTTCGGTAACCAGATGGAAGTCGCTGCGATGAAGTAGGATGCTTATCCAACACCATTTTGGCTTTGTCTAGATAGACAAAGGTGAATGGGGTGATTCCCTTCACATAACCTATAGAAAACTTAACTTTACCCTTAGGTGCATGCCCCCCAAGCTTCATTACATTCACCTAAGTAGACTACTCATGGCTATCAGGTGTGTTAGTTTCAGTCTTTCTAGCCTTCCTCCAGTGATCAAATATGCTCTTACAAAGTGATCTCAGAGTGTCAAGGTCAAATTTTTTCATTTAAGTGAGTCTTCAAGCAAAATTTGGTCACTATGCATTAGGTCTAGGGTTGCTTTCACTCCTTCCAAAGTTGTCCAATGTCGGTCCATGTCATCATTCAGCTGAGTGTACCATCATTCAAAGGGTTGTCTTTATCATGTTAGGTTCCATTGGGTCATTTTACACCTTGTTCATGCTTCAGTTGCGCCTAGGCAAGGTTCATTTCCCTCTCCTAGGGTTTTGAAGGCAATTTCTCTTGGACGGTCAAAAAATCAGCAAAAATTGTATCCTAATGTTCATACACCTTCCCCTATCCTTAAAGTACCTTATCAAACACTTCCCATCACTGAAATCCCCCAAATTCCTCATTTTCACACAAACCCTAGTTTCTTGCTACAACTTGGCAATTTTCTAGGTTGGGCCTATGTTTTGCCCTTTTGTACCCATTCCCCTCACTCAATTTCTAAGATTCCACTTTCCCCTACTTCCTAACATCCCTCCCTACTTCCAAAAATTTCTCAAGAATTTAGGAGCCCCTTATCCCCTTCATTTCGCTTCATTTCGACAAATCTCTTGTTCCACACATCGGGATAGGTTTCACTCAAATGATTTTTATGAGAAATAAAAGATGAATTTTGGAAAACTGAGAGAGGTTTTTGTAAAAATAGGCCAAGGAAGAAAAACCTCCTTCACTTTTACACAGATGTCACGGTTTTAGAGAAATGTCAAAAATACCGTTGCCTCAGGAGAACTGAATGCACCTCTGAAGTGACCTTGGGAAAATCAAGTTTTCGCCTAGCTTGGTTGGCAAATGACTTGCTTGATGAGTAAAATGATAACTAGACACAAATATATTCCTAATGAGATATCATGAGCTCAATTTGGAGTTGAGGAAAACATTCAAAAGTTGACTGTAACAGCACTCTACCTTTGGGCAGCCTCGTTTGGCACATTTTGACCAGTCTTGGGAGATCTGATTTTTGACAGGAAAATGAACTCCAAATAAAAATTACAATTGGGTTGGAAAGTAGACTAAAATACCTTTCCAACGAGCTATCCTGTGCCTAATTTTGACACAAGGAAGGCCTCCAAAAGTCTCCTGTAAAAAGGCGCTATGCACAGGCTATATGCGCCGCGCCAGTGTAATTTTGCACTGAGAAATGAAGCTATATGTGCCACGCCTTCCATATGGGCCGCGCCATCAACAACTTCACAAAATTGCTCAAAATTGCCCGAAACCTGTGGATCATCACTTGTTCAAGTAGGTTAACCCTCTGTTATTGCTTTTTATCCAAATTTGATGGTGGTTTGATGGTGTTTGTGTATGGTGAGTGTTCAAAAGGAAACCAAACCCTACCTTTGAAATTTCTCAAAGCAAATTGCTTAGGGTTTCAAACTGTTGTTTCTTACCAAGTCCATCCTTTATTCCCTCACCACTCCCTTATTCCATTTTTCTCTTGATTTCCCTATCCCTAAACTCACATATCCCTAAAAAGTTCACTAATCCCATATCCCAAATCTCATTTCTCAAAATTTCACATGCAAATTCCCAAACCCTAGCTACACATTCCTAAACCCTAATCGTTATCCCAAAATCTAAATACTATTCCTTAAACCCCTTGTTCCCCATATCCAAAAATGACATCAAGGCTGTCTCTGCCAATGAAGCAAGGAAATCAATTTTAATCAAACACCATCCTCTGTTCTTCAAGGCAATGATCCATTGTTGACAAAGGCACCTTCAGCCACGAATCAGTTGCATGTACAACTAGAAATTAGTTTGAGGCATGAAATCAAAGCTTGTTGCAAACACAATCAGGCAATCAAATGCAATCTCCATCTGGTTCACATGTAGAGTTAGCTAGTCAGGGGCAGTCACAAAGTAATAACCAATTTCTTACTCAATTCACACAACAGGCACACTCATCTTTCAAGGACAGCCTTTAGGCCAGGTACAGTCTTCTACCTCTAGTCAAATTTTGCCTCAGATATCGGGTTGCCATTCTCAGAATATTAATTACTTGGGCCAACAAATTTATGATCAAGGTATTCCAAAGTTCATTATCAGCCTTCAAATCAAAGTGATATCTCAGTCAAGCTCCTTGAATCGAAGGGGGCAGAAAAGTTTGCTAGGCACTCTACAAAGTGAGATGAGTAATATGAGGTCAAAGAGACTACTAAACAGGGCCGATAGGGACAAAGCATTGCTGAGACACATGGCTTTCCACTACATGGCGCGGAACAAGGTCTGCGAGGCACGGATAAGGAATCTAAAGGCAAAATTGAAGAAGGCAATCAAAAATAAAAAAGGCAAAAAGTGCACGATCGACTCCAAATCTTGGCCGAAGCCTCTTTGGCTGAGCATGGTACTTGATTGGGGACCCCCAGCCCAAATTTCAAGAAATTTGGAGAAAATTTTGTCAATTTTGAAATTTTTGGCACAAAAAACAGGTTTTTTCCCTTAGGATTGGGAGCTCCAAATCACAAATGGCTTGCAGTTTTGGATTTGTCATGAAAAATCATGAATTTTGGTACTTGGACAAGAAATTTGGGCAAGTTCTGGGTCCCCAAAAGGTCAAAAAACATGCTAAAAATGACCTCACTACCCCTATTTTGACACATAGAAGCAGTCTTGGGAGAATGCACTTTTGGAGGGGAAAATGGACACCAAATTGGAAATTCCACTTGGGTTGGAAAGTAGACAGGCAAGGATTTCCAACAAGAAAACCTGAGCTCAATTTGGACTTCAGCAAGTACCCCAAAATCAGCACTAAAGTAGCGCGGTGCATATAGATTTTTTTGCCCAATTTTTCATCTTTCAGCTCAGAAATTCGGCCAGTTTGACTAGTTTTGCTTTGGGATGTAATTTTTGACTTTATCTTGATGTAATTGACTGAACATGATGTAATTTTGGCACTTAGTTACTTGTTCTAGAAGATTCATTCACCAAAGGGTGAAAATTTAATGAATGAATCAGTTTCCTACCTTATAGAGGCAAGTTGTTTTGACTGCCTAGATTTTAGTGCTTTGTTTAGAATTGGTTGAAACAGTTCCTAGAATGATGAGCTCGACCCATAGAGGCAAGGGAATAGGTTGGCTTGCCTATATTATGTAATTTCTAAGTCATTTTCATGGTTGGACTCTTGGGAAAGCTTGACACTCTATTGTACATTCACTTCTGCATTTTTGGCAAAGGAAAGACCAGGGTTTTGCAGCACTGTTTGGGATCCATGTGGCTTTATGTGTTGATGGTGTGCTTCTTTAAGTATTTTTAAATTGTTATGTGTATCATTTTCGTTCTCTCATCTTCTGCAATTGAACAAATGAAGTGTTAAGGTAGAACCCATAGATTGTTATGCTCTGCCTTTGAATTTGTTTAATTTTCCATGTTTCATCTATTTAAGGAGAATCCTTGAAATCTTCTTGCTCTCCTTAGCTTCTCACCAGTCAATATACCCATTCATTCTCTTTAAAAGCATCAGGACGATCACCTACCTTGCCCCAAATAGACCTCTGCAAAAACTGTGTCTCATCCCCGCACCCAAAATTGCCTTTCCCTTTGATTCAACAAAAACCTCAAAAATCAACTTCAAACTCCTTGTACTTCATACCTAGCCTAAGATCAATTGCCAATTTAGTCATCTCGAGCCTCAT
Source organism: Pinus tabuliformis (assembly GCA_031772625.1). NCBI lineage: Eukaryota > Viridiplantae > Streptophyta > Pinopsida > Pinales > Pinaceae > Pinus > Pinus tabuliformis. The sequence continues at coordinate 604,448,304 of CM062816.1, forward strand.
CGATTACCTTATGCCGAGATTGACCCGAAGAGAGCCCTCTCATGCCTTGTAGGGCTAGCTACGAGGATGAGCGTGGTTTGATGTGGACCTAGAACCTTATCTTTTCAGCCTGAGACAAATCTAGGATCTAACATAGTGGCGACCATACTGGGGAAGAAAATGGTTTTCTTGTTGATGTCATTTGTTTTATAGCTACAGATGGAGCCTGCAGTTATGCCAGGTAGCCTTTGAAATGCTTTTGCTTTGCATTAGCAGAAGTAGATAAACGCTGCTTCAGTCAATCTCCGTCTAGCTTGTAAACATGACATCTAACTTGTTAATTACCCCAGTACATGTATCAAGTTCAGATCCGATTGTTGATGGTGGACAATGATCAGACACTGGCAAGGCTGAAATCATTCACCTGGCAACTCTAAATTAGTTTTGAGATCCTGACCTGCAGAAACATGAATGGACAATATGGACAGATCAGGTACTCAAGTTGGAATTTCATCCAAGACATTTTGTTCTTTGTTGTAAAATATTTATTCTCTTTTCTCGAGAATGTCAAGAATGTTTTGCAAAGTATACTATATTCGAGAAGAGATCCTCAGCCTGCAGTTGATTCTTTCCCTTTGAATATTGTGAATACCAAAGATTTGCATACCTTTGAGCTTGATCAAGACCTTTCTTCTAAATCTTGTGACGACCATCTTCAAATTGATGAGCCCCAAGAGACCAAGACTGATTCTATACCTTCTATGCATACCCCTATACCTTGTCAAATTCCAGATCAGTATAAACCTCTTGTTTTACCTTATGTTCTCTATGCTTTCCCCAAAAACTATGATCTGTACTTGCCAATGTTTGATGGTGAAAGTAAGAATGTCAACGTTGAGCAACATGTGCAGAATTTTGAGTCCTTTCTTGACCTTTTTGAAGTTGATGAAGAAGATGTTAGTATAAGGCTTTTTGCTCTTTCTTTGCAAGGCAAAGTCAAGAGTTGGTACAAAACCCTGCCTGATGCGAGCATCTCAGATTTCTGGCAGTTCATCAAATTTTTTCTCGACAGGTGGATGATTGGGCATAACCTTTTCCTTATTATAGAAGAGTATAACCAGCTGAAATGATTGCCAGGGGAGACAATACAATAGTTTTCAGCCAGATTTAATCAAGTTTATTATTCGACGCCAATTGATATAAGGCCTCCTCCTAGATCTGCTCTCTTGCACTATCCGGGTGCTTTTGATCCAAAAATGGAGTTTCAGCTGAGAGAAAGGAACCTTGCAACACTTGAAGAGATGCAGAACAATGCAGTAAATGTAGAGGCTCACTTGCTGATCCGAAGGGCAAGGTTGAAAGAAGAAGAGATGAAAAACATAGATCCAGACGAATCAACATCTCTAGAGGTAAAGCTTGACGTTTTGGTAAGTGTAGTAGAAGAGATGATGCAAAGGATCACCCCAAGGAATGATTATGATGTTGAAGCCCATGGCTTGTTGATTGAAGAAGAACAAATGGCCGCTCCAAAACATTTTGTTTCTTATCCTAGTTTTCATAGATCTGATAATGATTGTCTTGTAGATCACCTTGGCGAAGAAAGAACTATTGATATGACCTGCATGCTTGATGATATGTTTTATACCGATGATTTTCCTCAGTTTGATCAGTATGATGATGATTATGTTCTCCAAACAGAAGCTAATCTTACAGACAAATCAGTAGCTAGTTTGTGGGAGGAGGAAGTTCACTTACAGCAGCTCGAGTACAATGATCAAATGATGCATATCAGCTATGAAATTGATGAGGAAAGTGCAGAAAATTGGCAGTAAGTGAAGGATCTTTACCTTTTTGCTTTGATTCATGTCAGTTCATCAGAGCCAATTTCCATGCAATCAGAAATCAGCTATCAACAAGTCTTGATTGGACCATCTTGAGAGCAATGAAAACTTTGTTCAAGACTTTTCATATCCAGATTTGCAGCCCCCGAATGCATTTGATTGTGAAGATGCAAATAAAGACTTGGAAGTTAGAACATATGCTCGGCAAGATGATTCCATACCATTTTGTTTCGAATCATTTTAGTTTTTGAAGGGAAAATTGCATAGTACATCTTTAGTAAAGAATGAGCAGCGCAATCATGTAATCACATTGGAACCAATAAAAAATGGTTTGCAGCAGTCTTTTCAAGTTTTCCATGATCCAATAGCTGATGTTTTGGATGAGGTTTGCAGTCAAAGTCTTTCTCCATTAACTATATGTGAGCTTGAAACATGTATCAATACAAACTTGATCTGACAGTCGGTTTCTTTGTCATTTTCAGTAGAGGTCTCGTCACAAGGCTCAGATCAAAGTTTGCATTCATGGTATGAGGAGAAGATAAGTAATCCATTGGATGAGCTAAGTTCCAGTGTGCTTGAATTTCAAGATCCTTATGCAGTGTTTTTGGAGGCGGATAGAGAATCCATATCATTCAACGGATCTGTTTCTAAGTTGTCATGGGAGTTGCCTTTCAGTATTTCTCTATTGTTGTTCATAAGTGAGCACTTGCGGAGAATTCGAACAGCAGATGGAATACTTACATGGTTACATTGGTTTTTCATTTCACTTGATCAGGTGATGAATGAAACTGTTAGAGTAGGTTTTGATGAATAAGCTCCACTTTGAGCATCATTTTCAGTTTGTCGGTTGTGTTTTAAGTATTGTGTCAGTTTTTAGTTGAGTCATGAGTCATTTGTGAGTCAATTTTCAGTCTTGTTGTTAAGTTAGTTTATCTCATTTTTCAGTCATGCATTTTAGCTTGAGTTTTTGACTCCATTGCCCAATGGACGAAGGCACTGTCTAGCTCTCCCAAAGATCTGTTGTTCTTGGCACCTCCAAGGAGCTACCATCCCCATTGGAGCCAATGTTAGTGTCAGTCTTTCCAGCCTTCCTCCAATGATCAAATATGCTCTTACAAAGTGATCTCAGAGTGTCAAGGTCAAATTTTTTCATTTAAGTGAGTCTTCAAGCAAAATTTGGTCACTAGGCATCAGGTCTAGGTTTGCTTTCACTCCTTCCAAAGTTGTACAATGTCGGTCCATGTCATCATTCAGCTGAGTGTACCATCATTCAAAGGGTTGTCTTTATCATGTAAGGTTCCATTGGGTCATTTTACACCTTGTTCATGCTTCAGTTGCGCCTAGGCAAGGTTCATTTCCCTTTCCTAGGGTTTTGAAGGCAATTTCTCTTGGACAGTCAAAACATTAGCAAAACTTGTATCCTGATGTCATACACCTTCCTCTATCCTTAAAGTACCTTATCAAACACTTCCCATCACTGAGATCCCCCAAATTCCTCATTTTCGCACAAACCCTAGTTTCTTGCTACAACTTGGCAATTTTCTAGGTTGGCCTGTGTTTTGCCCTTTGGACCCCTTCCCCTCACTAAATTTCTGAGATTTTACTTTTCCCTACTTCCTAACATCTTTCCCTAGTTCCAAAAATTTTCTCAAGAATTTAGGAGCCCCTTATCCCCTTCATTTCGCTTCATTTCGACAAATCTTTGTTCGACACATCGGGATAGGTTCACTCAAATGATTTTTATGAGCAATAAAAGATGAATTTCGGAAAATGAGAGAGGTTTGTGTCCAAAGAAGTCCAAGGAAGAAAAACCTCCTTCACTTTTTACACAGATGTCATGGTTTTAGAGAAATGTCAAAAATATCCGTTGCCTCAGGAGAATTGAATGCACCTCTAAAGTGACCTTTGGGAAATCGAGTTTTCGCCTAGATTGGTTGTCCAAATGACTTTCTTGATGTATCAAATGATAACTAGACACAAATATCTTTCCAATGAACTATCATGAGCTCAATTTGGAGTTAAGGAAGGGATTCAAAAGTTGACTGTAACATCACTCTGCCTTTGGGCAGCCTCATTTGGCACATTTTGACCAGTCTGGGAGATTTGATTTTTGATAGGGAAAATGAACTCCAAATTTAAAAATTATAATTTTTCTGGAAAGTACACTCAAATAACTTTCCAACGAGCTATCCTGCGCCTGATTTTGACACCGGGAAGGCCTCTAAACGTCTCTTGTAAAAAGGCGCTAGGCACAGGCTATATGCGCCACGCCTTCCATATAAGTCGCGCCAGTGTATTTTGCACTGAGAAATGAAGTTATATGCGCTGCCCTTCCATATGCGCCGTGCCATCAACAAATTCACAAAATTGCTCCAAATCGCCCGAAACCTATGGATCATCACTTGTTCAAGTAGGTTAACCCTCTGTTATTGCTTTTTATCCAAATTTGATGGTGGTTTGATGGTGTTTGTGTATGGTGAGTGTTCAAAAGGAAACCAAACCCTACCTTTGAAATTTCTCAAAGAAAATTGCTGCTTAGGGTTTCAAACTGTTGTTTTGTTACCAAGTCCATCCTTTATTCCCTCACCACTCCCTTATTCCATTTTTCTCTTGATTTCCCTATCCCTAAACTCACATATCCCTAAAAAGTTCACTAATCCATATCCCAAATCTCATTTCTCAAAATTTCACATGCAAATTCCCAAACCCTAGCTACACATTCCTAAACCCTAATCGTTATCCCAAAATCTAAATACTATTCCTTAAACCCCTTGTTCCCCATATCCAAAAATGACATCAAGGCTGTCTCTGCCAATGAAGCAAGGAAATCAATTTTAATCAAACACCATCCTCTGTTCTTCAAGGCAATGATCCATTGTTGGCAAAGGCACCTTCAGCCACGAATCAGTTGCATGTACAACTAAGAAATTAGTTTGAGGCATGAAATCAAAGATTGATGCAAACACAATTAGGCAATCAAAGGCAATCTCCATCTGGTTCACATGTAGAGTTAGCTAGTCAGGGGCAGTCACAAAGTAATAACCAATTTCTTACTCAATTCACACAACAGCACACTCATCTTTCAAGGACAGCGTTTAGGCTAGGTACAGTCTTCTGCCTCTAGTCAAATTTTGCCTCAGATATCGGTTGCCATTCTCACAATATTAATTACTTGGCCCGCAAATTATGATCAAGGTATTCCAAAGCAGATTCATTATCAGCCTTCAAATCAAAGTGATATCTCAGTCAAGCTCCTTGAATCGAAGGGGGCAAAAAGTTTGCTAGGCACTCTACAAAGTGAGATGAGTGATATGAGGTTAAAGAGACTACTGAAAAGGGCCGATAGGGACAAAGCATTGCTGAGACACATGGCTTTCCACTACATGGCGTGGAACAAGGTTTGAAAGGCACGGATAAGGAATCTAAAGGCGAAATTGAAGAAGGCAATCAAAAAGCAAAAGAGGAAAAAAGTGCACGATCGACTCCGAATCTTGGCCAAAGCCTCTTTGCTGAGCATGGTACTTGATTGGGGACCCCCAGCCCAAATTTCAAGAAATTTGGAGAAAATTTTGTCAATTTTGAAATTTTGGCACAAAAAACATGCTTTTTCCCTATATGCGTCGCGCACCTTGCACGACGCTTAGGATTGGGAGCTCCAAATCACAAATGGCTTGCAGTTTTGGATTTTTCATGAAAAATCATGAATTTTGGTACTTGGACAAGAAATTTGGGCAAGTTCTGGTCCCCAGAAGGTAAAAAAAACATGCTAAAAATGATCTCACTGCCCTATTTTGACACACAGGAAGCAGTCTTGGAGAATGCACTTTTGGAGGGGAAAATTGACACCAAATTGGAAAATTCCACTTGGGTTGGAAAGTAGATAGGCAGGGCTTTCCAACAAGCCAACCTGAGCTCAATTTGGACTTCAAAAAGTGCCTCAAAATCAGCAGCAAAGTAGCGCGGTGCATATAGAAATCAGCGCGGCGCATATAGATTTTTTGCCCAATTTTTCATCTTTCAGCTTAGAAATTCGGCCAGTTTGACTAGTTTTGCTTTGTGATGTAATTTTTGACTTCTCTTGATGTAATTGACTGAACATGATGTAATTTTGGCACTTAGTTACTTGTTCTAGAAGATTCATTCACCAAAGAGTGAAAATTTAATGAATGAATCAGTTCCTACCTTATAGAGGCAAGTTGTCTTGACTGCCTAGATTTTAGTGCTTTGTTTAGAATTGGTTGAAACAGTTCCTAGAATGATGAGCTCGACCCCTAGAGGCAAGGGAATAGGTTGGCTTGCCTATATTATGTATTTCTAAGTCATTTTCATGGTTGGACTCTTGGAAAAGCTTGACACTCTATTGTACATTCACTTCTGCATTTTTGGCAAAGGAAAGACCGGGTTTTGCAGCACTGTTTGGATTCATGTGGCTTTATGTGTTGATGGTGTGCTTCTTTCAGTATTTGTAAGTTTTTATGTGTATTATTTTTCCTTCTCTCATCTTCTGCAATTGAACAAATGAAGTGTTAAGGTAGGACCCATAGATTGTTATGCTCTACCTTTGAATTTGTTTAATTTTCCATGTTTTCATCTATTTAAGGAGAATCCTTGAAAGCTTCTTGCTCTCCTTAGCTTCTCACCAGTCAGATATACCATTCATTCTCTTTAAAAGCATCAGGACGATCGCCTACCTTGCCCCAAATAGAACTCTGCAAAAACTGTGTCTCATCACCCGCACCCAAAATTGCCTTCCCC